>JBBMOC010000007.1:13164935-13327727 GCA_037975185.1 Centropyge bicolor | reverse complement strand
GTTTAAAAATAGAAAAAGATAAACCTGGTCCAAGATACCACCTCAGCCGCGACCAACCCTACAAGACACATAGCAAAGGTTTCTGCATATTCATATCACCAACTTGTCTCTACTTGGTCTCACTGATCAGAATTTCCAGATAAATGCATACTTACCATTGAGAAACTTTCCTGAAGAGCCAGTTGCTCCCTCCTCCGGTTGGCGTGGTGGCCTCATCCAGTGGAGCTGGGCGAACCCTGATCCTCCTTCGTCCACTGAAAGACCTTGTCCACGGAAACCCATTCTTCTTGGGGGTTTTGGTGGACTGCAGTGTCTCAGCAGGCTCAGAGGGCTGCAGGGTCACCACAGGCTCAGGGGACTGCAGGGTCGTCTCGACAGGCACGAGAGTCACCTGGGAGAAGAAATGCTTGACTGGCTCGCTCCCTCTTCTGGTTGGCGCGGTGGCCTCATCCAGATCCGGCAGTGGAGCTGGGTCAACCCTGTTCCTCCTTCGTCCACTGAAATACCTTGTCCACTCAAACCCCTTATTCTTAAGGGTTTTGGTGGACTGCAGTGTCTCAGCAGGCTCAGAGGGCTGCAGGGTCACCACAGGCTCGGGGGACTGCAGGGTGGTCTGGACAGGCACGACAGTCACCTGGAAGACAAACATCTGCGTTACATCATGGATGGTGGAGGAAAAAGAGGTACAGGAGTCAGGTCTCATACTCCCCTCTGGCTGGATGGAAAGTCCAGGGATGGATCCCGTCTCTCTGGTCTGGTCTTCCTCTTCTCCAAACAGGTAGCGACAGCACACCTGGGAAACCATCTCATCCAGACTCTGAACAGGTTGGCAGATGATCCCTGAGACCGGGGTGTTGGTCCCAGTGGTCAGAGAGCCGATGGAGAAAGAAGAAGAACTAGAGACGTTGTCCCAGTTCTCTGCTTCCTCCATCTTCCTCAGACCGTACATCTAGTGGACAAGCACAAAAATCAGAAAATTGCGAACATAAACAGAAGTAGAAGCACCACAGTTTAAGTTGCATTGAGAATTGAAATGTTAACAAACAAATATACAGTGAAGATATCAGGGAGCTATTTTGTCAAAACAAACATTAGATCTTATTATTTTTTACAGTATTTAACATGTTATTTTCATATGCAATCAGTTTATATGTGATTTTTGAACACATGAAAACAAATTTCACATGTGCTTCTGGCTGCATGCATTTTAATATTTGCATGTGTGTACTGAGTTTACTACTTGGGAAATTTGTTTCTAATTACAACTAGTTAATCTACAGATTAAGAACAAACACCAACCTCTGGGGCTGAATAAGAAAATATCAAAAGCTATAGTTCTTCAATGGGCCACTTGACGTAGACTCCAAATGGGAGCCAATTGCATTTGACCCCATGTTAAAATGCCCAGCTTTACAGCAGAAGAAAACATGTTTACAGTCTGATACAAATGGGAGTGTCTAGTAGCTTCACTTATTAAAGCTGCTGCACCAAAGTCAAAACGTTATGACAAGTGTTACAATTTATGGTGATAATACTTTTGAAAAGGTGTTTGTGTGAGGTTGTAAAATAAAGACCCTCTGTGTTTGTTCACTAAAGTTATGCAAACTGAACTCTGGGGGGGGGGGAGCTGACAATTAAGAAGAACAAATCTCAAATTGTCAAACCATACAAAACCAGCACAGACAGGGAATTCATTTAAGGAAAATAAGGAAACAGTAATGCTCAAACAACAATATTTGAACGTGCATTAACAAAACAATAAACAATGTGCATGTGGGAAAGACAATTACTTTCAGATCCATCAATTAAGGTAAAAGTCCGCCCCGGGTTTTCCTCTCCCGCAGTGCAGTCCAATCCAGTGTGTTTTCATACAACTCAACGTACCTTCAAACTCCGTTCCCGCTTTTGCCGCAGATGTTCAAATCCAAGCAAAAACAGGAAATCAAAGATACACAGCGTCTCTCAGCGCACTTCAACAGCGTAACAGTATGATATGTCCAATATTGCCAGCCTATGGCCGGTACTCACAATACCATGAACCAGTCTAACCCAAACCCTTAGTGGTTGAATCAGTACCAAAAAATCTCTCCATGAACTCTAATTATATTAATATCATTACTTAACCAGTCACTTTAAGGTTATTAGACTCCAGCAACGGACTGACTGTGATCGACAGGAGGCTGACATGTGGAGAAACGTTACTATTGTAAAGTACATGAATAAAATGAAAATATTCAGGTCATGTAGTTTTACTCTTCTTCTTTCTGGGGCTGTCAAAACTGACGCTTTAACGCGGATTAATCCATTGTCATGATTAATTTGATACAAAATGTTAACACAATGAACCCAGCTGCGGCGCAGAATGAATCAAAATGCCTGAAACGTCTCTGGCAACATGTTTCGGGCAGTTTGTCCAAGTAGAGTTACCGTCGCGCGTGCCGCGAGTTTTCCTCTTTTTCTGTGTAAAGCTGGACGGATGGACAGACATTACCTGTCCTCCAGGTCCCACTGAATATCACTCAACAACTCATGTTCTTCACTAAAAACTTATTCCTTAGCTTTTTTGCTAACTTTTTCAAACAAAACCATTTTGAACAAACTCTCAAAATTTAAAATTCATTTATTGCTCAAGCTTCGTGTGTACCTGTGTCTGCTCAGCCATTTTCAAATCAGATGGGTTTGTTGTAGATGCTGTAGATGCTGTAGATGTCCTTCGTCGGCCTTTTATTTTCGGATCGCCCTCTGTGCAGTTTTCCGTGCTCTCAATTTTGCGTCTCGAGTCCAAATGATGCTTGAGTCTCTGTTGTCTAGTCAACACAATGCACATTCGGACATGGCAACAAAGCCAATGCGCGCATGCGTATCCGTGCGTGCGTGTGCGTGCGTGCCTGTGTGCACGCATGTAGGGAAATATACTGTTTTTTTGTTTTTGTTATTGTTGTTGTTTTTCATAGTGTAGTTTATACTGTACCCTGAGTTAATATTACAAAATTACTTGCACAAATTCCATAAAAGATGTGCAAGTAATTCGGTCTGTTTGTCTGTCTGTCTGTCTATCTGTCCATCACCCCCTCCTCCTGGAACAAATGCATATCGCAATTTTTTTTTAAGTAGAGAATAACCATAATAATAATTATAATGATAATAATGATAATATCCTGTTCCCCTATGAGGGATCCATAAGAAATTTTCATTCTTATTATTATTATTGTTAATGATATTATTATTA
Source organism: Centropyge bicolor (assembly GCA_037975185.1). Lineage (NCBI taxonomy): Eukaryota > Metazoa > Chordata > Actinopteri > Pomacanthidae > Centropyge > Centropyge bicolor. Next base: position 13,324,498 of record JBBMOC010000007.1, on the reverse strand, counting down.
TTATTATTATTATTATTATTATTATCATTATTATTATTAGTAGTAGTAGTATATCATGACTTAATTACTTTATCACCACAAGAATTGCTACATATTTTGTTTTTGTTTGTTCAATCATCTAAACTTTTTTGATTATCAATTAATAATTGTAATCATTTTTCAAGTTATAATGTCAAACATTTGCTTGCTCCAGCTTCTTAAATGTCAGGAGTTGCTGCTTTTCTTTGTCAATGACGGTTTGTAAATGAAGGTTTTGGACTGGTGAACAGTTTTCAGCCTCACACGTGGTTTTAAACATTTCATCACTATAAGTTATTATAAACAGTGTGCGAAGTATTCCGCATGTATTTCGCACACTGGTCTTTAGGCTGGCAACTGGTTTCACCTCTAGTCCCCAGAAACACGTTTAAAGAGCAAAATGAGCAAAGACGAATACGCAAAGACCATTTGGTGTGTAATGCTTCACACACTCTGGTGTCCCTCATGCAGGTCGGATACACCACACCCTTTAATTACACTCGTGCCATGACACAGTGCTTCATTCATCTGCATTGGCACAGAACATGAATCAACCAATAAGATGGGCAGGAAAAATGAGCCAACAAGGTGAAGATGTCCTTTTTTAAAAACTTTCACTTACCGAGCAAATCGCAAAACTTTTAATTGAGTTCTTATTTGAGATATTTGACAGGAAAACAAGGCACTGGTTTAATTTGTCACATCCTCAATCCCACCACAAGCCTGATAGTAGTTGTAGTAAAAGCACACTTTTTCCTCAACATCTCATCTTCAGACTCAGTTATAATATGAAAAGTTCAATATAGTCAATCTCTCTTTCTCTTTGTTGTACATGCAGTGTGAAACAAAAGTAGAGAAACTATTTCTTGATTCATTTTTGGCAGAGCAGCATCTCGTGTTTAGCGAATTCATTCCTCATCTCAGATGCTTTCTCCCATTTTTAATCCGTTCCCCTGCACTTTTCATATTTGAAAGCCCTCTCGAGCATTGTCGCAAATTGAGTGTTGTGACTAGTCAGTGTGGGGGCTGCGCAGATAAAAAAGACAAGGCAGAAAAACCCTGGCGTATCATGATGAAATGAAAAGATCTGGAGTGTGCTGAGAGGATTGAAAGCTTTTTTTTTTTCTATGCAGACTTCTGCGGAAGAAGTGCGAAATTAAATACTGAGGAGGCATTCCCCCTTTTAAAACAGTCGCTGTCGGGAAAAATTAAAGCTCGCTCTCTCGCTGCCTCTCCCAGAAGAAGAGGCACTTCAAATTAAAAAGGACAGACGCAAACATGGCAGCCGGGACAAAAAGGTGCCTCCGGTGTGTCAAATGCCAAATGAAATGCCAAAAAGAGCTCCTTAATTGATATGTAGGCCGTACAACCTTTTGTCTTAACGGTCCTCATCAGTCACCGCGCTCTAAGCTACAGTACATTACAGGAGCTGCTGTGACAGAGACGACACATATTTAATTCAAAGCAGTCATGTAAGAGTCAGCAAAGTGCGAGCGCCTATGAATGTTAATAGCGTAGATGCACACGGCGCTTTTAAGGCCCGTCCTCAGGTCTCAGTGTGAGACACACTCGCTCCCAGTGCGGGGCCTCCCAAGTGTACATGTCAAACACACTTTGAAGTTCTTAGCAATCTGGCAAAAGAGCCTGTTAGTACCTCGGCAACACCGCCGCACCCGGGCTAAGAAGTCTGAAAGGCAAACAAGGCTGCGAGAGGGGAAAAAAAAGGAGAGGAAAAAAAATGTGAGGAAGAGGAGATTCGGGTGGAGGAGATGGGAGATTGTGGGGGCATCTGGTCCCAGAATCCCCACAAAGTTGTTTTGGTTGTTTGATCCTCAGGTAGCGATGTTGGGGGGGTGTTTGTCAGTTGTGTGTTGTGTGTGTCCCAGCGGTTGTGTTTTGTTGAGCTTCTTGCACACTACGTTCTGTCTACTGTCAAAATAACAGTGGGGGGAAACTTCCAGGAGGCAGCAGTGATGTTTTTTCTGTGATCATAAATAGCAAGAAATATGACATCAGGCCTAAAAAATATGCATAATGCAAAAATGCTAATTTACTAAGTTTTTGCTTTGGACTTTTTTCCCCTACAAACTTACTTATGTTGACTGAATTTCTGTATTTCATTTGTGAGGTAAAACTATTAGCTTGCCCTCATTGATCCTCTAATGTGATTGAGGTGAAGTGAAGATGGTGATTTTCAGTGTATCACTCCAACAATCCATCTTTAGGTCGAGTCCATCAATTTGGACTTGAAATTTGTATTTTATACTAATGCGAATAAATCATAATGTTTTTGGTGACCCCATAGTCTTGTGCCACCATCAGGACAAAAATTCCACTTGGACACAGGGCTGCAGTCAAGATTTTAGAGGTGAGGTAACTGAGGTTAGAGGTGGAAATCACTGATTGGTCAAAACACTTTGTTCAGTTCAGTTCAAAGATTCATAGCCACTGTGATGTAGTTCATTCTTTAGAAGAGAAGAGAAGCGAGTGCATCACTGTTCAAAAGCACTTTAGACATGTCTCAGTGAGTGACCACATCACTGTTCGTACGGCCCAAAGTTTAGTGCTGATTCAGACTGTTCTCAGTTCAGCAGTTCATTCAGTCTGTTGCTGGTTCAAGCTGTTACTTTCAGTTCAACGCAAAACTAGTTCAAACCAGCACTGCAGATGAGGGTATTGGCTCAGAGCCATTATTTGTTCCGAGATCTTTGACTTAAGTAAAAGTACAACCCTGATTCCAAACAAACTGTGTTTCAGCTATTAATGAACCTCGCAGTGGGATTGTTTTGCTGTTTCCAAGGTAAAGGATGAACTTAAATCTCGAAAACATTCTGGTGTCTAAAACAGTGACTTCATCCTCTAATTGAAAGTCGCGCTGTCTGTGAGTTCAAGACAATCTTAACAAACAGAAGCAATGCTGTTAAAAACATGACTTGTTGCAGTGAATTACAAAGTTTCATCACCACTTGACTGAAATATCTCAAACACTATTGGATGAACTGTGATCCATAATCCCCAAAGTTAATGGCTTTGGTGATCCTCTGACTAATTCTGTAGCGCCACCAGCAGGTCAAAGTTTTCCAGTAAAGTTTATCCAGTAAAATATCTAATATCAACCCGACTTTTTGTCTCATGCCATCATCAAACCAGAAGTTCACGTTGTCAAACACTTTGGATTACGACTCAATATCTGCAGAGCTAAATTCATTCCCATCAGCTGTACTTATGCTTAGTGCTAATTAGGGAATGTTAGCATGCTAATATGCTAAATAAAGAGGGTGATGATGATAAACATCATACCTGCTAACACAGCACAGTGAATTCTTTTCTCCATCTTTAACACTGCAAACTCCCCTGAGGATCAACCCCTTCTATTCTGGATAGTCTTTGAGCTTCTTGCACCATCACTGGTCAAAAGTGTCCCCTCTTATGCAACTGTGTCATAATCTAAAGAGCAGATTACCACCAAGTTTTATGAGCAAGTTCATGCTCCCGAGGGGATGAATTCTTTTGATTTTAATGAAGCTATGGTACTCACAGTCCAACTACAAGAAAGGTATTGCAGCCTCTACAGACCATTAGCAGAGTTTTTAGACTTTTAATCTCGTTTCATTTCAACGCTGCTTTCAAGTCTCTGCAAAGTTTTCCATGAACTTTGCTCTCCACTACAACACTCCTCGATCAATTTGGACTCAGAGAGGCGAAGACATGGCAAGTGTCACACCATGCCAATAACCCATCTGATGCCCACGCTGTGATCCGATGCCGAGGCACTTTCACAAATCGACAACAGCGGACTTTCGGAACAAAAACTACTCTAAGATCAAAAGGGCAGCGCTGGATCAATTTTCGCAAGATGACACAAAGACACAGCTGCTGTTTTAGATGGACTCTACAGGCTGCATCTTTGTCTGCACCCCCAGTCCTCTTAATGCTTTTGATTATGATTCTCCATCAACAAGACCGATCCCAGCGCCCCCACTCTGAGACCCTGCTTCTCATCTCTCCTCAGAAGCCACAGAGCTCTCCAGCTATTTTTACTGACGGCAAACACTCACTACTTTTGATTATATCCCCAGTACTCAGTGTCCTCCTCTCAAGCCGGCCCAATCAACCTGCATGTCTTGCATGTACGCACACACACACATGCGCACGCACACACACACACTGCCCCTCCAAGCATAATATAATTGGACAAAGATTTGAAATAACGGCATCTCCCAGTGGAGAGATAGTTTTCTCCTGGCAGCGGTGAATTGATAATCCGCTCTGTAAAATACTCCTGGGGTCCTCGCTCTCATGTGGAGCCGCTGCTCAATCGGCCGGGGCGGCATTCAGGGCCGCAACACTCGATTCTCCATATCTCACACCGTCTAATCCTAATTGGCCAGGGCTGCGGGGGTCACAAAACAGCTACATGCCAATAATGCAATTAATTATATGACACAAACTTTAATTTATTTCTTACAGTAGCCACAAATCTTTGCCACTGCCAGGCTGACTAGGAAAGTTCTGCTTGAGAATCTGAAGGTTTTTCTGCCCCGGATCACTGATGTAATGTTGCACTGTCATGACAACAAAGCTGACTTCCCTCCACAATAATCTGCGGCAAAGGTTTGCGATGTGGATTTCTCTCCTTAGAGACCATTTCTATCATCCCAGCTCAAAAGAGTGATCATTTTATTTGACTGTACTGAAAGAGAAACCTGAGCGTAAGCCACTAAGCAGAAGCGATGAAAAAAAAAAAAAAAGAATCCACAGCTGAAGCAAACACTGTTGAGGACGTGAAGGAGAAAAAGGGATGTGTGGGAGGAGGTGAAAGACCCGTATTTGGAGAAGAGCCAAAAAGCATCCCGGTGCAATTTTCCACAGGTGTAATTAGGTGTGCATCTGGACAACGGCGGGAAGGAGAGCAACACTTTACACGCTGAATAACGAAGGGCACGCAACCTCGGAGTCGACAGCCCTTCATGATGGAGGGTCTCTTGAAGAAGAGCGATAGCGAAGAAGCTTTCCCACCAGAGAGTAGCCCAACAAACTGGTAATCCTTTTGCATTGTGAGATGAGATACTGTAGTTAGCCAAGTGACCTTGGCTCTATGTGAGAAGGATATTGCCAGAGGGCTGTACGCCTCATGCTGGGAGATATTGCTATTTGGCGCACAGATACTGCAGCTGAAGCCCAGCATGTATCGCACTCTTGGTGTAAAAAAAAAAAAAAAAAAAAAAAAAAACTAAACAAAAAAACACATTCTTGTGAGAGTCATTTATTCTGCTGCTCCACATTGTCGACAGTATAGAATGTGTTTTTTCATATGTAATGTTGTTTTCAGTGGAAATCATTTTCCATCTGTTATCATTCTGTCATGGTGGTAACAGACCAGATTTTTTTTTTTTCCCACTGTGAGGATGTTCAAAACGAGCCAAAAACACAACCCCAGATTTTGAAATTAATTAACTTGCTTCGTTTAATCTGTCAATCACTGTAACAGCATCAAACATGGGAAAATGACGGGTGATATAAAATTACCTTGAATCCTTTTTTCTGCAAGTTCTCTTAATATGCAGTATATGCAGCTATGGATTGGTCACTCAAGGTTTCAGTACACTGAGCTCATTGCAATACCAATACACTGCACATTTGATATATTCCTGTGCCTTGGGACACTTCGGCCCGCATTAGCGACTTGTGACAAGAGTAAAACTATTGTCTTGGCTTTTAATCTATGATGTCTAGTGGCGAAATAAAATGATGAAAACGCTGACTGCAAGCCGCACCGTTTCTCTGGCAAACACACTCCCTCCTTCACAACTGATAGACGTAATAATAAAAAAAAAAATAAAACTCATTCCAAGTTACAAATCCTGACAAAGTTTGAGATCACAAAATCTATCTTCCATTCACTGTTAATTGAACATCTCCAGGCTAGCATTTGGAGAGAATTGTTAATGTTCACAGTATTGATTGGCCTGTACTGGGCCTTCAGAGTAACATTGGCAGCGCTGCAGAAAGTGCACAAATCCAATCTTGCCCCCTTTTTTTTTGTAATTACAAGCTGACATTATCCCCTACATTAAAATTTCATGACCTGGGGACAAAGGCATGCCACTGAAAAATAAATCAGCCCAGGCTGTCAATCGAAGAATGAGCCAATTAATCTAAATTCTCAAAAACTTTTGGAAAAGTAACCTCCAAAGCAACTTTGCCACACACATAAAGTCCTCACTGACAGTTCACTAAAGCCCTCCCTTGAACGATTGTAAAATATCCTGTCAAGCCCTGGATTCCTCCACGTGCTGAAGTGGTGCATGGGAGCTGTAGTAAGAGCAATACTCACCATGTGGAGGCTGGAGGGTGGGGCCTTTTTGATATTTCCAAAACTAAAAATGCAAAAGCAAAAGTATGAGGCAGAGCAAATGTTAGTCCAGCTGACTAACATGTAGCCTTCAATAGTAACCAGGTGCTACATACAAGGCCCTGGAGCACACCATGAACCAAATGCATTAGTTTGTTATTTAGTTTACAGATTGCATTTAAAGAAAAAACTTGAAATGCTGTGGTGTGACATTAGTATGTAGTGGGATTTTGAGATAAAACCCGCAGCAGCCAACGCGATCGAGCTCACTGAGAAGTGTCACCAACTGGATTCAGCTTGCCTGGAAAAATGTACAATATTAAAAGCTAATATACAAAATGTATAAGCCGTGCTCATTCTGTCTTCTTAGCATGACACTACCCACAGTTTCTTTCTCTTTTCAGTTCAAAACAGAGAACACACAGGTGCAACCAGTTGTCCGCCTCCGTGTTTTTCTGAAGTCACATTTGATCCTGAGAGTTTCTTTCAGCTCCCAAGTTCCTCGAATCGCTGCTCTGAAGTCGTTTTAATATAAATGGCAAGTGTGTGAACCTGCGTCTTGACTGCACCCTAACATTCATTGATAGTTGGTGATAGTTATTCGACTCATCATTCCATCATGTATGAGAAGGTTGGGTGAACATCTCTAAGAGTAAGATATGCCAGTCATTGGTTTCTATTTATTCATAAAGCCCTTAATGGTAACACATCATGATGCATCACTTCCTTATTAAACTGGTCCCATAGTCATTTGACCTGTTCAAGTTACTGGCTAATGCTGAAAGTCTGAATTTGGAAATGCAACAACACATATTAAAACTTTATTAAAACAATTGTACCTATCAATTTATTCTATTCAAAACCAAGATTACAAACTACATTGCTTTTGAATGTGACTGTTTTTAACAGTGTTTGTCTTCTCATTGGTGATGTCTGTGTGCATTCATTCTGCTTTAACTGCCCTCTCAACATCTTTGAACATGAAGGGCATGCTCTCAATGATTTTAGAGATTTGAATAAATGTTGTATAAATGAATGACACAGAGTAGCAAAAATGAATGGGCTCGGCCAAATGTCATCTGCAAATTGATTTCATAGTGTCATGATTTGACAGTGCTTTAATTTATAACCTCATCAGCTTTGTGATGTCCTAACAACTCCAGCAGGAGGTCCTCTTTTATCTTTTGTTCTTGTCATATTTTTGAAGGTAGAGCGAATACAAGAGACCATTATGAGTGCATTTAGCAGTTTAAACTGAATGTTATGAGCCGGTGGCTACATTTGGTGAAAAACACCATGGCAACAAATGCCATCATATCTACCATCACCACTGCTGATGTAGCCAAAAGCAAGAAAAAACAAGATTTTACAGAGCATCAGTCTGAATCCAGCTCTGTATTTCCATCGCCCTACTCCTGGTTTAACCATGTTGTCTGCACCTCCCCACACACTCTATTCCCACCAGCCCCTTACACACACACACACACACACACACACACTCACACACACACACACTCTGCCAGCAGCCATCATTCCACGCTGTATGTTCAGCTGGCCTGTCAAGTCCCCATCCAGCCAAGTGCCCACCCATCTGTTGAACCTAAGACAGCATGCAAATCTCAACCAGAGAGGAAATGTTCTATCAAATGATGAACTCATCTGCATGCAAACTGCAGCTTTACAGGGGCCCTCTGGGGTCCGGGGCCTCGGGGCATGCTGCAAAAGTCTATGCATGTGCATCTGGCCGCCATGCAAAGTAACACTGATGCAAGATACAGCTTTTGTTTGAGCACTCATGCACTTTCTTAGAACTTAGCACAATGTTATTATCATAGAAGTGCTTTTAATTGTAACTGATTTGAAATAATAACAGAGGTTAATCTATTTGCTTCCTGTGTGCATTCAGAAGCTATCTTTAGCTGCAGCCCTGTTTGTTGTTTTTTTTGAAGGGACTGTATCTCCTGTTTCTTAGAAAAATGGTCAGTCAGCTTCAATCCCACAGACTCATGCTTTGTAGGGACACGAGAATAATGTCTTTCTTTACACTCTCTCGCCGACTGTCCTGGCAACAAAGCAGATTCTGACTCTTTCAGGTATGCAGGGGCCTTGAATTGCCGTTTAGCTTACTTTTAGGATAAAAGACAGAATTAGTCACTGACATAAATCAACTCCTTGCTGAGGATTTAGGTTAAACGTTGCCAGATTTCATAACGCGGCCACATCTATACAAAGCACTAAATGCTTTTTAGTCGCATCAAGGGGGAAGAAATAACCAGTCACAGAGGTCACTGAGGGCATAAATCTGACCAACAGGTATCTGCAAGCCTAAGGCTATTATGGCATGAGTGACCTTTGGCTTGGATGAGTTCACCATGTTTAGACTCCGTGCAGTTAAGCCACCACTCGCCTCTTATATCCCATTAGTCTGCTGCACTTATGGAAACGAGCCGTCAGCAAAAGTCTACAAATATTTCATGGATCACAGATTGTGCAACTTCCTCTAACCTTTAACCCTCATAGGAGCATTATAGCCCAGGATATAAGACGCATCAACCAGAGTCAGTTGTTATGCGTTTTAATAATAAAAGAAAATTCCAGCCGGCGATGTGAAGTAATGGAGATGATCCATAATTGAGGATGAATTCTTTATTAGTGTGTAGCATTGTTCATGCCTGCAGCAGTGAGCTGGAGGCTGACAGCAGGACTTGGTCATGCATGCCAAAAAAAAAAAAAAAAAAAAGACCTGATGTGAGAGTGTATGTGTGTGCGTGTGTGTGTGTGAGGATGCTGAGGGGCGTAGCAGTGTTGTTCCCCTCATGGTCAGGATTCAAATGCATTGCCTCTCACAGGCTGGGAGCGAGAGGCGAGAAACTCTTCCTCCTCCTGCTCCTCCTCCTCCTCCTCCTCCTTCCTTCTCCTCCTGCGCACAAATACGCACGGATGCGCTTTGATCCAAGAGGGACAAACCTTTTTTTAAATTTTGCACTGAGAAAGGCAGTAATGTGAGGGTCGCCAGTTTGGAGCTTGTTTCCCCCTCCTTCCTCCTCCTCCTCCTCCTCCTCCTCCTTCAAGCTGTGACCGGGCTGATTTCGCTCGCTTCTCTCCTCCACCGCGGAGCCGCTGCCGGAATAACGGGACTTCACTCTCGCGCCGGGTTTCGGACTTGAAGTGAGTATCCAAACGCGACGCATGCTTTCAAGCCTATGCACTAGTTTGGGTCTAATTATAGCTTGTAATCTGTGAGAGAGGCGCACATGAAGGCTTAAAGTGTCCAAGCGCTGCTGAGCAGGTGTTGCACTGTAACTTTCTCCTGCACAAATAAACATTGATATTGGGATGTGAGCTGGGAAGCTGCAGGCTGATCTCTGAGACATGCTGATGTTTCACCTGCACAACTTCAATAGAGCATGAAGAGCATCTGATGAATCTCATAAATCATACCCGTGCATGATCATATTGGTGCACATTTGTCTTTAAAGTTTGCAGCCAACCGCTCAACCAATGCAACTTCTCCTGCTGGAGGACTGGGGTTTGATTCTCCAGGCGTTAGATTCACTCACTCTCCAGCTTTTCTGACTTCAAATAGACTACATACCGCCTTCCACCCCGTTCGCCGAGCCCGGGCCGAGCCTGAGCAACTGTTGAATATCCAGCAGACGTGCAAAGGGGGAGAGATGTGTGTGTTTTATTGTGATTGTCTGCTGTCCTGCAAACAGCCTCATTAAGCAAAACCAGGCAATTTCCACTGACAGGAAAACCTTTTAATTTGCTGTAATCACTCTGTGTAACATCCCAGTGTGAGTAAACTCCAGGTTAACGGGTTATGAGTTTTGAAATGAAGCCCTCTGTTGCATGTTTGCCACGAGATGTCACCTCATTCACTAATGAAGGTGTCTGCCGCTGCTTAATTTTCCGCTGAAACCTCTCCTCGCCATTATAAATAATAAGCAAGCGGAATACATTAGCTCAGCCGGTTCCTCATCACGTCTCCAATCAGATTGGATGGCGTGACCTTGGGGGACCGCGCTGCAGTATTTATAGAGAGGAGGGTGGCAGAGATGGAGATGGGCCGCTTTGGTGGCATCCATTATCAAGGAACCCAATTACATCTGGAAATTGTAGTTGCCATAAGCAATTGCCATTTGTTAAGACTATGTTTAAAAAAAAGCAGAGGAGCTATTTTTGAGAGCAATGGGATAATATATGCTCTTCATCGCAGCCTTTCTCATCTGCATATGCATTTAAGAGATGGGCGCGATTCTGAGAGGAAGTCCTTTGTGGGCTTCCTTTTTTTTAACAATCGAGCATGGCAGAAGCAATGAGTCACTGTGAATCATGGCGAAGTCTCACCAAGCAGCTGCCAGCCAGATGAAGACACGCTGCAAGGAAAAGTCTGATGAAACTGCAGTGGCGGTCGCGGCGCCGTTTCCACTTCAAAGCTCGCCACGCCGAAACGCGTTCCACCAGGCCGCCTCGACGTCTCATTCAAAGTTCGTGCGAGTTTCTCTAACGATCCAAGTTCAGTTTTTAAGATCGAGGTATATCCTCCGGTCTTTAGCTGCAGCGGCGTGAAGGCTGAGTTAAGTCAGCGCAGGTTTTACTGTAATCAGTTATTCAGCTCCAGTATTCAGACTCGCAGCTCCAGACAGAGGAATCCCCGCGGTGAGCCGCAGACCCAATCAGACCCTTTAAGTACGCTTTCCAACAAGGACTGGGACCAAGGCTGCAGAACTGTTTCCAGTCCCTCGGGTGGCGGCTGGATGTGTCTGCAGCATGTACAAGTATATTTCACTAATAGTTAGTGTCTTTTTGTTCAGGCCTCTCGGCTCGGTCACACACAGTCTTTTTCCTTCACAGAATTCCCTTTGGACTTCTCCCTGGCTTTTTGATTCGCCCTCTGTTTCCACTTAACAGTCCTGGCTATTTTCCAAGAAACTCCTCAGCACCATTCCTTTTTTTTTTTTACAAGCATGAGCAGACTTCTTATAGACTCGGCCCATGTGGAGAATACACGGTATTTACTGTCTTACTGCGTCTACATTTCACCCACTTGCGAGGGTTATCGCAGATGAATGCGAAAATGACAATTTGAATAGGACTGCCTCCGACAAAGCAAAGCCGTCCTGTGATTGCTGTCTTAATCTCTCCCCCAGCACAATCAGCGGCGCTGAGACCACGCGTGGCTCCCACAATTAGGCTCGTCAAATTACTGGCGTGGCTTTTATCTGGCGACGGCTCCTTTGATAATGCTTATTGGCAGGTGCCTTTTTGGAGGAGCAGAGGAAGGGGCTCCACAGCTGGTGCATTTCAACAGGGATGGATGCGTTATGTAAAAGCCATACTGTACTGTGCAGCAGATGTTTCTCACTCACCGTGCATCTCCACATCTCAACATCCTCAGGAGTCGCCCCCCCCCCCTCCTCCCTCTTGTTTCGTTTTGATGGACACATGCAACACGATGACTTTCATGGCTTTGTCGTCGAAGCGAGCCGCTCTCCACAAACCGTCCCCTCGCTGTCATCATCATTCTCTGGTACAATCAGTTAGGCAGGGAGCACGTATGGCTCCGTCAGCACTGTTTGCCTAAGTGTCATCATCAATGTATAGCGTCTTCCATAGCTTGCGTTCCCTTCATAGTCATGCTGACAGGCCTGCGGCGTCTCTGACCTTGTCGGGGGGGAACGTCTTCATTCTTTGCTCTAATAGTGACTCGCTCGTACAACATGTGCGCCATCCATAAGCTCTCACTCTGCAAGGATTAGTGTGACTTCCTGCGTGTTGTTGGTTGCTTTGCTTGTCCTCAGTAGGGTATTATTTGGCAAGTGAAAAGGTGGAAAAAGAGATTTTGTGAGCGGGCCTGACGTGCATCCTTTCTGTGGGTTTATTTGAAGGAAAGGCTAATTGTTATGCCTCGGAGGTCCATTGTTAATTAGAAGTTATCTCGGGCAGCTCTCACATGGTCACCGCTCTAATTGGCAGTCAAAGCTGTGTACCACCTGGCCTAGCCTTTAACTCACCAGGTGCTCCGAGCGAAAACTGTCGGCCTTGGCATTATGTGGATATGGCCTCTTAAAAGAAGACAGGCAGCACGAGAGAGCAAGAGAGAGAGAGAGAGAGAGGTGGGAAGAGAGAAGACAGCGGAGATGGAGACGGCCAACTTCGCAGCAACACCAGCCATAAAAAGTTATTTAATGCCACGGAGCTAAACAAGGCTCTCGAAGCAGGCGTGGAGAAAAAAAATGCATCGTAAAAAATTAAGTGGAATCTTTTTGATGCACGCGTCATTACATCACACCTCTTTGTTTCTAATACCACGAGGGGGGGGGGGGGGGCGTGATGTGGCAGCGCTCCACAGCCTGTGCAGGTTTGTTTACCTGCGTTTAGTGTGAAAAAACAAGTTTAGCTCTTGAATATGAACAATCGGCTGCATCAGAACGGCTTTTAGTGTTTGTTTCAGCGTCTGTCTATACAAGGGAAATGAAGGATGATTGGACGATCATTTGAGTCTGTTTCGCTCTTCATGGAGGAAGATGAATGTCAGAATCTATTCGAGCACAAAGATTTTCACTCTGAATCAGAATCTGCATTAAGTCTTTTATCCAGTGCCGTAATAACACTGAAACTGTGGAGAACAGGCAGTGATTTAATCTGGAGATCGTGCAGCTGCTTTTCACAATGAAGTGGAAACTCACACTGGGAACTCGCAGAGAAACTCCTCTACATGTGCATTGATTGAGGAGCTGTGTCTCCGCCGCGGGAGGACGTTCACTCCTGACCCTTGCAGATCTCCACTAACTCGTCCGAGAGCGCGCCTATCATGATGCTTTGTCCTTTCCAAAAGGCCAGACAGGTGTGCCTTCGCGTCTGACACAAACAAACCAATCACATGTGCCTGGCGTCGCGGCGCTCTGGAGGACAAAAGACCTTTGTCTCCTCGCATCACAAAGTCAATAGCGTTGCATTGTGTCGCCGCTCCACCGTCTAAAGTTCACTCTAATTCCCAAATGTGACAACCCATTGTTCTGTGATCACAATGGGAATTTGAAATGTAAAGCAGATTTAGACGATATCTTGATGGGAAGGGAAATGCTTAAAAACGCTTTGTAACCGTGCTGTGTTTTGCAGCCCCAGGCAGAATGTGTTAACGTGGTACAGCAGAGCAGAGGATGATCTGGATCTGCTGTGATTTGTTGTTGTAGTTTATTTTTCCAGGAACCGTTGTGTTTGGGCCTGGAGCTTTGGCAGCGTGTGCATGTCTGTTTTTCAACCTACATATACAGTATGCACACGCGGCACATACGAGTTCCCGAGAGAAAAATGAATCATTTTCAGCTCATGTTTAATCATCAGTTCATTAATCAGCGGCAACAATGAGCAACAACTTAGTCGCAAATGACAATTTTCAAAAAAAAAAAAAAAAGTGGAATAATTGACATGTCACACAGAATAACAAAAATAGCAGATCATCGCCTTATAACACACTAATCATAATAAACAGGCAACAGGCCTATCGCTGCTAAAATCACTGACAGCAGAATAATTACTTCCACTAATGCTCCGCTGCTGCCATCGTTAATAACAGTTCATTAATTAAACATACTATGGAAAAACAGCCTCTGTGTGCTCTGTCGAAAAAAAGGACGTCTTCTTGACTGGACTCACGGAGCCACAGAGAGGAGCCTCACTTTGCTCTGGAGGTCATTCCAGGAATAATGAGCATGAGAAATGTAAATACTCCTCTTTGCACTAAGTGTCTGGGAACACCTGAGACAAGCCAAGTTTAAGATTTAGCCACATAATGAGATGCTCATTTGAATACGAGCAGGAGCAGCGGTGAAAAAGAGGCTTTAATGCTTTTGTGGCGGGGGGAGAAATATTATTTATGAGTGAGAGAAATTAGCTTTCAACTGTGGTTTTGAAATGCAAAAAGGTGTCGTCGTGTTGCATTGAGTTAGATGATGTCATCGATATAGATCACGTCTGCCCGTGATGTACGAAGCTGGAGTCAGGACGTGTTAAAGCTTAGTTTATCTTATCTTGATGCAAAGATCAGAATCAGGAGTGAACAGGTGGCTTTGTCCAAAGTTCAAAAGAAAAACTTGAAAACTGACTGAAAAAAAAAAAATTCTCACATCGTATCTTTTGTGTTTTTAACCTGCCGAACAGAAAAGTGACAGCTTGTGGCTTTAGACAGAGTTACATGCTGGAACTATTTTTAGCTGTGACTGTGCAGCTTCCTGAAGTCTCGCAGCCAGGTTGCCACGTTTGGTACCATCGTGCCTGCCTTCGCTCACTGATTGAACCACACATGCAAAAGCTGGCGATGCTTTTTAAATAACCCCAAAACATAATTCCTCCTGAAATCACAAACTGTCATTTTCGCATCTCAATAAACTATTATGTGTTAATTAGAGAGCTTTATATGTGTAACTATACTATATCCTGACTCAAGCTCTGCACTTGCACCTGCATTGACATATTGTTTTTGGCCACTGGGGGTCAGCAGAAACACGCTGTAATGAAAAATTGCCTGTATTATTGTCTCATAAAGTTAATATGGTGACTGTGTAATCAAACAGCAGCAGCAACATTAGCATTCATTTGGAGTTTGTGGTGACTTGGCAGTTGCAAGTCCAAATTTCACTTTCAGTTCTGTTGGACTCCAGCGGCTCCTGAGGGAAATATCTGGCTCTACAAAATGCTCCACTGTGGTCACCAGCGAGGTGCAGACTCTGTGGTTTGATGCTGGGCAGGTTGCATACAGGAGGTCGTTAGAGCTTCATCACTGAAAGCTGATGAGGGTGAACCATAACTGCAGTCGTGCAACCACTTTCATGTGCATGTAGTCATGTGATATGATGTTGAAATTAGTGACCACAGCTGCTTTTAATGCACAGAGACGAGACTGATTTTGTCATTTCACTCTCAGAAATAAGCTCACTTTCCGAAATGCTTCAAAAAGCTCTACCTCTACAAACATACACACATTAACATAGTTGTTTGCACCGACATCAGCTCCTTCAAATTAATACCCAGAATTAATTATCGCTCTAAATTACTTTGACTCCTGTCAAATGAATGCATGCGTTTTAATTTACTGAGCAGTGTTTCTGTGCACGGTCTAGACTAAACTTCCAAAGGAAGTCCTTGAAACACATCAGAGCGGGTGCAGGTCTTCATCAGAGCACCACGCACGTGCCACTTGGCTTCTCTAATGGTTATGAATAATTACTGTCTCCAGTAATTCTGTAATCAGTATTGGAAGTACATCTGGCTGGCTTCTCTGTGGATATACCATGAATATCACAAGTCTACAGGCTCTGTCTAATTTTCTAGTTTTTATTGCCTTGAAGGCTGAAATGAAAACCTATTAAATCAAACTTGATTTTCTTCCATTTTCATCCGGATGTGCTGAAGTAACGAGCTAAAGGTAAAAAAAAAAAAAAAAAAAAAAATGAAAGGCAGCTAATTTCAGACAAAGTATTAAAAATGGAAAATGAAAACTCCTGGTTATGTAGTGACGAACGCCCTGCACTTATTGCTTTGATAACAAGCGTGACCTTTTTTTTGGATGAGTTTCCACCATCTGAATCAAGGCTTTGTCTCCCTTTTCCCTTTCTTCACACTGAAAGGAGTTTCTCTATGCACGCTTCGCTTTGGATCAATCCGCAGAGTTTGTACTAATGTAAGAGTCCGGGATAAAGATCCTCCTTTTGTCTCAGCTGGTGCTTGATTTGGCTGTGCGCTTTGCTTTGCTGTCAAGGTGAAAGATGGAACTCTTCTTTGACTCGAGGATGGTGTTTTTGTTCCAGAGGGCAGCAGATCCCCTCCCCAAAATATCTTGCCAAAAGGAGCCATTTATCTTCCCTTCTGTCCTGAGCAGAGCCCCTGCCCAGCCTTGGAGCCTGATGCAGCACCAGCACACTGGAATCATACCACTGTCATTTGCTGATATTGTTTGCTCACTGGTGACTGGAGTAACCCTTGATTCATTTGTAACGCATGCTCTACTATATCTATTAGTATCCCTGCATGTAATTATCACTTGTTTGTCCACCTATTTATTCTCATTGAACTGTCCACAGACGACACACTGAACCAGGGTCGTTCCCTGTGCTCATCTTCGCACCGCTGCCGGTCTGATGAGTGTCTGTGGCATTGTGCGTCCTTGTTTAACATTTATTCATTTTTCATTGCGTTTAAAATCTGGTGTCCAACCTGCAGTAGCTTCCCGGAAGACTGTCCCATGGGCTGCGTTCAAGTCTGGATTTAACAGAGTGGAATTCTGTGTTCTTGATTGGAATGACCTAATTAAGCAACATTATCTAATTATGTAGCTTTATATGTAGCTCACTGTACAGACATTACATCATTCACATTGATCTTCTCATCTGACTCTTTGGTAGAAAGCAAGTATGTTTCCCAAAGTGCAAAAAAAAAAAAAAAAAGTAGATTCTATTAATGTAGAAACAAGATGAACTTGGTACAAATGCAACTTATTTAACACTATGCAGACTTCAAATAGAGGCCAGAACTTTATTAGAATAATAGTACAATAACAGAAAAAGAAACTAAAAGAAGCAAAGAACATTTAGATCATCATCATGGCTTCTCATTAATTCTTTTGGAAGAAAGTCCAAACGCCTGTTCGCTCTGACCCTAGGACGCCTTCCCACATCACTCTTCAGTGCATCTTCTTGCATAATTAAGACGGACTGGATGTTATTTTTAGGGGGAAAGTCTCGCCACCTGACCACACAGCCTAGAAACCTCGCAAACATGCAAATGAGCTATTATAAGTACGGAGTGGGAAGACTCAAACACACAGTACATAGCATTGTTTCTAATATCGCTTCTGGCCTCTTCGCTTCCCCGATGAGCTTCTTTCTGCGCAGCCATTCATCTCGGAGGAACCTCCTGATCTTGGCGAGATCCTGCTGCTGTATTACCTCCAGTCTGTGATTACAGTTTTCTTTGTGTTTCGGGGCTGCAGTAGCGCGCTCGGAAATCTTCTTATGTTCCTCTTTTAATCTCAGCCTTTTAAATAACAGCGTATTTAAGATGTGTGAAACCAGCTTTTAATTAAAGTGTAGGACCAGGGGTTTGTATTCTCATTAAATACGAGTAAGAAATGTAGATGAGAGGAAAGAAGAGATGGCAAACAATATAAGAGTAAATTACACAGATGTATGGGTTACTATGGGACACCTGGATAAATAAGATAAACCTGTAGAATCATTACCAGCCACCTTCTATATGATCTCATGCTACAATAAGCTATTGTGGAAAAATGGTTTAAAAACAGAACGTTTGAGGAGTTTGTCATATTCTTTATTCATAATTTACAATATTATGTACTACAAACCATGAAGCCTTGACTGAAGGAAGTACATGGTTATGATATATGTTTATAGAGGAATGTACTCCTATTAAAGTAAAAGTCGGGTACAATAATGTAGTTTTGATGTAGCTGAACAGGAAGTACTATACATTGTCAAATACTGTCTGCTGTTTATTTATCTGACCTCACCTGACTAGGTGTTGACTTGACATGGGCTTACATTAGATTTCCCTAGTTTCAAGTAGATCATATCATCATGATCATATTGTACTAAAAGGCGTCCCTGTTTTCTGACCTGTTCCTGTTTTAATTTGACTCTGTTTACTATTTATGCAGCATTTATTCCATTAGTAAAAAAAATGTTGGGATCCTGCTGACCCCCACATGAAACCTGATAATTATTCCATTATTCCAGCATAGTGCTGGTTGCATGTCCAATATTATTTTTAGTTTTACAAACTTTTATAAAACGCTAATAACTTCAATATCTTAAAGATAAAGCTGATTCAACTTTTCCTCAGTAAAATATGTCCAAAAATATTAGGTAAGGTAAATGAGTCCTGGCCATGCACTGTACTTTATTCTAACAAATAATTAATGAACCAGTTAATTAAATCACCAAAACCAGCTGACGTGCTGCTTTTAGGGCTCCTCTGGGCCTGGGATCTGGGGCCCTGAAGCAGGTTGTTATCCAGCATTGGGAGACACGACTCTGTTGTCATATCGATGCAATTAGAACTGTGGAAATGTACATTATGTTAAATTTAACATGAGACCTATTAGATTACAGGTAATTCCTTCACTGTGTGTACAGGCGAGTCCTGAGACCTGAAACGTTACTTTTGTACTTTAGTAATTCATTTCTACACCTTTTTTGAAAGTTACCACTTTATTCCCTCTATGACCTCTTGTCTTCCGTCCTTGTATTCACATATTTGTACCAGTTAGAACTTGCCTCTGCTCTATACAAAAGCTCTAACAAAACAAGTATTACTGGATCGCAAATAATATGATTTTTTAATATACTCTTTGTTTTTCCCGAGACGAATTAATTTAAGAAATTCTACTTTCATTATTTTAACTTCAGTCGAACCATGGAGGCTATAAAAAGCTCAAAAATATATTCACACTTTATAATTCCCCCAGCTAATATACAGTATGTGGTATATGGTGGAGATGAAGAGTTGAATTTGCAGCTGGCTGTGCGACTCCACCTTTGATTCACTGTTGTGCTGGACTCACCCACTGAGCCTCACAGCGTGACGGACTCCATCTCATTTCTCACAAATGGGAGCACAAACTAGCGCCGGCGCCGCTTTCAAACCGTGTTGCTTTCATTTTCATTGATCAAACGGCTAAATTTGTCTGTGTCACCGACGCCGCTAACAAAGGCCAGCTGCAGAAAAAGGGAACGCGGAGTGAAGGAAATGAAACGGACAGATCCTCACCTCCAGTTAATCAAATGACCTTAGGAAATAAAAAAAAAAAGTTTCTTCACTGGTAGATAGAGCGAACATGCGAATCACACCTATAACTTTCTCATCACCTATAACTGCGAATTTCCTCAAGGGGATGAATAAAGTATCTACCTAACCTAACCTAACCTATCATCCGAGTAAACACACACAGTCTCTCTGTCAGATTAGGCCGAGACATCTTACAGCGGCTAGTAATCAGCTTAAAGGATAATACCGCCATTATTGAGTTTCCCTTATCTCCAGTGACTAGTGATCTCCTGTATCCACCCTGACGATTTCACCTCGCTCTCTCCCAAATTGGAATTAACGTATTTTATTGCTCCCATGGCATCGAAAGTGGAGACTTAATATTTTGTTATCCACCAGAGTGAATGTGATGAAAGTAAGCAAAATGAAAATGGCCAGTCGTTTCAGTCTTTTCCCGTGTGACCTCCCTCTCATGAAAGTCAGTCTCCCATTTAAACGTGACCTGAGGGTGAGTTACTGTTTCATGACATATAATAATAATGGTGACAATGAATATATTGAAATTGATTGAATAGGTCCTGCATCGACATATAGAGGATGGATGGGGGTGACCCAATGAAAAAAAAATCATTCATTAACTTTATTGCACTATAAATAGAGTAGATCTGACAAGTCTACATATTTGCTTTGTGTTCTGATTGTGGATAAATAAAGCTCTAATACACATCAGGTCACCCCTACTTTAAATATTAAAATCCCCACGTTTGGCTCTTGTTGTGATGCTGATTACAATCACAACAGAATATACAAATCCAAGCTGTCCTTGCGTTGATCATCGGTCGAGTTCTTTCTTCAGGCTCAAAATAGTAGTTTGACAAGTCACTTCTAACTTAAGGTTCATGGTTTGCTTTTGTCAGAACTTTCAACCATGGGCTTCATCAGGATTAGTCATTCAGTCTCTAAGAAATTGCATTAATATGGTACTGTTCTGTTTCATTCATGTGTTTACAGGCATTTATCTATTGGAGCTACGTTAATGTGCTGCACAGAGGTCACATGATGCTCGTGCACCACAGACTCTTTTTTCTGCATTAAATCAACATCACAATCTCCCCTTAACCCTAACCAAGAGCTGTCGGTGTTTGAACACAATAAAGTTTAATAGATCCGCGGTAGCTATGAGCAGATATTGTACGGTAAGACTGGAGGATTTGGCAGAAGACAAATGGAATATGTTTTCATTGATTCT
Source organism: Centropyge bicolor (assembly GCA_037975185.1). Classification (NCBI taxonomy): domain Eukaryota; kingdom Metazoa; phylum Chordata; class Actinopteri; family Pomacanthidae; genus Centropyge; species Centropyge bicolor. The sequence continues at coordinate 13,304,090 of JBBMOC010000007.1, read as the reverse complement.
GCAGCATTAACATTCTGCAACTTGCCACGAACATTAATAAACATTTCCTCATTATGTTGATAGGAAACCCAGGCAGCTTTGAGTATTTTCTGTTGTAATTTAGTTGCACATAAAGGGAGAGAACTTCATCTGGCCACAGGGTTGTATAAACTCTAATGGGCTTGTCTCAATGTGATCACATTTTACATGCAGCATTTCACATGTAGAAGTCTTGACTGAGACTTCACCGCAGATCAGACTCTGTTCTGTGCATCTGCCCGGCATCCTTCAGATCTATAACCTTTTTTTCCACTTGCTTTCCATAGAAGCACAATTGCATAACAAGACCTTCTTTCTTGTCAGAGGAATAATGTTTAGAGGTTGTGCATTATTTTCATGCCTAAGGACTCAAACATAACAACAGCTGGACACATATACTATATATGTGCAGGGATGAATTCATATTATCCTTCATGATAATGAAGGAAGGATGTCACCAAGTGCAACAGTGTGACTCACTGACTTTTTTTTTTGACAATAGAGCTCAGATTGAAGACAAACACATAATACTTGTCAGAAGGTTGTTGCTTTTTTCATGAGTTCAGGATAAATAGAGAAAATCACAAAACTCGTCCAATGTGCCACATTGAGAGAGTAATATTGTGCAAAGTCTGTTGAGCATTTCATGAGCAACCTTGTCCATTTAAAAAAAAAAGAAGAAGAAAAAAGAAGCATAATAGAACAATTTAAAAACATACACATCAAATGCTGCTAATCAGTCTAATCAGCACGGAGAGGTTGGATGTTGAGGCAAGAGCTGGAAACGTTAATCAAGATTCAACCTCTTCAGCCTTGATTTCAGCTCGACACAGGCAAACTATAATGCTACTGATGCTAATTGATTAATTACGTTGGCCAAAAGAAAAAAAATGAATCGCTTCGACACGTTCTCATTAGTACGGACTGTATGACTAATGAACTGATGAACTAATGTGTTTACGTCCATCAGAATCTCTCAAACATCCCTGTCGCCGCCGGCAACAAGACAAGCGTTAACGGGAGCGGGGAGACACACGACTGTTTTTGATCCTGCATTTTAACACACGCAAGGCATGATCACAAATACGGTGCCACGATCAAAGCTTGTCAAAGGCTCCCCGTTGCCCGTGACTACTATTGATCAGTGCTATGGGATGTGCATGGCTGCACATTAGAGCGATTTGAAGTGTTGAAAGTTGTGTGTGCTGGTGACAGGGATGCGCCGTAAACTCAAATTAACCCGGTGTTTTATCTGCAGAACCCAGTTTACTCACCTTTTCAGGCTGATTCAGAATGTAAAACCGAGGCATACATCGGCGCCGTTAATATTTTATGAGGACAGGATTTCTGACAAGGGCCTAAAACACAGAGGAGGTGCAACTTTTATGCGAGGCTGCTATACATCAGCATGCATCGCCGTGAATCTGGGGCTGCTTGGGACTGAAAACCCATACAAACAAACACTAGGCTATAGATTTAAAGAAGTATTTCCAATGCCTTTTTGGAGCTGTATTAAAACTTAATGTGAGTGGAAAGGTAAGCAGAGAGGCAAATCATCCTTTAGAAAAACTGGATCCCAGCCTCTGAGGGGATCCTCCTGGAACCTTCACAATACCCGCCCCCCCACCCCCGAAAAAACAATAAAACCTTTGAAACACCCCAAAAGCTGCCTGCTTATTTAGAGCACACCGAGGGATACGTTTACTCAGGATATACGAGCCACAGGTCGGTGCGGCCTGCCAGATAGAGACTGCTGACAGAAAAATGGGGGGGGGGGGAACACATTTCCTGCTAAATATTAAAACTGTCTCCTCCAGAGGATGAGACCTGCGCTTCGAGTTGATGTTTTGTTGCAGGAAGAATTCCCAGGAAATTTATCCTATTCAGCTCAAAGGTAGATTATGTAAGATTTATGTAAAATAGCACCCCCTGCAGGCTCGGCGCACGGTGACGAATCGAAATCAAAACAAAAGCGGCCACCCATGCGGTGCTCTACATTTATCTGGAGGACGGGATGCAAAATAAATACAGCCTGAACCTTCAGCTGAGGATCTCTGAACAAGTTACACTGTTGAATAAACACAGCTATTGTCTAAAAATTGACGATGCCAACAAATCGATCGATATTAGCTTATTGCAAATATATCAGTGCAGAAATGCCCAAATACTATACGTTTGAGGACATGTAGACACAGTGTCATTGTGTTAGCAGGGTGGCTCTTGGGATGGCAAATTTTGGTCGGTTGGTCCAGACAGAAATATCAACTATGAGCTGGAATTCCTTAAAATTGAGTGCAGATATTCGAGTTAAGTGATCCACTCTAGTGCCACCAGGAGAGGGTTTTTTTCACCAATGAAACCTCAACTTATACAAGATTGGTGCAAAACTCATGGTCCCCAGAGGATGAAGCCTAATGACTTTGATGAGCGCCTGACTTTTCCCCTGGTAGCGCCACCAGCAGGCTCACATTTGTGTTTTATTGGGAAGTGTCTTGACAACTTTTGGATGATTTTGGTTACCTCTTGACTTTTCATGTAGCGCCATCATCAGGTGAAAATCTGTCTGATACTTTGGTTTATGATAAATACCTGCAAAACTAATGACACCCCTATCAGACTCAGGTGCACTTGTCCCACTCTGGATATGTTGTGGTCACAATTCATTAGAAAAAACTGATTGAAGGAATCCTTGTCAAGCATATGTTTGGATGTAGACAGTGTGTCATTATTTGATTTTCAAATTCTCTTCAAACTCTCATCCACGTTGCAGTTGGTCTCAGGAATCTAGTACTGTTCTGACACTAAACTGGAGAGCCTGTGTTGTGTAGGGGCCCAGGTGTCAAATCTACTTTTAAAACCTTGAGCGCTGAGTCTCACATTGTGTAATTCCTCTATTCCATGAATTTGCGGTTGACGAAAACGACAACTGACATGCGGCAAACCCTCGGCCAGGTAGTATTCGCAGGAGTACCGTTTGATTTCTGGGGCTGAAGGAAAAGCGTAGTAAAGCTGTCATGTGTACTCAACTGTGTGCACTGTGTTGGATGGGTACATGAAGGCAACATGGTAGAGACACAAAGAGAGGGGAGAGGCTCCGGCTCATTCCTTTTTCCCCTGGGGACCTCAAGTGGGTTAATCTGGCTCGAGTTGTTCAGTGGTTGCTAATAATGATGAATGTGACAGTTTGTTTTTTTTATGTTGCCATCACAACTACAAGCCTTGGAGCACAGAGCTGTAGCCACATACTGGATGTTCCCCCGACCATTTTTATGTTCCTGCCGATTCAAGGTGTGCGATGAGGACAGCATGTCCAGAGAATGTGGTGAACGAGAAGGTGCTTATCCAGAGGGATTAGAGCCGAGCTAATATAATAGTTATTATAAATATCTGATGCTGCTTGTTTATACATTCATTTATTTGCTTGTTTGCTGCTGTTTACAGATGTTTTATGGTGTTGATTGACATTTAAAGCCAGCTACATTGTCTGGAGCTATTAAAAGAGTTTATCATTATTCTAACTGACAAATGCAGCTCTCATTTATTATTAACAGTGTTTGAATATTCATGATTCATTATATTTCACAATTATTAACATCAGCATTGGCAGCATTAATCAGCATATAGCACAGTGCAGCCTGACAGCAAGAAGGAGGATTCCAACGCAAGAAATTGACTCTAAAAAAAAATTCTTGCATGCATCATCTTAAATCTCTCCCACTTGCGCCGAGCACTTTGAAATTTTAAAGGACAAGAAGAGAGAATCCAGGACATTTATAAAAAAAAAAAATAAGGAGGGATTTAAATATTACTAAGTCAAAGCCAAGTAACACGAACATACTTGCTGTTCATCATGAATAATTTTGTTAGGCAAAGTAATGGGACATTTGCTTCATAAGAGAGAGGAGCGCCAAAGACAGAAATGTGTAAAAAAAAAAAAAAAAAAAAAAAGCACTCCGGTCTCCAACACATGCAACATTTAGATGTCTGGCCTTTTAGGTATCAGCCCTGTCCTGATCCTCCATTTTATGAGAGATGTGTCTGCCAAACAAACAAACAAACAAAAAAAGAGCTCTGGAGAAATCAAATGGCTGAAAATGTATCGTGTAACCTCCGCCTGCAGTCCCGTGGCTCAGCCGTAAAAAAGTGTTCTGTTTGCACATTCTCTTGTGCTACAGAATGAAATACATTTATTTGACTTTTTGCTTTGACATTTATGCAAAGCACTCTTGTCTGAGCAGAGTGGGGGTTTTTTTTTTCAAGGAAGTTAGGTTAAAGGAGAAAAGAGTAGGCAGAGATATTGTACTGTGTAAGTGGCTCGCCGGCGAATCACTTTGTAGCACTTACTGATGATTCTTCATCTGTGGTCGAAATGTTCTCAGCATCAGAATGTGTGTGAATTGCCACGCCGGCTCGCTTCATGATTTGAATATGTTACTGAGTCCTCTTAAGTTCAGCTTTCAACATCTGGAATAACTTCGCTGTAATTCACTTTACTTTTCAAAACAAAGTGCTTTGTAGAAGAAGATAAAATAAGATACACAGTCAAGACAAAACACAGAACATAAGACCTGATAAAAGAGGAGGGATTTAAAAATAAGGTTCCTCAGGTAGGGAGTTTCACAGCGGTGTCCTTTTGGGCTGTGGGCTGTGGGAACAGCGCAGTCCAACCTGTGGAACACATGCCAGGAGCACAGGCTCACGGGGCGCCAGGAAATCCATCATGCAGGTAGGAGCAAGGCCGAGAAGGGCTCCAAAAGTAATTAGTAAAAGTTTAAAATCAATTCTGTACCTCGCAGGTTGCTGGTGTGGCTTTGGAAGGATGGGAGTGACACAGTCTTGTCTCTTTGAATTAGTTAAAAGTGGCAGCTGAGTCTTAACATGCTGGGGATGGGAGACAGGGATGAGCCCTGAACAGGAAAAGGGAATCACAATAATCCAGATGTGAAGAGATTAAAGCATGGATGAATTTGTCACTGTCCACTTGACATAAAAAAAAATGGATTCAAAAGATTCATTTTCAAGTCACAGGTCCAGTTTGAGGGGCCAAATAAAAGGAGCTCAGATTTGGACTCATTGAACTGCAGGAAGTTGATGTCATTTTGCAAACTGCAGCTTGCATGCTGCAAATTTGGTCATTGTCAATTTCTATTAGAGATACTCTTCAATAAGAAGGCAATAACAGGCCAGAGCGCACTCACTTTATGTGTTCTTTGGTAGGAGTGTGAAGTGCAAGAAGTGGCCCTGATGCTGTAAATGATTTTCTTTCACACTTACATGAGCTGGAAGTAAACATGTTGACTGTAAACCCAGGGCGCCACTGGGTTCAGCACAGGCTTGTTGGTGGCCCAGGATGGCATCATACCCTGTCGTAGTTTTTCTATTTGCTCCTCTGTACATGTTGTGATCCTTTATTTTTCTATTTTCACCTCTGTTGTAGCTCCACTTCGACCACATGTGTATGTTGTCGCCGTCCTTGAAATGTCACAGCTGCCTGACTAGTTTGATGGACAACGATGTAGGCGATACCTGAAAACTAGCATTGACTATTACAAAATGACCAGCGCCATAGTTTAGTTCCAGGCGGTGGTCGTCAAAGCGGGTGGAGCACAGTGGAAACAAAACCAGACCCCCATGAAACAGGCTCCTGCAGTGGGAGAAAAAAAACTGACTGAATCCCATATGAGTCTATTGGAACAAAAGATGTGCAGGAATCTTAATGACTCTCAACCTTGTAAACAGAGATATCGAACATCTGTGGCGTGCCAGCCAGTCTGTGTGGAGGCCTTCAGTAGATTTATACAGACCCTGCATTGGATTAGTGGGAGTCAGTGTAATTCTTAAATACACTGACTTGGCTGTCGACATGGCTTCATGGACTGTAATTGATGTAAAGGTCTAAAAGGATGAAAGACTTTGTTATTCAACTTCGACTGTGCCGCACTGACAGAAAATTATTTTTATTTCCTTTTTGGATCTACTTACTCCGTCGAACGCTTCCTCGAATTAGCCCACTCAGATAAAGAAATCTAAATGACAATATTGAAGTCAGAGTCTCTCCTTTATCAGGTTAACATTGATTCTTTGAGTGTATGTAAATCCGCTCATTGACTGTGAAGCAGTGGTGCATTTCTCCTGGACCCCCTCGTGAGACTTCTCCCCCCCTTCAGTTTGCCTTCCAGGCTCATCCCCTGGTGGATGATGCCATCACCCAGCTGCTCCACAGTTCTACTTCCCATTTAGATGACTGCGATTGCACGGCAAAGACCTCCCCCCCCCCACTCTCCCTGTGCCTTTAACAGCATACAGCTGCCACTTAGGGGGATAAGCCGTGGGCGGTGCAGGTGGATGCCCCCGCCGTGTCCTGGATTACAGACTTTCTTGCCCACAGGCCGCGTTGGTCGGTACCATTCCGGGGGCTACCTCAAGGCGCCGTCCTGTTATCTCTCATTTGTCTTCTTATCTCCCGTTTGAGCTGGACGTCATCCCGCCTTAAAGACACGCGGTGATGAAACCTCAGTTAAAGGTTTCAACAGCGATGAGAACAAGGACGACTTCAGGAAAGGTCTGCGTACATTCATATTAGTTCATCCAGGTGGCGGCGGACCGGTAATTAAACGGTTGAATGGTTCCTTAAAGTCTGCTGTCAGATGGGATTCCGGTGCGTTCGTCTCCGCGGAGGCACCACGCCTCCTGATATAAGTGAGGACGTGTTTGAGGAGAGAGTCACTTTAAAGTGATCAAGCGACTTCTTCCTTGAATATATGAGTTGTCGTTTTTAGAAAATAAGCTCAATGGTGATGTTGCAGCGTTGTCAGCAGCAGACGGCAAACTTCCACCTTAATGCACCTGCATGGAGGAATAAAGATTTGTGGCCCTTTTTCAAGCATCAAATTGTGTGTCATTATTTACTAAAAGGCCACACAGAGGTTTCATGTCAGTGAAATGAAAGAAGAGCAGCTCTGAACACCGTGTTCAGACTCATGCAATATGTATATTTTTAAGACATTTTTGTTCAGAGGCATAAAATATGAACAGCGGCGTTGGTGAAGTATCCAAATGGCTGCTGTGCCTTCCATCACTGCAGGCTGAGAAAAGCAGGTGTAAAATCGGCGGCGCTCTTTTCCGCCACTCGTGCAGGGAGAAAATAATAGGTTGAAATGGCAGCAGTGGAAAGTTCATTTACTCAAGTACTGTACTCAAGTACAGTTTTGGCATACTTTGTTGGAGTGTTTCTATTTTGTGCTGTTTTATACTTCTGCTCCACCACATTTCAGATGAAAATATTCGACTTTTCATTCCACTAGATGTATTTTGACTCTAACAGTTACTAATCACTTTTCACATAGGAACATGTGATGCTGTACTATATTACTTACATTTGCAAAGTATCTAACTAACATAAGAGTACAAAAGAATAATATACTATAACACTTAAAGGAGCACTTAATGAGCGCTTTACCTTTGATGGTCAAGTACATTTCATCATGATACTTGTGTACTTTTACCGAAGTAACATTTTGAAAGCAGGACTTTAATGAGTAATGGAGTATTTTTAGACTATGGGCTTTCACTTTTACTTACTTATTCCACCACTGTGAAATAATGAGAGACGCAGAGAGAGAGAGAGGAAGAAGCTGTGATGATGTCTCAATTGTTCAACAATGAAAATACTTTGGCAAAAGCAGTGATGAACATCAAATTAAGCAAATTGGCAAATTTGACAGATGCACCAGTATTCCAACTTCAGACGCAGTTTCTTATGTGAAACAATACTTTCCAGCATTGAGCAACACGCAAACCAGATGAACCTCGGCCGGCATCGTTTACATCTTTGGTCTGTGGCCCCGCCAAATGTGGTCTGAGTTACAAAAGATCGTATGCATCTGCGGCTCAGATTCTACCAGTGAACCCATACAAACCCAGAGTGAACCCAGAGTATGACCCCGCTTCATCCTTCCTTTGTTTTTCCAGATGCATTCCAGATACATGTGTACCATTTCTTTTCATTATCCCAGAAAATTCCTTTTGTGATTTTGTTTCCCCTCTACAATATTATTGATGATATGCAGCCGCACGTGGACTGAACTCATACAAGAAATGTGAACTCTTTTTTACAGGCATTGTCTCATTTAGAACAATAGTTTAAGATAATTACTGTATCCGTGAATTATGTTTTAGAAATGCATCCAGTGGTTGAAGGTTTGGCCTTGAAATGGAAACACAAAAAAAGGATCATCAACCTTGGTAATCTATCTAATCTAATGCTAATTATCCACCGTGACCTTTTGGTTGTGCACAAGAGCTGCATCATGACCAAAGCAAATATCACACGTTCCAATAGGTGTTGCCCTTACAATGAATGTTCTACATGCTGAGAGGACACTCCAGGCAGAACCCCTCTTTATTCTGCCTGTTTGAGGTTTGATGTGTCAGAGGTTTGACTTTGAGTAAACACTACCTGGAGATGGCTTTAGAAATTTCATATGTGTGAGCACAAAAGGCTTCCAGGGGCTGCAGTGCCGGGGCCTGTGAGGGTTGGAGAAACATGTCACAGTTTGCATCAGTAAAAGGTTATTCTATCAAAACCTGCATGTATCTAAGATAAGATAAGATAAGATAAGATAACTTTTATTGATCCCCTTTAGGGGAAATTTACTTGTCATAGCAGCAGAAACAGGCAAACAGTAACTCAAAAATAAAAAAACAGTAACTCAAAAATAAAAAAACAGTAACTCAAAAATAAAAAAAACTGTAACTCAAAAATAAAAAAACAGCAACTCAAAAATAAATACCAATAAAGAGGCTAATTAAGAAATAAGGCAGCAATAACAGGAACAAGAAAAAAAAAAAAGTGGCGTAGAACCATAAAGTGACCAGAAATAGTATTTACATTAAGTGAGGTTGAGTATTTACACTATGTTACATGTATTCCTTGTTATTGACATCCATAAGTAATAGATATATATTCATATGGGAATAAGGATGCTATGAATGCTATGAAACCTGTGCAGTGATTTGCTTGTTTGAGTGCCTTTCATCAGCGATTGTGCAGGAAATTGTTAATGATTGATAACTGAAATTGCGAAGAGAAAATAACTTTGGCATTTACGTTCAGGTTGATAAAATCTTATCACTCATTGCCCACTTTATTCCTAAGCTTCTGACTGTTAAGTGAACTACAGTCAGGCAACATGTTCTCCTCCATGATGCAAAATGTCACATCTGTGCTAAAGTCACACTGTTTCAGGGAAGTGAAAGCAGATGTTCGGGTTGACAGATATATCAATGTGGAAGTTACTCCGACACTCCAGTGAGAAATTAGGTATGACGCAGGGTAAAAAATAACAGTATGGATATGAAAGTGATGCAGGTTTATTAAACCAAGCAGGAATTACTTGTCACCTTTTAATTAAGATGACAAACTTGCAAACTTATTTATGGCGCGTGTGTGTGGGCGTCTTCGAGCACACCTGCTATTTTGGTTGACGTAGGTGTAAAAGAGCAAAGTGCAGAAGGGTTAGGCGAAGTGGAAGCTAAATCGGAAGGTGTGGTAATTAATAAAAACACTGTCAGCCGGTCACACATGACGCAGCTGTGCCAATCACATGACGGCAGCTCGGCAAATAAAGATACGGTTTTCTCCAGGGGATTTATATTCTTGTCTGGATGGTGCAGAGCAGCACGGTGTGAACTCACTGCACCACAAACCTGCAGCCAAATGCAGATGGTGTGGGGTTTTTTTTAAACACTTCAATAGAAACAAATAGTTTGGCGAAGCAGTTGATGACATCAATCCAAGGCTATATGAGTCATAATTCTACTGCATTTCACATATATGATTACATCACAACTTAAAATGTGACACAGCAGATTTTGCAACAACAGATACTGTAAGATTCACTCATAATTATGTATTGATCAATGCACACTGATTCACAGACAATCCTGCTTTAACCACTTTAAAAGTTATTCTTGATGCTGATTAAAACTCATCTAGTGATGTGGAGAGTGGAAATAGTTCATTGCCAATTTAGAACTGGCTCAATATTTTGTTTTTTCTGCTTGACAATATCATCAGGCTGGCAACAGATGATGTCAGGTCCAGAAACAGACACTGGTAAAATATCACTTGATGACGATATGACACGTTTTTATAAGGTTAAAACTGCAGCAGTACAGCACTTACATGACAACACATCTGTAAATATAATGCAATATATAACAATATATCACTCGAACATGTCTCTCATAATGCGATCATGGCTTTCGATGGAACATGAGGAGTTGATAGCGATGCATTAAAGGATGAGACATGTGTGGATGGTTTTCCATCAAGACTATTGTTGGAGCTACTGATGGAAGTTCATCTCGACATGTATTAAAAGTGAAATAAATTTTATTGCATTTGATGACTATATTATCAACACCCTGCATATCTTATCATCTCCTGGACAAATTTCTCAGTGTGCTTAAAAAGTGTAATTCCTCCTGCAATAATGTCTTGTTTGCTCCTGCCTCGACCTAATGTGTTCTCCAGACAGATATGCTAATAACTGCTGTTGCTGCGATTTGAGCCGGTCGATAAAAATGTCACACTGGATGTTAATGCGCCGTTCATTAAAACCTGACCAGCTGATTTTATTACCGACCGACACAGACGGACTCCGCCGCTCGCTGACCCCGCCGCCGCCGCCGCCGCCGCCACCACGCTGGGACTAAAACAAACTGGCTGTTGGTGGATTTCTGACATAGCCCGAAGGCGCAGAGTCCAGCGGCCGGGTCCTGGCTACTTGGAGGGAGGCTCACATTATTAACAACCTGCAGTGGTCCGATAACACTGTGGCAATAGATTAGACAGGCCAGAGCTGGCTGTTCTTCCTGAGGAGCTTCAGGTTATTTAATGCAGCCTGTCTTAATCCCACACACTGTAAGTGAAAAGTCGGCCAGAGCAGTCCATCTGTTCCCTGCATATAGGCTGTGCAAAGTTCAGAAACTCTTTAAAAAGTTGCTGAGGTCCCTCGATGTAGTTGATGCTGCTTTTTAGACGATTTCGCGTGCGTCTTCTGAGATTGACGCCTCAATAATTTGATTTCTCGAGACATACACTGCGGTGCATATTTATAAGTCTGTTAAGCATTGTATGGTTTTTATCAGTCTCTCTTAGGGGGGTCCAGTGCAATTTGTAACAACACTGATAGAAAATATCTCCTCCTACACAAGCCTCTACACTGTCTCCCCCATCCCTCCCTCCTCATTTACTGGCACACGCCATGCTCATAACAGGGACGAGAAAGCTAGTTAACAGCAGAGGCCCGAGCGAGAGTTTTTAGTGAACAGCATGCGAAGTGCTGTTTTTAGCGTTTGCATTTTTTTTTGGCTCAAGGGCTTTTTTACTTGGCCGCGCACAACTAGCGCTACAAATCCATAAGTGGCAGGAAGTCGGGAGCAGCATCGCTACAAGTCCATCAAAGAGTGTTCCACTCAAATTGAAAAGATTCTTGAATTAAGAAAATGACTACTCGAGACTCGTTAATACTTGGACATATTTTAGTAAATGCTCCACGTCGCCATGTCAAATCGCTGTTGCCACTTGTTGTCATTAACGCTAACTCAGCACTTCCCCTCAACATATTAAAAGCTGTTCACTTTGCAGGATACTGTCACTTCCCTCAAGTGTTTTGTTGTAAATCATCTCCAGAAGGTACTGGAGCTAAACATTAATACATCACAGCAAAATTCAAGTCTATACTAAATCACAGAGATACAACATTATATGTGTTAAAAATCTAATGCAGATATATTTCCCAGCTTTAAACAAGGCCACACAAATGCATCAAGCTTTTATTTTAAGACCAACTTTTATGAGACATTTGTGGCACACAGCTCCTGCTCCTGCACAACAGCACAGATGTACAAGCTCGATTCCAAAAGTTGAGACGCTGTGTAAATAAAAACAGGATGCAGCCAGTAAACAAACTGTTTTAATCTCCTTTCTACAATCATGTGTTGAACCTCTCTCCGTCCTCGCTTGTGAAGGATGAACCTTTCATACCCAATCATGATCCTCTCACCTGTTGCCAATGAACCTGTTTACCTGTGGAAGGATCCAAACAGGTGTTTTTGGATCAGGCCACAACTTTCACAGTCTTTTGTTCCAACATGTTTTAAACATGTTGCTGCCGTCAAATTCAGAATAAGCAGATATTTACAGAAATCAATGAAGCTGATGAGCAATTGCATTGTTTTAATTGAATTGTATCATTTCAGTCTCATGTCAGTATTTCAGTCTGGATGAAGGTGTTGGACCGATCGACCACGTCTCAGAGGTGTGTGTTCTGTTGGTTCGGTAGTATTGGCAACCCTTTCACATTACACGACTCAAGATAAAAGCCAGATCTTCAAAGGGCTTTAACCAACACTGCTCAGATGTGTTGCTCACTTCGGACACCTCCTTTCACTGCGGAGCTGCTAATAGGTTGGCAGAGAAGATTGCGATCACTGTGGGCTGGAAGTCTTTGTTCCATGACGGAGCGTGAGCTGGAGAGGCAGAAATGTCAGACGCACATTCACAGAGCCATTGATATTGACCAACAATGATATCAATTCCCTGCAGATGTACAGTATCACGGTCACTGGGCTGATGGAATCTGTACCTGTCAGGTGGAGGGTTAGAGCCGGCTTATGCTCCAACACCAAAACTTACTGTTCAATCCATCAGCTTTTTTTCTGATCTGCCGTCCCTGTGGTGAAGCTTTGAGTCGATTTAGGCAGCAAGAACTCTTTGTTTAAGTTTATAGGGCAAAACTGTGCTTATTAAAAGAAACTATTACAGCGTGTTGGTGGAAGACGTGACGCAAATGGCAGTCTACCATGTCGAAGATAGGACTTTGTAGCATCCACCCAGACCTCCACGCACTTCATTTTCATCCCGCTATAAGGGCATCACAGCACGTCCTGCTGCGGCACGATACCCAACATAAACATAGGTTCTTTTAAGTCTGAACAAACAAGCAATGCTGTGGATCTCTGGAGAGGACAAGTGCGCTTTTCATGTTCTTCTTGACAGAAGTGGAGTTTTTCCAAATGCAGAAGTGGATCTGGAACAAGATCAGAGACAGACCGAACTCCTCGGTGGATCTGACTGACACTGATAGAGAAATCATCCAATACAGGGAGAAGAGAAAAAAAAAGTGTCCTGTTAATGAACCGCGGCGACAGATCTGATATCCCCATGTGATTTCTGATCAAAGATCGGGAGAAAATTAGACAAAGAGAGTGCGTCCTTGCGCCACGTGGATGTTCGTGCGCTTGGAAACGGTTCATGTTTCCCAGATTTGTGCTAAATCTCTGCGATCCTCAGAGGGTTCTTCTCCCCTGTAAGCTATTTTGTTACCGTGTGTAATCAGTAAACATGCTGTCTTGCCCATAGATGCCCTTTTGTGGCCCTTATTTTCCCAACTACATAAAGTGGAAAATCTATCCCTCTAGTCTAAAACCTTCCTATGATCAAACACATGAAGAATCATCAGCATCATTTATGTTGACAAAACGCACATATCTATTTGATTTGATTCTAGGCTCCCCACATTTTCCCCGTTGCTGATGATTAATGGGACAGACATCGCCTTTTGGATGGAGAACTTCCTTGACAAAACACATTAATACTAAGGCCTGTTTTACATTCTCTACCTGGCTGCATGGAGCTATCAGTGGAAGAGCAGGGGGGAAAAAAAAAACATTCGTCTGCATGCAAAATGGCCTCGTGAAAAAATAGAGATAAAACACAGGAAAGTAAAAAAAAAAAAAAAAACTCACCACCATCATGGGAACGCATATTCGGCGGTGACAAATGTGCAAATGGACTAGCCATTTCATTCCATCAGAGACATCCTACGTCTTCCGCTTTGTTAATGATTAATGGGACAGACGTCTCATTTTGGACCGAGAACGTGCTTGACAACACACATCAATAATCAGAGCTGCTTTACATTCTGTCCACCTTGCTATCAGTGGAAGTGCAGCGGGAAGGAAAAAAAAAAACATTTGACTGCATGCAAAATGGTTGGAGATTTTCCATTTGAGAGTAAACATCAAAACCAATTTTCTGGAGCCGCGGCTACCTTTACCTGAGTTTAGTTACATCAGAGGCTTTTCCTATCTGACAATCTGAGCTGGCTAGAGCAATTGGCTTGTATAAACTGTGCCCCTCCACCTCGTGTTGCGTGCGTTATATACATTTCTTGGTTTCCTTATGTTTATGTATTTGGTTCTTCCCTTTGTGTCTGAGCATATAGCACAGAGAAGGGCTGAACGAACAGGGGTCTGTATTTGTGCTCTACATTGTATTGTGAAAGATATGAACAAAACTTCTTTTTTCTACACAATCATATTAAATACATATAGTCGGACAGAGAGAAACGTCCAAACAAACTCATCTAAGAATAACTATTACATTCAGACTATTACAGTATCGATGTATGGTAATATCTGGGCCGCCAGCTTATTGCTTCAATTTGGAGTGAGATTAACTCCAAGGTCAAGACTTACTGTGGAAATTCAGATTTTCACACACAAAACATATAAAGAGGTTATAAGATATGATGTTTTGTTACAAATAAAACTACCCAACAGTTTATACAAATCCAGCTGAAACCATCAGGTGTTTCAATTGACAGAAAATAAGTGCAACTATTTTGATATAGTGATACATATTTTGAACATTTCGTGGTTCCAGTTTCACAAATGTGGATGTTTTCTGCTTTTTCTTTTAATTATTTTAATCCATTTTCAATAATTTTGCAATTTGGACTGTTGGACAAAACAACCATTGTGACTGTCAGGCTCTAGGTGATTATGAACATCTCTGGGTTTTTTTCCAGAATTTTAATGAACCAAATATGAATCGGAGGAAAAAATAGTCAGCAAATTATTTTTTTTCAAGTTGAGTTTCTTCCACAAAAACTATAATTGACCAAGTAGGCTATGGACGCAGCAGGCAGAGCACAAATGAAGCAGGCAACAGCCCAGATTTCTCTCTTGTTGCTTTGCTAACTGACTGAATTAACTACAGTAATGTACATGTGCTTGTCGCAGTTGTACCTGGACAAATCAACAGTTGCTGGCTGAAACATTCCTTTGCTGGAGCTTGTTAATCACTTCGTAGCCCAAGTTACAATAAATAACAAGCTAATAAAAATAAGCTTGGGATTTGAAATTGTGCTCGTTCAGTCTCCATCGTGACATTGATATGAAGACGATTAATCAGTCATCCTTTGTCATCATAAATGTATCATATCATAAATCATTTCATTTCCTTGACATGTTGTATATGTAAATGTTTTTTTAATACGACTGTGTGTATGTTCCCTGATATACAGGATGTGGATCTACCTTGACAGCTATAATTAAACATTTAATCATGGATCAGTGTATATTATCGCCTGGATATTAGCACCAAATGAAAAACCTGGCTGGCTCACCAGTAGGTCAGTCAATGCTAACTCATGCCGTGCACATAAACATTGTTCAGAACTGACAGGATTTGATTTTGAATTCTGGTGGAAGAATCCGAAGATACCAAACATGTCAGACTGAATTTGGGGTTTTTCACTTGATGGAATCGTGCAGATGTGAAAAACAACAACATTGGGTTTGAATATATCGCTCAGTGTAAACATCATATAGCAGCAATAAAAATGTGAAACAAGGTGCTGCTGGATATATATGACAGTGTCAGGCAGGATGGAACGAGATGATTCTTTCTTAAATTAAAGCTACTTAAGGGGAAAACAGTGCAAACTGTATGTTAAGGGGTTTAAAGCAGTGAGTCGGAGCTGGGGGAATTGCTCAGAATAATACTGTGAAGGTTCATCTCAGACTGCAGTGCTCTGTGCTTGTGTTCAGTGACACCAGCCTGAAGTGAATAAGGAAGCCTCACAGGGAGTTAACACACCGGGGAAACTTTATTGCTCCTGGCAACTACAGGTACATGGATGGGGTGTGAAGGACGTGACGAATAAGAGTCTGCAGTAATCAGTGGAAATGCGAGGAGAGAATGTCAAAGTGGGCAGGTAATACAATTTTGCAATAATAAAATTAGAGCTATAATAAGCTGCTGAGGCAGGGCAAGCGAGTAAAGGTCCAATGGAGTTATGTTGATAACAGTAAACTTAACAGCAACAAGGACATTTACGCCATTTACGCCAGGGGATGGCGTAAATGGAAAAATCAGTGATATATACCGGCTGTTACGTAGCTGTATGTGTAGCAATTTCCTCACAATCAAATGATCAAATGAATCAAAATGTTTTTGCAAATCCAATTTGGAAACCAGTACAACGATCAAAAAAAAATTGAAGACATCAACAGCAAGATCGTGTAAAAGCTAATGAAATAGGCTGCTGTAATGTTTCCCACAGGTTGGCACTGGAATTCTGTGTTGAGCCTGTTTGCACTGTAGGATGTTCAGACTTATCACTTTGGACTTTCTCCTGCTGAATATCCATATTACAAACAGCATGTTGTAATGATGAAAATGATGGATGATGAGTGAAATTACCAAAGAGCGAAGTGAGTCTTTCACTCCCCTCCTCCACCCTATAATGTTAATCCTGTCTGAATAGGGCTTTAATCTTGTTCCTATCATCAACAGATCATGTCCGAAATCAACAATGTCTTCGTCTGTCCCTCAATACTTATTGACTGTGGCATCTGAATCGTATAAACACCTGGTAAAGACCTCCATCTTTCAAATGTCTCGCAAATTATATTTCATGTATTATGTTATATATTACTTTTTATAAAGGCTCAGTCATTTTCTAAAACATCTGGGCACTGCAACAGGAGAAAAAAATGGCACTTTTGGAGACTATTTTCAGGCACACAATTTGTGTGCTAGTGTGGATTCAAAGCAGTGATTGATCGATTGGTGCAACAGGGTCAAAATAAACTACAGTGCCAATGTTCATCATAATAAAAGAACATGTCACCCAGTGCAGCCTGTTTAACCTTGACAAGATGATTTTGGACGAAGATAGCGCAGAGGAAAAACTGTATTAAGCTTTTTATATAGAGACAATATTGATAGTGAGATCTGTTTGTTGTTGGTTTTGGAATGAGTTGGAATTAGCTTTATCCCAGTGACCAAGGCAGAGTACTTGCCGTGGCCTCCAGCCTCAATTAAAACTAGAGCAAATGGTGTTTTTGATGATAAAGCGCAGTTCACTCCCTCGCTCTGACGGCCTTCGTGAGGATGCTGGTCACACACACTCACATCAGGACGTGTAAACATCAATAGCTCGAAAAAACACGCCGGTTTAAAAATGTATAAATAACACATTGTTGTCGGGCAAAAAAAATAAAATAAAAAACCTCTCACCTTCAAAATGTCAGCCTCCATTTTAAATGTGACCACTCTCCTGTTTCGTCCTCCAGATACTGAAAGGCTTTCATGAAACCGGGGCTCGCACTCTGTTTCTATCACTTTGAGAACCATGTGAGGCTTCGGTTGAAGAATAATAAAATAAAAAAGTCTAAATGTTTTTTATAATAAACAAGGTTTTAGCTTCAGGGTCTCAAAAGGACGAAAAGTAATTTTGGATGTGTGTGTTTTTTTTATACAATCCACCTTCGATTTAATTAAGTGCATCTGATGACTGACCCAGTATTATGTTCATAGCCGACTTCAGAACCATCTCTCAAAATTATTCCAATCTTGTGAGAAGACCTTGCCCACGCCTTTCAATCTCTCAGTGCCCGTCGAAATCCTCTTTATGTGCTTGAGCAAGAAACATAACCATGCCTCCCCTTTTTTATCAAAATAAAGCGCTGACTGAAAGTCAATATCTGTGCAAATGAAAGGCTCCTCACCAAAGCCAGAGACTACGGCATGAAAACCCATAGATGTGATGCCATCAAATGTAAAATCTGGAGCTTTTTCATTTCTGTTCTCTGAGTGATATTATTAGTTATGGGCCGGAAATTTCACAGAAAATCCCTCCAGATTTCTTTCCTGTTGCCTTTTACATCTCTTCTTGTTCGTCCCGTCTGCTGCAGTTTCAGATATTGAAGGTTGATGATAGCAGAGATTCAAGTATTTTTTTTATCCCTAGCTTTGGCATAATATTGCTCTTATTAAGTATATTGAACAGTTTGGCTACTTTATTCTGACATGAATGCTTTCTAAAGCCCTATATGAAAATGGAATATGCAACACCTGTCTGTTACAGTGTTGGATCTTTGTCACTCAGAGACTTAAGGCCACGACTGATTTTACGCCTGCAGGAAGGAAAATGGTTTAACCTACTGTGGCTTAACCGCAATGCAGTGTCATCCAGCGAGGCACTGCCTTGGCCAATCAAGCACATGCACATGCGTATTACTTATTAATGCTTAATTAATGTTGTGCAATGACAAGCCTTCAGTTCTCGGCTCTGATGCTCAAAGTGGATTTCTTGGATCGTATGTCATCACCTGAAACAACACATCTCCAGCGCCACCACCCAATGCATTTTTCAGGGCTGTTGACGCACTCATTAAGGCATGACGAGCCCTTTATGGATCCACGGTGCTCACGTAATATTCGGCGCCCTGGTGCATGACGCGCATATCCAGACGTGACATGTTGAATCGACGCCCAATTTCTATAACGAGGTGCGTGTCTGTGTCAAGCGTCGGGGGTTATTTTTTCAGGTTAACTCCCGCTGAGGGGCTCGGTTCGACTGAGCGAGCGCACTCCTTCAGCTCAGCAGAAATACCTTGCTCGGGTATCTAGTGCGTCTTCAGAACTGCCGAATTTCTCAAAATTGCTCACAAGTGGCGGAGGTAAGCCGGGGAGAAAAAAACAATTTCCACACAACACAAACTGAAAACACTTTACTGTAACTACACCCTGCAAAGTTGATGACTTCTCAAAACTGAAGATTAGGCTGAAAATCACAGCTCGCACACTGCTGCTCCCCCCCCCCCCCCCTCTCTCTCTCGCCTCCTCTCTCCCTCCCCTCTGAAGTGTGAACAGACGCTTTGCTGTCTCAGCTTAGCGAACTTTGATCAGCGCCGGGTTGCCAGCCTTCAGTCGGACAAGGTCAGGGGAGCGGGGGTGATGGCCGACGTGTTGTCAAAAGCGGGGAGTCGCCACCTGTTTGAGAATATATTCCGCTCGCTCTCACATCTTACCTGGACCCTTAATGCCAAGGGGCTTGGAGCTGAGTGGAATCAACAGCCTGCTGTACAGAAGTCGGCCCGCTCATTGAAGTGTCCATTATACGCAAGTGTCCCCAGGTATCCTTGTCAAACTTGCCGCCTTAGACAATAACCAACCTTGGGCTGTATGCAAATCCGCCGCCTGCTGTGAGTTACTGCGCTCCGAACAGCAGACGGGATCACTTATAAGCCTTCCTGTGCATCGGCCTGTGTCAGTGCGGCTGATAAACGGCTGTACAGTTTGTTTTCCTGCTCCGATAGCGAGAATGAAATCAACAGGCAAGCTGTGTCGCTGCATAGTATTTTCCCAGCCAGTCTTAAACCCAATCCTCTTTTGCTTCCCTCCAGGGTGGAATTTGAATGACCTGATCAATTTCTAATCAGGAAAGACCCCGAAGCCTTTCTCTCGTCGTAATGGAGTTTTTCCCACAAATCTTCAACGTGGAGGGCTCGCTCAGAAATCGTCGAGAGCAAAGGGCAGGTGGCGTGTTTTCGTTTTTCCACATGCATTTCTCACACCGCGCGCCAGCGATAGCACTTAATCTCCAACGTGGATCTGATGTTAGCTAAATATAGAAGTATATTGTGGAAGCCTGAGCGCAGCCGCACATCAGAAGGAAACCGGGGGCCCTGTTTAAAAGCAGAGGTGGCCTTTTCATGTTGAAAATGAAACCCCAGGAGGTCTGCCTGCTTTGTCAGTCATGAAAAGCCGGGGTCTGAAAAAAACATTCCCCTACTCTATTTTATTCAGGGAATTTGTCACCAGCAGGTTTCTGACTAACTGTATACTGCACTCTGTGGAGGCCCGAACACGGTTTATACTAATGGTTCCAAATCATTTATGCCTGATGTAATCCCACAGCCATGCCAGATGAACTCAATTACATAGAACCTGCCATGTTCCAAATGTGAATTGGTGTTATTTAACACCATTAATTATATAAATATGACAATAGTTTTGAATTCATTTGAAAAGTCACTGTTGGTTTAGGTCAAGTTTGCATTAAAGTTACTAACATGAAGCAGGATGTTTCTTCCATCCAATGTCAAGGAAAGTGGATGTTTTAACAGAACATTATTTTTAACAGTACCCATTAGGCTAGTTTTAGCTATATCCATTAATCCAATACTTTTATATAACCCTGACACTTGTTTATATATTACCTTCATCATCTATTTCAACCATTTATTGAACCATTTATTGTACAACCAGCACTGCTCCCAGTAAACCACACACCTGCTTGTGTCATTACACTGTGCAATATTCATTCTTATATCATTGTATTTCACTGTGCTATATTCATTCTTACGTCATTCTATTTCACTGTGCAATATTTCTCTTCTTTAATGCAGCGGTCCTGTCTATATTGTTCCTGTATTTCTCTTGTTAATTTATTAATACTTTTTAGCCATATTGAAATTGTTAATTTGACTTCTAGTTAAACTGTCTATCATTTTTATTCTAGTTAAATGGTTAATACTTTCTTTACTTCTTTTGATTTATATTGCTTATTTACTGTTTATACTAACACTTTACTGATGCAATCTCCCCATCGTGGGACTAATAACGAAATATTTTATCGTATCTCATCTTATACTTTTAATTGTACTGTATATTTCAATAATGTAGCTAATAATTTTTAGCTATCCATTTTTAACTGTTTATCTTTTTACTTAACTGTTGAATAATTTATTCATTAAATTTAGCTTTTAGTTTTTACACAATGAATAGCAAGACATATATCCATATAGATATAGATAGATAGATATGATATAGATTGAGTTTACAGCATACCTAAGGTGGCAGAATGGGTAAGACCATCAAAGCAAGAGCAAATGACTGCAAACTGTTTGCCTGTACTCATCTCTTGAACATTTGCTCAGTGACTCATGTTGGTATTATCCCAGTTCGTCTAAGATTTGCGCACTTGGACTCTCATTTTATCTCACTTAACAAAAGCCGTTTCCAGCTATTGATATATTTGTAACAGCGGGATGGATGGGTGATTAAGTTTGTTGCCTGTTTGTTCCAGGAGAACTGTAATCATTTCCACAATCAATCCAGACACTTTCGCTCTTTGATTGTCTTTTTTAAGAGCCGAGAGACTGCGACGCATCCTGTGTGATCTGCCACAGCAAACAGAGCCATAAAAAACCACCACACTTTAAGTGCAACACTTTCCCCAGTCACAGAAAGTAGTAGTGTGATGCTGCAGAGGCTCGGACAGCTTCATCTTGGATCTATTACAACGCAGTACTGTGAAATTAAAAGAATGCAGAATTGTGCAGATTCTACACTCTCTTGTGTGCTTAAAGTCAAACAGCATCAGTGGCTCATAGGCTGTTCTTTCTCCCGTTTTCCCACTATGTGTGTCACAAAAATGTCCTTCTGTTTGCCCTCTAGGTGGATCATTAAGAATGGATGACACATCGCTCGCTGACCTCACAGAGTCAACATCTGAGTAGTCACTAAAACTGGCTGAATGTGATTAACCGGGAGCCATCGAGCTGACGGGACACAGTGGATTTACCTTCCTTTGGAAACCACATGGATGGATTTTATAAGGGACGTTCATGAACCTGGTCCTGAAAAATAAGAACAACAGGGTACGCTCCTCGGACAGCTGTGATATATTTGAGCCTGTTGCGCCATGTGGTCGACACGGTTGCTTTTTGCTCGCACCTTTGGGACTCTAGATTTATCATGATGCTATTTTTGTCTGCTCTCCCAAAGTTCCCAGCCAACTCAATTTGACTGTGACGACATGTCTCTGCCCAAGCGGAGGAAAATCAGGACTTTTGCTCTGCTGTTTTGTGTCATTACCTTCACAACGTTCCTGTTCAGTTACACTTTCCGGGACCCTTCGCTCTACTTCTTCAAGTACGCCTTCCGCCTGTCGGACAACTTATTCTCCAAAGGGCCGTGCGCCTGTCGCCAGTGCGTGACGGAGCTGGAGGACGACCCCTGGTTTGCAGAGCGCTTCAATCAGTCCATCCACCCTCTGATGACCCGGGAGAACAGCGTCCTCTCTGATGAGACCTTTAAATGGTGGCAGGTAAGATTTCACAGGATGTGTGTGCAGGGGGGGTTGGAATGAAGTGAAAATGACACGTTCAGCTTCCGGGAGCAGACGAGGTGCTGAAAAAGGAGGATCGTGAATAAAGAAGCGAGATCACAAACTGCTGTAATGCTCCCAAGAAGTGTTTGTTTTTTGCCACATTGATTGTTTCAAATCCAAGGGATCTTCGGCAGGATCAAGTTGTGAAGCAAAAACTCCCACGCACAATTTGTTCACATTATCAAGTGAGATGGTATGGAAACTGTCGCTCGTTCTCACCATCTTTGCATCTATAGATGAAGATTTTCCATCCTCATGTGAATGTATAGATAATAGTCTCTCTTTACAATCTGCACTGTTCCTCAGGAAATAATGCAAATGCACTGCGAACATTATGCAAACTTCTGCTCTTGAATATGTGCTTTCACTACACTAATTCCCAACTGTACTATTCACTCAAATCATTAATTCAAGTTCATCCCCTGTAATGATTTTCCCAAGAACAGACACGAACATGCTGCAATTACTGGCTCTGGGTTTCACATGACTAAAGCTTGACATTGTATTTGGCTGCATATTGTCTTTATTAGTGATGCAGCGGTCATGACTTGATTCGTCCTGACTTGAAATACATGTGTTCTCTCTCTTGCCAAGATTTAGACGAGGAGATCAATACGGCTCTTATGTGTGTACAGCTAGATTCAGCAGGAAAATACAGATAGCCTGGCAGTGTTTGTTTTTTTTCTTTTTTCCCACGAGTGTTACGCCTACTCGCGTCCTACTGTGCTGTGATTGGCTGGGGAAGCAGTGCAGTATTAAGAGTGACAAAGTCCACATAGGGAAGGAGGTCATGAGGGATGAATGGATCAAACACAGGACTTTGATCCAGGAGATCTGAGTTAATGTCCTGTTTGAGACCAGGAGTCAACATTTACTTTATTTTTAGATTTATTCATTATTTTATAATTTATTTTTAATTTTAAGTTGCAGTTTGTTTTGGTTTAGGCAACAAAACTATTTGGTTAGGCTTAGGAAAAGATCATACTTTGGGTTAGAAAAATAAGTCAGTGTTGACTTTTGACTGTACATGGGTCAGAAGAAGGAGGACTTTCTACCTTTGAAGTACTAGCCAATCACAGCACAGCAGGGCGGGACAAGGTGAGACACACTTGGAAAAACAAATACTGCAGCATGGTTTTGTCTAAGATGACAAAATACACCTACTGGCACATATAAAAATCACTAATTACTAATTAATCTTGTTTGTTAAAATGCTTAAGCTACATAAACAGAAATGGGAAAAAGTTTTTTATTGCTCAGGCACTGACTTCCTGGGCTCTCCGCTGCTTCCCTCGTGACCTCACAGTGAAAACAAGACCCCGAGTTTGTATGGATCAAACAAACAAGATGGAAATTAATGAGCTTTATCAGTGTAGACAAAACCAGGCTGTCTGTCTCCACCTACATACAGTCTGTAGTGTCCACTGCCTTTAACTTTATACTTGAAGATTTTTCAACAAGAAAGAAAATCTTACTTCCAGAAATATTGAACTATTCTATAATGGTATACAAGGCAGATAATACCATACAGTAAACTGATTTATTGAGCTCTTTAGCTCAGCCTCAGTGTTGCTGTCAGATGAGTTTAATGAAAAAACACCGGTGTGTGTTTACACTGTCAGGGAGGGTCTAACAGAAGATGCTATTGTGTTGGGTTATTGGAAGTGTAGGACCCAGTGTAGCAGAGTCTGATCCATACTGAGGTTATCTTCGGCTTCTGCTTCATATATTTTGATCAGTCTTTTTTAAAGTCTATCTCCCCCAGCTTTACGTAGACTGAACAATATGTAATGTGCTGTGGTCATGCTGGTATTGCTTCATGAAAACTTTCCAATGAGAACTAATGTGTGAGTCCATTCGTAGCCTTTCCATTGCAAGCTATTGAAGTAAAACAAAGATATATCTGGCAAATATCCAGCACAAGGCTGATTTCACTCCAGTTTTTACTTGTACACCACAACCCGACACTGCAGTCAGTGGAGGAATTGTTATCTCTGCCTCCCCCGTGATGGATTTTGTCACCTGTATGATTGCTGAGTGTCACTGTTAAATGGCTGCTCCGGGGGAAAACCTTTAGATTCGGACTGACTGACACAAAAACCTAGTATTTACAGTTAGTGCGGCTGAAACCTCTCCTCATATCACACTCCATTTGAGCTCCACTGAAAATACCTTAATGGATGTAATGCCACCTACATTTGGCAGGTCGTCCACAGGGATCATAAAACACACCAAACATTTAAAAAAATGAAGCAAGAATTATTAGATGCGATTGCTGTTTGAGTGTTTTATGGAGGATTTCTTGTTTAAATTGAGTTTCTTGAAAATTAGAATTCACATCAGATATATTACCAGTGATGTATGTGCCTTAATTTAATTCTACTCAACCAATATATACTGTACTTTCTGTGATTCCCATTATTGCAGTACAGCTCTCTAAATTAGAAAAGCCTATTCACAAAATTTATGTCACACAATTATCCTACCTTTGTCTGGAAGGCATCCAGTGCCTTAGGTATTCCCACATTCACCTCACACCGTGTCCAATTAGAGGCAAGAATAGAAAAATTACTGCAAGGTTGCCTCCTGTCACTACTCATTCCAGGAAATGCTGCTCACCAGGAGCTTGATGAGGCATGTGTCACATATCAACGCCAGCCCGGCCAGATGGTTCGGGCTGTGCCGCTGCAAGGCAAGGGCGCGACCTTTCAGGTGCCCCCCCGGCCTCGTTGCTCTATGTCAGAGCTTACATGTTATATGTGACGAGAGTAAAGGAGACTTTAGAGGTAGACTGAAAATCGGTGTAATCTGGGAAGTTTGATGAAAAGGTATATCTCAGTAAATAACAGCTACTGACCTATTTTCATATAGCTCAACCTGGCATATTCAAAGTGCTTCTTCGATCCACTCCAAAACCCCAATGATACTGAGTTTACTGTCATAGAAGATCGTGAAAACCAGCAAATGTTTACATGTAAATTAGGGAATTTTTCATTTTTAATTTTTGAACAATTAATAGACTGCACTTATTCTTAACATCTGCTTTACCAGGTTTTTTGGACGTTCCTTCTTTGTTTAAACCTGGATGGTCGAGAGGTGACAGGAAGTGAGGGGAGAGAAAGGAGCAATGTCCCCAGGAGGCTACGATCACAGTACATGTATCTGCACCCAGTACTGAGGTTTCAGTGACTGCACAGACTATAACTGTGTCATACAGTCAGGGTTAGTTCAGGCTAGTCTGACTTTAATCTGTCCATTTCCTGTAGAACTGATCTGTTCTAAAAGCTATATACCATGAATAATAGCTTATTAATCATGTTGAATACCAAAGAAAATTAAAAAAAAACAGATAAAAGGTGATTTGTATTGGCAGGGTGGAAAAAAGTCTCCACAATGATATTTGGACCATGACTCACTAAAACTCTGCATTAAAACTGGTGAGAGATTGTTGCAGAACATTCTGTGTCCGCTGTGTCTCCAGCTGCCACAGCACAATATGTAACAGTATACAGTGCACACACACATTCCTGCATTTATTCGCTGTCTCTTCGAGTTCAAAGCCACCAGAAGAAGGCCAGGCCAAAAGAGCCCCCGCAGACCGAGCTAAGCCGCCCCTGAGGTTATTTCAGAAATGCGCTCGGCGTCTCGGGCTCCGCTGCCCTTGTTCAATCACTTCTACTTAAAGTGGCCCCGGAGCCGCGGCTCTCTCTGAGGCCTGTCTCTGCTGTGTCACCAGTGGTTGCAGTCAGAGAGGCAGCCGGCCAATTTCAGCGGTGTGGTGGAGGAGCTGTTCCAAGTCATCCCCGATGAGGTGCTCTACATGGACGCCAGCCCCGAGCGCTGCAGGACCTGCGCCGTGGTGGGGAACTCTGGGAACCTGAAGGGTTCCCGCTACGGCGGCCTCATCGACTCCAGTGATTTCATCATAAGGTCAGTCTGCCGTGTGATTTTGGGAATAACACAGTTATGTACTTTTGACATTTGCTGTGACATTTCATCATTTTTGTCACAAACAATAGTTTCCTACAACTTCAGCTGCTTTTTCTTTGTTTAATTGCTTGAAGGATTATTTCAGTTTCCCAGCATGGTTTTATTTCTGTAGCTTTTTGTAGCCAAATTTCTATCAAGACCAGAAAAATGATCAGGTTGGCAACAAGCCAACAATTTAGCTGGCTTATATAAACCACTTTGTTTAGAGGTGAAACTGTAAGAGTGCAACTGAAATGTCAGTAATACATCTTTGTTCAGGGCTGGAGCTTCTATTTAGTCATGTCTTTCTGCTTTTTTTCCCCCTGAAAACCTTGTTATTTTTAAGGCTCATTATGCTATTGCTTATATTCAGTTTCTCATCTTATGACTTTTTAAACTAAAAAAATACATGAAATGAAATAGAAATACAAAAGATGTGAAAGAAGATGAAATGTTTGTCCTCCAATTATGCAAAACCATATTCCAGTCAGAGCGAAGAAGACCTTGAAAAAGTGTTGAGAACATCAAATTACAGAGAGATTTAGAAACAAAAGAAACTAGTTGTGCAGTTACATGAATACAAAAAAAAGTAGAAAAATGAGAGAAAAATGTGTGTGATGTTCAGGAATTTAGACTTGTGACCTTGGTATGTCTAACTCTCTGCCCCCATGTCACAGGAAAAAAGTGTCTACACAAAGTTGAACTTGGACCTCAGTCTGTAAATAGTGATGCATGTTAGAACTGACAGTCTTCATTTTACTACTGAGCTTCCACTTAATTTGGTCAACCTCCATTTTGAAAACCTGATGTTGCCTCAATCTAAGATCTCATTCATTAACTTTGTGATTACAATGTAATACACTATATTATCAGAATGACAGTCAAATCTACAAAGATAAGACTAAGATAAATGGATAATAAACCATACATGCAACTAATGCTTAATGTTTATGGATTAATCTGCTAATTATTTTTTTGATTATTTGATTAATCATTAGGTTGACCACATGTCAGATACAGCTCAACCTGTTTTCCAATCCAATCAACAGTCCAAAACCCAATGACCCTCTGTTTACCATTAGAGAAAACAGATAGACTTTTTAGCCATCAGTGTTTTTTAATTGGTTCAAGTTACTTTTAGCTCAAAGTTTGAGGCTTGTGTTTTTTTATTTTGTTCATTTCCTGAAGCACTGATCCGTTTTAAAGACAAATATTCAATCAAATCCGCTGCAACATATCCACCATATCATGTGTGTGTGAAGTTTTCATTATGAGTTAATTCAGTGGCAGACAAACAGTGGAAATCTTTCATTTAGCTCGCTGTGTAGCATCTCTCTCTCTCTCACGCTCATTTGTGCGCTCAGCTCAGAGGCGTGGCTGGAAAAATTTCACTTCACACGTTCCTCGTTGTGCATTCCATAAACATTTGAGAAAATTATCTTAACAAAGCAGCAGATGAAATCAATAGAGTTTGAGTATTCAAATGTTTTGTTTTTTTTTCTCCCCCCTGCCCCGGGGCTGCAGGGGAGTTTGTCGCTCCCTGTAATCTGTCACAGCGATTGCAGCTCAGCGGAGAATGAATTGGAAAAGATGGAAAACACAGCGAGGAGATTTTCTCGCAGGGGCTGTGGGTGCTGCGAGGACTGTTGGCTGCATGATAAAATGAAGCTAATTTGGACGTCAAAGGATAAACAAACATTGTCTCTCAGACAGGTCAGTGTTCAGTGCGATACCTCCAGGCCGGACAAGTCTCAGATTTTGAGCCTTGGATGTCTTTTGGCAGGTTTCATCCAGGGCGGAGTGGTATTCCCCTGAATTCTTCTTATTATCTAATTATTATATAACAGTTTTAAACAATGCCACAATCTGATATCACATTACCCACTTCAAGTATACTGTGAGAAATAGATATTCAATCAGTATCTGTAGATTGTTTCTGCCTCGAGGAGGCGGCGGCAGGATGGAAATGTTGTAGAAAGATTCTTATTGTGAGCAACAGCAGCTCATTTTTAAACTAAATGTTTCCGAGCAACAACACTGATAGGATATCAGCTCAGGGATGATCTGGAAACAGTCCAGCGAGTGCGAACAGGGACTGAAAACCAGCGCCTTTCAAAAGATCCACAATGCAATTCGCCCAGATCTTTAAAGCCTCCTTTATAGACTATTATGAATATTGAGCGGCATTGGCCTATCAGCTCAGGCCTTTTGTTTACTCAGCAGATTGGAGTGGTGAAATAGATTTGAGTCATAAAAAAAAGAGCCTCTGCATCTGGGTCTGACAGACAGAAACCAGCTCTGTGGCTTTTGAATAATGAGCTTTTAAGGATGTGTTGTTTGAAGAAGTAATAAGTCATCACATTTATTCAAATTAGATTTGAATTATGTTTTCCTTCTTCTGAGATGCACTGCTAATGCTAATTGATGGGCCGACGCGTACGTCTGCTAAAAGCGCTTTTTTGGACATCTTATCTGAGAGAAACTTAAAAGTACACACTATACCCATTTCCACTTAGTTTGATCGCAGATAAAAAAGCACATTTTAGACACAAAATCTTTGCTTTCATCTAATAAATGTGAACTAACTTTGCGAGAGTTGAGCGCACAGATCAGACACACGGTGGAGATAAGGAACAAACAACAAGCCTGGTGGATGCTCGTCTCGTGTCGTGATCAATTAAGGGTAATGGAAAATGCAACTTAAAGGTGAGGGGGGGGTAACAAAGCAGTGATTGTGTGTAAATATAACATGAATAATGCAGCAGAGACAAATTAGACTCAATTCAATAATGCAACGTAAATGGAAAAACAACAAAGAGAATTAACATGTGAGCGACTGCGCATTAAATACTTCAAACACTTGTGCGTGTCACAAATGTAGCAACATTTCCATAGGCTTCCTCCGGCTGACTGCAGCTACATGCAGAGACACAGGAAGTAGGCTCTGCGAGTTATTTATGATGTGCACACAGTGTTGAGATTTGCTCTATCTGAAGGACCTGTGAATGTTTGCTGGTATCTATATATGTTGGATATAGAGTCACTATGTCAAGGAAGCTGTAATGAAAAATATTCCTTGACAGATGGTTTTTTTCCAGGGCCATAATGAGACAATGAATAATAATGAACCTTGAAGAACGTTTTACATTTTTCAATCTAAAGTCAAAGCTTTAACGCGAACTCTTATTAAACAAGTAAAACTATCCTGCACCATCCAAATAAAACACCTAAACTACACATCTTGCATTTCAACAATGTCGCCTGATGTTGTTGAGTCCTGGTAGGAAAAAAACCATAAAGTTAGACGAGTGGCAGCCAAACTGTGATAAAGTATGAAAACAAGCCGACGAGCACACTGACATTTATTTAAGAGAAAGATAGACTAACATTATGAAGAGCTGCAATAATAATGTTAAAATTATTTTCTGACTCTCTGCAGAAGGAAAGGGTGCAGGATTCTTCAGGCGGTGCTATCTGTCTTACTCTTTATCTAGATGTATTCTAGACTGAAAGAATGTTGGTGCATAAATGGTATAGATGAGTATAAATGGTTTATTTTTCTTCTTGTCTCGGGCTAAGTGGATCCAGCTTGTGAATGATTACGCCGCTCTGCAGTGGAGAGCACATCGCTGCGGTGATGCGAGGTCGCCAGTGAAACGAGCGTCTCTGTTCAAACAGGGAGGTTTGGGAATAACAGCTGGATCTAGTTAGGAAAGTCAGAGCGGAGTGACATTGACGCCGAGGACTCCGCTTTAAGATTGGCGGCAAATGGGCTCCGCGATAATGCGGCTGACACGAAGATCTTATCGAGAGACTAACCAGAGCGCTGCTCAAATATCCGAAAGCAAATTTCACGCAGTATTGTTGCATGACTCTTAATTTATCACAGCGTGGCTTTGTCAACCTGCTGTGACGTGCCGCCGCCTTATAAAGCCACATTACTGCACTCATCCCCCCCCCGCTGGCCCCCGCTGTGACAGCAGCATGGCGTCGTCTACCAATTCAATTAGCACATGGCAGGGACGGCACCGGGACAAGACGTATTCCTGTTGGCGGATTGGTTTCCTGCAGGAGCGCACCATGGAAATGTGCTGTTGTTCTTCTTATTTATTCCAGCGCGAGCATCACATTTGGAGCCATGCTTGGTTGCGGAGCCGTGGTGCCGAGCCAAAAGGTCACCCGACTGCACCGGCACGAGCAGTTTAACACTAAGGTGTGGAATACATATTTCACGAAATCTTGGGCAACACGCTCGAGGGCAGCTCTGCGTCCAGAATACATTTCTACAAGGAGTCTCCAAATGCAGACAAATAAGGACTCACATATTTTTAAAAGTATAATCACTCACCTCTCTGTCCAACACTGAATATCTGATCATACGCCATCGCATTCCCCTTCAGTACCTGCGTCCGCTCCGTGGGCCACGGCGGCATATTTGATTGGAAAAGAAGTCGGCTGTCTCCGATATGTGATTGTCTCATCATTCATATTTACTCTGCTGAATTGAGGATCAGTCAAGCTTACATTCTACACCATGATGTAAGCCCTTGCAAATAACTTCATTAAGATGGATCTGGGAGCCGGCAGATGTAATAGGTAGGCACGTCACATTTGTGACTCAAAATCCCTGCTTGAAATTGGCTTTAAAACCGGGATTTTCACACAGCTAACGCGCGAGCTTTCCAGCTTCAGCTGTCTCCTGACTCTGCCGAGCGACCGGTAACGACGTCCTTTAAACCTGTTTACAAGATTAAAAGAGAATGAACTTTTTTTGCTTCCTCTCTGAGAGTGTTATTACCATAATGATATGTCCCCGGGGGGGGGGGCCTGAATGACCAGAATAGTCCTTACAAGAGCCTCTTACCATCAGCGACCTCAGACTGACAGATGAGATGTGTTTCTTTGTAATCTTTGTGTTTGTAATCAGTGGCTGAAGGCTTGAAGAGAGCTTTTTACATTTTTCCTCCTCATCCTCGTCATTATTATTACTATCATCATTATTATTGTTATTATTGCACAATAGTGCTTTCCACCACTTTCTAATTAAGACTTCATTTTCATTTGTGCACAATCGTGTCGGTGCTCAATCCCGTCGCTTGCTCACCTATTTGTTATTGCAGCACAAAGAACAATGGAGCCCGGGGGCCTTGATTGCCACTTGAGCTACCCTCCCTCACATGAGAGCGTCTGTCCAATGTCCATCTTGTGACATGAATTCAAATGGATGTCTGTTGTAGCTGCAGATCATTTTCTGGTGACACGACCTGCATCTTAATTCGTTTTCATATTGTCTCGTGTGTCAAACGCAGCTCGGCATAAGTTCTCACAAAACAAACGTAATAATAAGAAATATAAGAATGTAGATGATTTCTTGTTGAGTCTTTCTGTTTCCTCCTGCTGGTGATGGGTCGAGGAACCGAGCGAAATATAATGTGTGCACTAATTAGATTCTTTCGTACCACGCAGAGTGAATAAGAAACCCTAACACAGATGCCAACTTAAACTGCTGGCATTACTAATTCTGGCTGCTTTGCTTGATTAGCCTGTTGGATAACTAACAAGCACAACATTTAAAAAAAAAATCAACAGTTTGTTAAAGGGAGATTTAATTAAACTGGGCCTTAAAGCTTTTACTCAAGATGCAGATAGCACGTAGCTACAAATGAGTCCTTTGTTGGAGATGAAATCACAGGTGAGGTAATGTCGGCCGCGTGTGCACCCGACTTCACAGACAGACAGACAGGCAGACAGACAGGCAGACAGACAGACAGACAGACAGAGAGACAGACAGGCAGGCAGGCAGGCAGACAGACAGACAGACAGACAGACAGACAGGCAGGCAGACAGGCAGGCAGACAGACAGGCAGGCAGGCAGACAGACAGGCAGGCAGACAGACAGACAGACAGGCAGGCAGACAGACAGAGAGACAGACAGGCAGACAGACAGACAGGTAGGCAGACAGACAGACAGGCAGGCAGACAGACAGACAGACAGGCAGGCAGGCAGGCAGACAGACAGACAGGCAGGCAGGCAGGCAGACAGACAGACAGACAGACAGACAGGCAGGCAGACAGACAGACAGACAGAGTACTTTATTAATCCCTTTGGGAGGTTCCCTCCAGGAAATTGACATCTCCATCATTCCTCATATATTGTACTGTTTAGAATACAATGTATAAAGTAGAATATAAACTAGAAGATATAAAATCTAAGAATAGACACAATAATAACAATAATGCAATAAATTGGGCAGTAGAGATAATAGAAAATTGAGTCTGTATCCCTGAGTGTGTACAAAGTAATAGCAGCAGTGGATATGGTAATACTAATGGTAACGGTATAGTGTATTTAGGTAATATAATATAATAGTAATATAATACAATCCTATAATATAAAATAATACAATATAGCATATACAGTGTATAACATACATGTACATGTATAATATAATAATATAGTAATGTAATGTTATATGTACTACACTCTACTACATATAATAATAATAGTAGTAATATACTACTACTAATAGTAATATTTGGTATAGTAATAATATATTATACTGTCCTGTGCTATATAACATCAATATGAACAACAGCAGTGACAGAAATATGGTAGTATAGTAATAATAATAAAGCGAACTCTCAAAGAACATGAAGGAGGCCTCGTTATGCGTTCACACACTGCGCGAGGTGAGGGCTCCTATAATAGGCCGTGCGAGGTAAGGCGAGGGTCGTGCGTTTAATTAAGAGGCATCAGTCAGTCAGTAAAGGACATTCATTGTTGTCAGCTGTCTCGGCTTGGCAGCCTGGCAAAGAGCTGGACGTTAAACTTGTGATGAAACGGCTCAGGGTTTACTCTTCCAGCTCTTCACAGGATACCTATTAGTCCAAGGATCGATCGCAACGCTCTCCTCTGCCTATAGCGTACGAGACAACCTTTCTCTCCTGATGTACAGGCCGGGCTGCCGCTGTTTCATCTGTCCAGAAACCTGGTGTGTAATGCCAGACGTGGTTCCTGGACGAGCGCACGCCGTCTCTCAAAACAACCTTGAGTCCCACGTTGAGAGCGAGTTTAGCATTGGCCCTGTTAATTACAAAGCCTCCAGCTTTAGAACCACCACCTGAGACTCCCGCGCCTTCATCTCACCTGGTGCCGCTGCCTCATTCCAGCACCTCTGCTTCACTTGATAAAAACGTAGGCCTGCACAGCGCTCACTCCTCGTTATGACTATTAGTCAGCTGGAACTGCTCAGGCATTTTTTTTTAAAATGTACACACTGTCAGGCTTTACAAAGGAGAGCAGCGGCACAGCGGCGAGCCTCTGAAGAAATGAGACAGCGCTGAAATACTGACCTTTAAAGTGTTAGTTGGCTGTATCGTGCCGCGTGATCCGGCTGTACCTTGAAGCATGGGGGGGGGGGGCATGTTAGGGGAAAAGTGGGGTTCATGGCTTTGAGCATGTTGAAGACAAATGAATAATAATTAGACAAATAATGGCCAACAGCCTTGACATTAAAAGACGCCATTAATCATTTATCAGCATCGCCGTCTCACTTTTCTTACTTTTCAAGAGGACGAGAAAAAAGACGTTCGCGGAGAGGAAGCTGCACAGATGTTGTTTTAATGTCAGGTCTAACAATCGATCTGACTGAAAAGGCTAGAGACGTAGCGCTCGTCAGTTCGTCAGACAATCGGATGAGATGATAATCAAACTGCCATCTTGGTTTGACTTGAATTATTCAGCTTGGCATTTTGTGTTCATGTTAGCTGATGTCTTGTCATTGTGTTTTGTTTCGCCGTCACCATTTGCCACCATTTTCATTTAACATAGAACCCTGTGGTGGGAGTCAAACCTCAAGATGTTTGTAAAGGTTTTGAGAGATGATGTTTCTAAAAGTCGACTTACAGAAACGTGCTGCCGTGTCAATCTCATCCACTCTTTTCACAGATGAAATTTCTATTGACCGACTGTCACCTGAACAGAATTTTGAATAAATAAGAGATGTGCGCAGAGATTCAGAGGCTTGTTCGTAACCAGGGCTGATTCACGACTTTGCCATGATGTAGAATGTGTGATGACAACAAGCCAGACTTTCTTCAAATCTCCACCAAATGCTTCAAAGATATTTGTCAATACAGATGGTGAAATGTGTCAAACGTTGAGGTCTGACTTGTAAAATGTGTCCCTTAGACGTTTTCATATTGGGGGGGGATATGAGTAATATTAGGCATTAAAAAGTGTCAGAACATAGACAGTTTCAGGAGGGAGAGCTCATAATCACAAGAAATTTGAACCTGATTCTTCACTACAAATCTGTTACACCATGAAATAACTGTTGCCAGAAGGTGTTTCTCTTCAAAAATTCAGCTTTTGTGTCTGACCAGAAGTGTGTGTGTGGTCGGGCTCATTAAGGTTGAGAGTTCGTGCTGGCAGAAGGTGGTGGTGGAGAAGACTGGACAGGAGACGTCAGTACCTTTCTGATGACATCTTTCAGGACCAGTTCTCTGCCTGGTCCCTGCTTCCCCATCCACCTGGCATCAGATCCACATATAATTTACACAAAGACGCAAAATCTGCAGATGAGAGCACTCTGGAGTTGAATTTGCTTTTAGATAATACTTGATAATTCATCCGTTTTTCGAGGCCTCCAAAACTAGAACCATTGTGTTGTTGCTCAGGTCTTTTTAGGGGCATCACTTAAACTCTTCTGTGTTTTATCTGTAATAACCAAGCCTGATGTCACTATAATAGATCAAGCATTGCATAGACATCAGAGGAGCAGCCAGTCGTCCACACAGACAGGTGTGCCCTCACCGGCCTGTTAAACAATTAAAATACCTGCGCCAGTGTGTTTCATTAATGCCAGCTCTTCTTTTTATCTGAAGTGCACTCATTGATGTTTTTGGTGCAGTCAATTTGATCTGATGCAGAGTCTCTGATTTATAAAACATGTAGGACTTAAAGCACATACAGAGCTGAAAGTGCTGCTGATTGCGGTGAAATATCTGGGTGAAAAAAATTTCGAATCGATGCTGCAGACCTTTCCAACGTGTGTATTTGAGCTTTTAAGACTCACTTAAGTTGAGCGAAGTCGAGCACTTTGATGCTCTTTATACTGTACCGCCTGCTGTGAATCACTGGTCATCATCTGTCATCAGACCTCCGCTCTGAATTTCACCCCTCCACCGAGAATGACTCATCTGTCTTCTCTTTGAAACCTTTATGATTCTCCCAACCTATTATAACAGAGAGACCCCTCAAAGTCTTTACATGAGCTAATGTTTGACATGCACAAAAGCCCTCATCCCGACCATTCCACTCAAATATCTCATTAGCATTCTTCGTCTCACGTCGTCGTTTTCTCTGTTTCCTGACTGTTTGTGCATTCCTGGTGTAAATGCCTTGTTTTCCTGTGCAAACCATCCCGTTGGTGAGATGGGCTTTTCAAAGGCCCAATACATCTGCTCCAGTTTGTTTCAAGTCCATCTGGTACAAATTTCCAGTGCCAGAGGGAAGTTAGAGCAGAAGTTGAATATTGATTAGAGCAATCTGAAATATGCGCCTCCTTAGAGCAGTTGACACCGCACGCCCACACAAGATTAAGTGAACGAGCAGCCCACTGAATCCATTTAACAACTTAAGTTAACTTCTTGAGTGCCCTTACAGACTTGCATTATCGTGGCGTTGACCTCTGCGGCGACTGATGGGATGATCCATACGGCCTTATACAGACATGAAGGAGAACTTTAGGGAATATTAAAAAAAAGGGGCTAATAAATGTTCAAATGCGTGAATCAAAATCAGAAATAGATTCAGTTTTATTGGCCAATTATGTGTGGACTCTCAATGTAGTTACACAGGAATAGACACAACGGCCGAGAACAGCGACAACAAAGCTGAGCAAATAAAGGTAAAGAATGGACAGGACTGTTATGTACACAAGTATGTGAGGGGAAAAAAATAGGTGTGTTTGTTCTGTTGTACAAACTGAATGTCAATTTTGTTCTGTTCAGCAATAGAAAAGAGCCATGCCTTTTTTTTCCCCCCTTGCTGTTGTGTATGGTGTCAAATGGGATATGGTTCG
The DNA here is from genome assembly GCA_037975185.1 of Centropyge bicolor. Lineage (NCBI taxonomy): Eukaryota > Metazoa > Chordata > Actinopteri > Pomacanthidae > Centropyge > Centropyge bicolor. The sequence goes on along the minus strand of JBBMOC010000007.1, from coordinate 13,267,699 downwards.
GTCATTCTTGGAAAAGAGAAAAAAAAACTCTTTTCCAAGAATGCAGTGCGTGAGTTGAGAAGAACATCACATACAGTTCCATCAAAGCCTCGTCTCGGGAAAACTACCTACATGCACTAACACAGAGTAACGTGCTGTTATGGCAGATTATCTGTGAACATGCCGCAGAAGTGATGGATTCTTCACATTATGCTGTTTAATATGTGGCGTGGCGTTCCTCTGCTCTCGCCGACGTGCTTCTTCATCCGCTCTGCTCGGCAGGGATCCATTTGTTGAGCAATTCTTAAATTCCCAGAAGCTCTAGTTATCATTAAAGGAATCCACCAATGTAGGTCTGTCAAAAAGTGCTCTTTTCTGCTGACATATGGCCCCATAAAACCTCCGGACTGCTCATCTCTTCTTCTTCTTCTACTGTTCTCTGCACAACACTTCTGGCACATCACCTCTACCTCTACCACTCTGCTATTATTACTCATAGGGTCAGTGGTTTTTTGAAGTAATTGCACTGTGTGGCGTTTTTTCTCATGTTGTAATCTTGTTATTTAACCCATAAGAACTCAGACCCATTTTATAACCGTCTGGAAAATTATGGGGGATATACCACAGACCAAGTGGAACACATAGAACACATTTCTTATAGATTATATATTTTATATTTAGATTTTATATGATAGTTTTGTTAATTATATTTATATTTATTGTTTTGTATTAATTTGGTAAGGTAATAAGGTAAGGTAATATGAATCTATCTATCTATCTATCTATCTACCTATCTATAGGTCTATCTATCTATCTATCTATCTATCTATCTATCTATCTATCTGTACATTGCAGTTATAAGCTGTGTTTCCATTGCATGGTACAGATCAGTTTCCAGGTACTTTTCTCCATATTGTTTTCCACTACAGATAGTACTATCTCAATGTAGGTAGTAATCATCATAGCCATGCCACACTGTCACTTTTCCAGCGCTTGGCAAACAAAACAGGCTTTCCCCTGGTCTTTAGAAGCTGCAGCATTTATTCATTGACCAACTGTAGCCTATACTGTATATTTACTGCTAAACTGACAGCTGCACTAACCTTTTCTTCTGCTCTGCTCACATTTGCCGTCAGTCTCTACAGCTCGCTCTGTCTCGCTCAACCACACGCTCACTATGCACACACACACACACACACACACATTTCTTAAAGGAGCTACTCTTGATATGTCTGCTGGTCATCAGCTGACCACAGCATGGTTTTGTGGGTTACTATTTTTTTTTAAGTCCTGGTTGAGTAAATAAAAAATAGGCTCTTGATGGTAGCTTGGTTACTTTTATTTACTGCCAGGTTCATGCAGGATGTCCCATATTGCATGAGTGACGATTCATGTGATGACCGATCAGTGGCCTGCAGTGTTTTCAAATCCCCGTACAGCATCGGCTCAGCTCGCTTGGAACCTTGAGCGAGGTAATACAGAAAAAGCATCAGGTGCTATCAGCCACGGAGAGGGAATGAAAAGCGAGTAGAGTCAAGTTAAGTTCAGCCGAGCTGTACCATGCAACGGAAACACAACTTCAATGCAGACATTGCCATGAACCTGGTTTGTGGTTTGGAGGAAACAAATCTCATGACTTGTTAATGGAGAGTAAATCAATTGCTCTTTCTCCTCCTTCTCTCCATTAATGATGAAAAATCTGTGCTGTGAATTGTATATACAATGACACATCACTATTCTGTAAAATACAGCTCCTATTCCCCCAGCATGCTACAACTGATGATGCAAAATCACAATAATCAGTGCCGTGTTGATAATAACCGCATCTGGTGCAACAGCTTCATTGCTGGTGACACAACATCGCTCTCCTCTGGGACTGAGAGGCCGTCCCAATATTTCACAGCTGGAGCATTGCTTCAGTTAGCTGTTGTATTAAAGACAGCTGTGCATCATGTCTCTGGTTTTATAAGCTGATTTACAGTTTTTCTCCATTGGTTTGGCTCATTTCTTGAAACAGAAATTACATTCTCAAAACTCAAAGATCATTTGGCAAAAACAGTCTCTCAGTTCAGCACAACACCATGGTTCACTTGCGAAAAGCTCATATCTCTCCCAAAACTGTTCACTCATGCTTCACAACTAAATTCCTTTCCCATATAAATAGTCAGTGCGCCCAAAATGCATCGTCCCTTTGGAATTGTGTAAGCACTGCAGGTTAAAATGTTTCGATGTTTTGTCACTATGGCAGAGGAGCATTGAAATATCCCTCATGTCCACCTCTCAGTCTCAGCCCAGTCCTTCATTGTCAATGGTTACTGTACTAGTTTTTTGTCTAGCTAACAGAATACAAATGTGTAGAAAACTGAAAAAAGGATGTTAAAGTAAGAGTAGCCTCCAAGGTTTGACATCACACATTGCACTCATACTGCCAAGGAAACTGTAACCATTATTCACACACATAAAGTAACTTCCATCCATCAGAGTAAAAGGAAAATGTATGCAGCATAATATACTGTAATATAAAAACAAGGAAATTATATGTAGCCAACAGTGCTGTGAATAAAGCTGGACTCTTCTTCATGGCCTGTCCTCACCCTCCCTCTCCTGGCCACCGTCCTCGCCCTCCTGGCCGTCCACACACTGCTGTCTGTCTGGCCACAGATTCTCGTCCACATCCCAGTGTATATTCTCTCTTATGATGCAATGAGAGAAGAAACGGCGTGCATGTGACAACCATCCCTACACTGATCTCCTGTAATATCTTCACACGCAGCGTCCATTGCACGGAACAAGGACGTCTGATTTGTAGCCTGATGCTCAGACACTCTCCACCTCCAAGCAGAGAAAAGCTCAGCTCTGAGGAAAGGAGAGTAAGGTGGTAGGAAGACCATGAGCATCCTTGGCTGAACAGTGAACCAGGCCCTGATGACTAATTTTGACAATTGAACAGACTGTTGAGCATGTGATGACTTATACAATGACATGTTTTGGAGAGAACTGCTATTAGACTGAGAATCTGACAATCAGTTTACATCAACAACCTCTATTCACTTGGACATTGTGCTAACTGTAGGCTACCTGTACTTTCTTGCAATTTGCAAACATGTACTAAGACATTTGCAATTTCATCATGAAATGAATGAGAAATTTTATTATGTTGTGAACAATTGCCAAGTGGTTTGGAGGTATGTTGTTTTGAGAATGTAATTTCTGTGTCAAGAAATGAGCCAAACCAATGGAGAAAAACTGTAATATATCTTTGTTTAATAATTTACTTTCTTGATTTTGCTCACATACCAACCTTTGTTTTTCATCCTCGCTCACTGCTCTCATCACACACCTGTTCCCAGTGCTGATAAACCCACCATGAGCTACCTGTCCGGCATCAAACAGCAGACAAAGTTAGTGACTAGCTGGTGAACACGGTACAGAAATTACCTGATAAAGAGCTCAAATACCTCCCTCAGGGGTTGGTCGGATTCCAAAAACGGAGCTGAAAGGAGAGCGAGTACTGGACGTGCGTTCACCAGATGGCCGGAAACAGAACTCCAAATGAATGATAATGGTTGCTCTGTATTTGCTGGATGTGTAAATAGCTGCTGGTTATCAACATGAAAATTGATGCAGTGACACTGTTTGTCAGTGTTGTATTTGCAGGTTGTTTCCTTTGCCCTTAGTTGGCCAAAAATAAGTGAATGTAGGTTTAAGAAGCAGTTTGAAATGTGTGTCTTTTCTTATCCAAATTCATTCGAAGGATATAAAGTATAAATTAAAATGAACGTTACTTGAATGATGAACTACCGCAACAACTTTCTTATTATCATTAAGTGGTTTGGGCATTAAAGATTTTGGAGTCCATGCCTTTACTAATAAGTTAATAGGTGTTGAGTTGTTTCCAAATGTGCAAGGCCATGGTCATGTTTAACCCTAGAGGCTCATCCTACAAAATTGCAAGATGGAAAAAGCCCTAAAAAAAAAAAAAAAGCTCTCATTACTTGTAAGAAGGCCGAGACTCAAAATGCCTCTTGCAGGAGGTTTTGAGCTCTGACAGGCTCAGGCTGAAAATGTCAAGTTGTTATATAGCTGTCATCTCAGAGTCAGTAATGAGGAAGATGATATTGTTCCGACCGGAGCGCCCAAACAGGTGATGTTCGTCACGCGGGGGGTCAGTTTGGTGATTGGTTCGCCATGTGTCACCTCCTTCCGCTGACCGAAACCAACCGCCACTGTCAAACTCCTACCAATTACCGCTCCGGCTTGAGTGAGTATTGTTGGACATAATAATAGGGACGCGGCGCCCGGCTTGCCAAGCAGTAATTGTTGAGCTCTAAATGGACACTGGATTGCTCTGAATTGGCGTTTGGGTGTCCAAAACATGGTGAAGTGGGACAAATTGTGCTTTTCCTCTGTCTTTATATTTGCATGCTTTTTTTGTCTTAAAATAGCGATCATGGCTTGTTTTCAATGTCTCGGTGCCATGTGGTTTGGCTGACTTGAGGAATTCATGAAAACGAACCCATTTGCAGATTATGGCTATTAGTGCAACAAAAGGCTGGAAAAGATGAAGATGGCAAAGCAGCTAGATGCTAAGGGAAAGGAGGGTGTTGGCAAAAAAATCCATGTGTACTTCTTTGTGGCCGCAGAATGAACCAGGCGCCCACCTCTGGTTTCGAGGAGGACGTGGGGACCAAGACCACTCATCACGTCATGTATCCAGAAAGTGCCATCGACCTGGACAACACCACCAGTCTGGTGCTGATCCCTTTTAAGACTCTGGACCTGCAGTGGATCATAAGCGCTCTGACCACGGGGACCATTAAACAGTAAGTGTGCCTGTCAAATGTTAAAGCTGCACTAATCAATGTATGTTAAGAATGGATTATATGACTGTGTGATGTGAAAGGTGATGCTCCAAGTGACAAGTTCACAATGAATAATCACCTGATTCTGCAGCTTTTTAGCATCTTTCAGCTCATTGTTTTGGTTTTATAACAGCATTGTTTCACTTTCAGGGCTTGCAACAACTTCATCAACCTCAAAAAATCAGTTAATGTAGGTTTGAAGGTTCAGAGGCAGAAATGGGCTTATTTAACCCTTTATAGGCCAAGTAACTATTTTCTTTTACAACTTGTGTCCTCCAATAACACTGCAAGGTTACATTTTTGAATTTCAAAGTATTTCAATGAGTGCCCTATAAAGGGTTAAAATGCTTTTTTATCCTTTAACAACAAACCAGAAACTCAAAACTGGAACAATTGCGACAATGAAGAATGAAGTGTGACAAAGTAAGCAAGCTCAAAAATGACATTTATAACAATTTTGACATAAATAAAAAGACACAGGCAAGAAATAAAACATCAAAAACAGACAACAGTATAAGCCCACAACTCATTCATGTCTGAAGACATAGTAGTTTAGTACATAATTCAGACATATACTGTATGTTCAGATAATTGATTGACATTATTTCATGGTTTTAATTTGTTTTGTTTTGGCTTCTTTCTGTATTCTGCTGTTACAGAAGCATGTGGTGTGATTTGTGTTGCCATCGTTTTGTCATATATTTCAAAATAGAAATCCTTGGAATGTGTATATAGAACGTTAATGTGTATATATCTTACACTGAATTTGTTGGCATTCTACCAAGTAACATGAATTTTTCCATCCAAAACAAGATCCAATTTTTTTTAATTAATGAACAAATGTGCTTTTATTCTCCTTTGGAAATGTGAGGAGGTGCTTTATTTACGACCCCATTCCCCAATGAAACGAGAGTTCAAACACTTAAATTCTCCTAGATATTTAAAAAAACATGAATGCATCACCATGCATCGTGTGTGTAGCGCTCCCAGATTCATTTACAACCTCCAAATACCACATTGTCATAACAATCACACTCGCTCAGTATTTCTATTTGTCAGATTGCCATAACAAGGATAATCGTTCAGTTTTAATCTTCCACTAAATTTCACCTTCAGCTGCTCCATTCTCAATGACCCGTGATCATTAGCTTGATTACCGGACAACCAGGCAAAAAAAAAAAAAAAAAAAAGTGAGCCGCTGCCAATTAATGCCACTGCCAATAACTCAAACACACCAGCATGTTAGATGGTGGAAGGACGAGTAAATCAAAACAAATGTTTCCTATAAATGTGCCGTTGTCATCCGACTCTGCCAAAGCAATCATTCTGCATCATTAAATTTCACTTTACTGCCTGTAATGTCAGCATTAGCCCAACAGCCATTAGATCTTAACTGAGTTGTTGTGGATTACTTTGTTACATTTTCTGGTCTTGTTAAATAAAATGGGGCTCTGTGAAAGGACAGAACTGCAGGAAGGGACGCGGGACACTGGTGAACAGTCCTGACTTTAAACAGTAACAAGCAAATTTAAGAGCTTGTCCATGCAAATATGTCAGTGTTTGTTGTTGTGTTGTGATTTATGTGATGTGTAATATAATTCAGTAGATGCATGACAGGCCGTTTCCCTATTCAGAATGTAAAGGAACGAACTGGACTCATATATTGCACAGCGCACATTTCCAAACAGCATCCTGTGTTATCTGTGAATTATTATGAGACTCATTGCCGCAGAGGTGACAGCCTTGATAAACCCTACTCTAATTGGAAACATTTGTATCTCACCATATAGTCATTACTTTTCTTTGCAGTCATTAGTATGCCGTGCCTTTATGCTTTAAACAAAGGCCGCACAGGTGGTGCAGTCGGCTCAATGCGGTTGTATTTTTAGCTCCTTTTTTGAGAGAGAATTGGTTACGCAAATGAACTGCTTATGAAAATTACATCTTTATATAAACGAACACACGGCTTTCATTTTTATATTTTGACTTTGCAGTTTCCACACTGCATGCTTGGATATGATGAGCCAAAAAAGCAAAAAAAAAAAGATAGTAAGCATATGTTAATAATGACTTCTACTAATCTGTCCATGATGTTTAATCAGCTTTCTTTATATAGTTTGTAATAAGGAAAGACATTGTGGATTTATTTTTAGGCATCAGTTAAATAAGATTAAAATCATGGACGGATGCATAATACTGAGATTGTGGATGCGATACCAGTGAATGTAGACAAACAGGCTTAATTGTGTTTCATAAAAACAGCATTTCACTGATTCCCAAGCAGGGCAATTAAAACCCAAATTTTAAGCTCGTGTTGTTTTCTTGTGTTGCAGCACATACACACCTGTTACATCCAGGATAAAGGCAAACAAAGATAAGGTGAGTTGTACAAAGGTTTTTATTAAACTTGACATTACTTTTGTTTGGACATTATGGATTTTAACCCTTTAACTGCCTGCACTCCTCTCATAGAGCTATAGTGAACCAGATGTGGTCCATATGCTTGAACAGGCAGTTAAAGGGTTAAACAGCTCAATATCCTATGTACAACATGGCAGAAAGTATGTGGAAACCCAAATCTGATCATGTGCTTGTTGAACATCTCCTTCTAAAACAATGGTCATTAATTACTGTCGAGGCCTAATGACCACTCCTATGACGATTCTTATGGAAAATGCCAGTGTTGATTATGGTATGCCTCATAGAGATGACACTCATTTTTTGCCACTTTTCTCCGAGTGCAGCTACTTGTAACTATATAGATTTTTCCTACTTGCAATCGGCTTTTTCCACTAAAACAGTTGTGGCACACCATCAGTCACTTTTCAATCTCGGTGCTGCTGCAGCTCTATAGAGCCCACTATACTTTTGACTGTATATAGCCTAGTGTGTGATTTTGAATATACTTTCTTCCTGATAGTTCTTTTTCAGTACAGAGTTATTTATGCGAAAATGAAGCAATTCAGTATTCAGAAACGAATCTTTTTCTCCTGTCTCGGTAAATTACTAAAGAGTACAAATTCCTCTTGTGCAGGTGCTGATTTACAGTCCAACATTTTTCAAATACGTCTACGAGTCTTGGCTCGAGGGTCACGGACGATATCCCTCCACCGGCTTCCTCAGCTTGCTGCTCGCCATCCACATATGTGATGAGGTGGGTTGAATTGCTGTATTGAGTGCAGCATATTTTTGAAATTCCTCAGTAAAGTGGTATAACTTTGCAAGGATTTAGAGTGGAAAAACAAAAAAAATCACAACTATGTGTAACATTTGTGTGGATGATGTTTTTCTGCCCAGGTCAGTGTGTTTGGATTCGGTGCAGACCAGTATGGAAACTGGCACCACTACTGGGAGGATAACCTCTTGGGCGGAGCTTTCCGACACACGGGAGTCCACGATGGAGATTATGAATATAACGTCACCCTGCTGCTGGCAGACAAGCACAAAATCCACATGTTTAAAGGCAGATGATAGCGAGCCCACGTGTGAGGTGGGACGACCACCAAAGGAACCTCAGCAACCTTTCAATGATGATTTTTCCTTCCTCTCACACTAGAAGAACATTGTTGCCATGATTTCCAAAGACATGAATTCATTTTGTCGACTAAGATTTTGACGCGAAATCCTTTTACTTCATGACTGAATTGTAAATGAAAAAGATACTGACAACGAAAAAATGTGATGAAATCTGTGTTCATTATGGCTTGATGAGTAAAGACCAAATAGTAGGCTCTTGTTGGTCGACCTAACTTACATCACAGTGACCATCTCAAAGCAGTGGGCGTTTTCCATTTCAACCAGTCATTTATCTTCAAGTGCAAGTCTCACAGCCTCCATCCATCTTTCTCAATAGAGGATTTTTCTTTTCTTGCTTGGTGCCTGTCATGGATGTATTATGGATGAAAAAAACATCAACAAATTGAAAAGACACCTGAAGAAACACCATCCTGCAGGGTCTGCCAGGTAACTATCAGTTATATGTATAGATTGATTTGATAAAGTGCACATATGTTAATTTCCTCAAATTAACCTTAAGTCTCCTCCCTCTTAAAGATCATTTATGATTCTTTACGATTCATAAACAGCAGCAACAACATAATCCTGTCTTAATTTCAGCTCCATCTAAAGTGATAAAACAGGAGGTCTGCCTTAACGACGCAGTTCACACATTTTTATAACTGCTGATTTATTAAATCAAAGTTCAACTGGACAAGAAAACATGACGCCCAATTTAGCAGAAGACCTCAGTAATATATAAGACGTCTGCTTTGTCAGGCGATAAACATAATAAAGCAGCGGGAGGCTGTGACCTTTCCCTAAAATTCATCACAGGGCGCGGTGACAGAGGGGCCCTTCACAGGCCGATAATTTGATCACTGTAACATCTGTAACATCAATATTGCCGAATGAGATTGTGCACAAACAAACATGCAGAGGGCAGGAAGGACTGTTGACTTGTAGATGTGTGGAAAACGAATATGACCTGTGGAGGAAATATGGCTGTATTGCACATCTTCTAACAAACTTTATGACATGGTTTTATGTGATATGAAATGAGTCATTAACACGTAACACATATAGTTCAATGGATGCTTGCTTCTCATTGGAATTTTTACGGCCAGGAGACATTCAGCAAAATCCATTGTAGTATGATGAAACTGAGAAATTGATGACTAATATTAGACTAAAATTAAAACTGAGGTCTGGTGACTAAATCTTGACTTAATCAACAAGACTGAAATGTGGCTTTAAACCAAATACAATCTTCCATCTGAGACTAAAACTGAATTCAAAATTTTTGTCAAAATTAACACTGACATGAACTCCTCTCGTCTAAAATGTCACTTCTATTGACGAGGAGTGGAGGAGGGAGTGAACACAGGAGACAAGAGAAGACGTCTGAACATTGCATGGCTTAACATTACAGCTGCCTGATGCTGCGTGTTAATGGTCACTGACACAAAATAAACCCTGTTGACAGCAGAAGTCAAAGTGCCATATTACTCTGCTGATGTATAGACGTAAAGTTCATTATCATCATTTATGCAGGAAGAGCGTCTCATAGAAATATAAGCACTGCCTGCCGATCTGAAAGGTGTGTATTGGAAGCAGTTTGACTCCAAATTGACAAGCAACTGACTTAAAAGCATTTTAATGAGCTTCACCAACAAAGCGCAGCACTGACTCTACTATAAATATCACTTCATTATAAATTATCACCACATGGCAAGTGAAGGCGCTGTGCATTATAATGACGGCAGATATGAGAGAGTTCAGCTCTTTTTCCATCACTGGAACATCACATTCTGACCAAATACTTGTTGACCTGATTGGAGCTGTAAAACATAGTTCGACAAGGCCACACTCAAAATCAATTCCAAAATCAGCCCAAAGAACATATTTTAATACAATGTGACATTTTCAGATTGCCCACAGGGCCATGGGTTTTGGAAATGCTCAGGTCCTTCCAACACACCACCGCCCACATTTACAAAGTTGATTTGTTCATTTCAACTGAATCCTTTCTTTATATGTTTTTGTTAACTGAAGAGTTGTCACATTTTCACATTCTGAGTCTAAAAATCAGTAATCCAAAATACATTTGTGCACATTTCTAGCCATCCTAACAACGTGGTTCTAGAGATGATAATGTCGATCGGTCAGTCGCTCCACCAGACGTTCATGTTCCCCAGAGGATGAATCTCAGTAACTCTCCTGATCCCCTGACTTTTCCACCACCAGCTGGTTAAAATTTGAGTTTTAGGGCAAAATATCTCAACATCTATAGAAAGGGTTGCAATAAAATTTGGGATAAATGTTGGTCCTCCACATGATGAGTTATAACTGTGGTGACACCTTTTCATCCATCATAAGTCCATCATCAGTGTTGAAGCAGTGTCACAGGCAGCATCAGAGCTGCTTATGATTACAAATTGTTTTCCATTCATATCCTTTTAACTACATGGCTCATCACAAAATGAGCGGTCAGTGATGAGAACTCATTGTTCTGAGCTTGATTTTTGTCCATTGGCCCTAAAGGGCTCTACTGGAGACCTGGTTAAAGAGTCGTGCTATAGTGAAGGCACTGATGGGATGTTCATCACTCAGTGTTTTGACAAAATGATAGAAAAGTTTTAAATGCTCGAGATGTTATAGAACAAGTAGATGTAGACATTCATCAGTCATCGTGGGAATCTGACATGTGATACAGCCTATACAGGGGTGCCTTACCATTATAATCAATGAGGTACTGTACATTTCTGATGTACATTGTGACATATATTTTTCATGAAAAGTGAGTGTTAAGTGCCTTTAATCGTTTTTTAAGACTTAATTTCATCATGAATTTGTGTTGTCTTGTAATTACTATCATCAGTATTACTGAATTTGTCAGCAAACTTTACAAGTTTGTGTTATTGTCGTGTGTACAGTGTCAGTTTTAAAGGCTCATATGCATGATACATACACTATAACCATCCTAAATATTTGTCAGTAAGATTTTTTTTTTTGCATATGTTACAGAACAAAATGTTGGTTATATTATCCGTATGTCACCATCTCTGCAGTTTTGATGAACCACAGCTCTCTTTTGCCCAGGCTTGAAATGACTCGCTGCACTTGCTCAAATTGTTGTAGGTGTGTGAATACTGAATGACTTCAAAAACACACTCTCATCCTGCCCTCATGTTATCATCCTCACCAACGAATCTCTGATCTGAAATGTAAGTGTTATCTCACACTCGGCGGTGCTTCTCTAATGATATGATTTGCTTCATGTGCCTTGAAACATAATGGGACATTTGCCCGGTCAGTGTCTTCATGATTTCCTCTCTACTCGAAAGCGAACTGATAAGAAGAGGAAACACAATATTTGCTCATTTATAATTTGTCAGCCGCCTTGTGGACGACAGCAGGTGGACATTTGTTCTGCAGAGGACACTGTCACCTAGTGGACAAGAACGTGCATCAGCATCGACGTCACTTGATTTGTCCATTCCATGACTAATGTGACTTTGTATGAATTTGTAAAACATTGTTTAAGAGTCTGTCGCTCACCTATATTTGATCTGCTTTTCCATCCAAGTTGAGGTCTTCATTGTATTGAATAGTTCTACAGAACCCATTAAAGCTGCACCTTTAGAAAAATCTAATGTTTATATTCATTGTGGATCTTTTGCAAACAGTTTAAGGTCACTGATACTGACTTGTGTGGGAGAGTTGGATAATGAAATCTCACATTATTCAGTTATTCACTGGACTCCCACAATATGGTAAAACACAGTTGGAGCTTTTATTTTTTGCTGAAATGTGTGAAAAGGTTAATTAATTATAAATAATACATTTTCAGAATTTTATGCAGATCTTATGTGGACACACCACGTTGAAAAACACACACCAGTCTACGACAGTCGAGACAGGTTTTACCAGTTTTTGGAAGTTAAGGGTGGTGTCAATGATGTAATCACACAAATGGATGATCATAAATAAAACATGTCTTTACATTTCATTGTGTTTCTTGCCAGTGTAATGATGACCTCTTCAAGACTGTATGTCTCCTGGCAACAACTTTGATCGTGTTTCTCTGGGTTCTGCTGCTGTTAAGATTGTGTTTTTCCTCGTGGATATTCATCTCATGTCTATGAATTGTTTTCTTTCAAGGGGTGAAATCAGAGACAAGGCCATTTGTCAGCCTTAATTAGCGAGAGGTGCATTTGAGCAGCACGCTCTGTGTGGTAAGTGTGTTTAATTCACCATTACACACTACCAATAAGAGGCTAGAATAAAAAAAATTAAAAATGTATATGAATGCCAGCAGGTTCCTGAGGTTATTATTTGTTCTCTCTATACAAGTTGATGCTCGGCTTTCATATTACTGCTTTGCTGAAATAACCTATGTACAGACACATGATGCCATCCGAATGTACATGTCATGTCATCTGATTTCAGTCATGAATTGTAAACTGTTTCACATTAAATGAGATAACAAACCTAAGCTACACTTGTTAATCTCTGAAGAAGTGGGTGCATGTGAACGCTGCCATACATTTGTGTTCTTTGCTTCTTCTTCTTTTCTTCATTATGAGGCAGCTCAGCTTCTCCCAGCTTGACTTCACAGTGCAGCTGTTTCACGGCTGCTGCGGGAGAAACGTGTTCATTTTCACAAATTAGCGTAATTAGCGTGGTTGCTGCATCAGCAATCACTTCTTTTTTAATAAACTTTATATTTTTCTTGCTCTTTTATCTATAGTCTTAATCTCTTCTTCGGCGTAAACAGCACTTCATTCAAACAGTGTAGGACTTATTGTAAGATACAGAGTGCATTAAAGGCTATAGGACTCATTCCCTCACATTATATCTCTAGCTCAGCCTATATGTGCTGTACATGCTATATTAAAATTTCAATATTCTCACTTTGCCCCACTGATTATCTATGTATAAGCTCAGAATAATGGCATGGAAATAAATGCTTAACCACTACTTTATTCATATCTCAGCCAAGGACACACTCCAATCAAAATTCAGAATGCTCGGTGGTGCACGCCGATGCACATAATTATGACATTTATGATTTTTGAGTTATGATGAGTTTGATGATAGTTAGACTCAACTCACTCTGACTGTATTTATCAATTTATTTTAGGATAGTCAGTGTGGCACACTAATCAATCACACACATGCTGCTAAAACGTTTCTAGTGCGTGAGACATTAAACAGATCTGAACGTGCTGGACTCCCATTACATCCCATTTCACACGTACAGTATAATGCTGTTTGAGTAATTTGAATTTATGCATTGCATTACAGCCTATATGTGTAGGGTCTTATTTAGTGTCAAAGCTCATTCATTATATATACGGGACAACTCTACTGAAGATAATTTAGTATAGAAAGCTGATCATGCATATGTACTGTCTATGAGCTCGGAGCTTTAGGATTTGGTAAATAGAATTCTATTGGATTTGCAGTCACTGATTGTATAAATAAACTATTATAAACAAAGGTCATTGAAATTACTTAAAGCTCACAACAGCATACTGATCTATCATATGTATTCATATGCAGTTCAGGCTAATACCAATGTACCCACACAATGAATCAATAAATACATAACATAACAAAAAATTTACTAAACAGTTCATCATCTGTTTTGTATATAAAATCTTACATTTACAAATCAACAGTAACTGTAAAATGTGGCAGATTATCATTACAAGTACAATATATTGCCCTTTGAAGTGAATTGTAGTCCAATACTTGAGTTGATATACTTAGTTTCTTTCAACCATGTTCTTTCTTGACTTCTGGAAACAGCAGCACAAAACAGTTTCACCACGAGGTCCAAGGTGGTGTGACATGATCTTCATCAGCAGAATACTAAATAAGTAATTTATTTTGGACCTAAAGGTCAAATGGATTTGCAAGATACTAAAAACATAACAAACAAGAGCATAAGGATAGTGAGAGCACAGTAACAAATACAGTTCACCTCTATACGTGTCAAACTGTGTCAAATCAAATATGAACACAATCCTGCTCCTTTGACATTACAGCTAGGAAACACAACAATTTGCATGTTCCTCATTTGAGACACAGACTAAGCCTTTAACACATTAGACATAAAGCATCCTCCTACGCTGAAACTACAAACTGAGCCTCATCTGTAAACATGCAGTAGGCCTATATTCATCAGACACAGAGAATAAACCACAACGTGCAGACAGTTTAAGGAAAGATCTATATGTAAGATTGTGATTTTTTAAAAAGAAAATCTTTTATTTGGGAATAGATAGATAGATAGACAGACAGACAGACAGACAGACAGATAGATAGATAGATAGATAGATAGATAGATAGATAGATAGATAGATAGATAGATAGATGGTAGCATGTCATCTTTTTACATACTACTTCAGATGGCTCACATCCCATGTCAGCACATACTGCAACTAAACAACCAACCAACCAACCAACCAACCAATCAATCAATCAATCAATCAATCAATCAATCAATCAATCAATCAATCAATCAATCAATCCTTCAGTGTAAAGTTTGAATGTTCTCCCTGTGCTTGTATAAAAAACTCCAATTCCAAACTTTGGGACTCTGTGTAAAATGTTGATAAAAACAGATTTTGATGGTTTGCAAATCATTTAAAATGTCTTAATTAATGTTGCTTTTCCAGTTTTTCGTTGTCCCTGTCCCAGCTTTTATTGAAACATGTTACTGGCATCATCATTTAAAATGAGCATTTATTTTTCATAAAGAAAAAATTTTTCAGTTTCAATGATTTCTAATTTCGTCAACACTTTACACAGGGTCACAACTTTTTGTAATTGGGGTTGTAAATTTGACCATGTCAGTTTCATTACACACAAACTGCAGGTTAGCATCTAGCATTATATTAATCTACATACAGCCACATGCAAGAATAAAAGAAAGAAAGTAAACAAACAAACAAACCCTTCCAGTGTGGAGTTTGCATGTTGTCCCTGTGCTTGTATGTATATAGCATGCACAGTTGCAATGGCTTAAAGCAAAGATCACTTGGTTGTAGTGTGAGTATGACTGTGTGTGACAATAAAAAGTTGAGTTCAACTGAATTATTAAATGTTATACCTGAATAAATTATAGCATTGTAATTATGACTGCTTGTTCCTGTTGACCGTAAACTGGGTGTTCCCCTTTAAGAGACTGATGGCGTCACTTGCTTTGGAACCAGCCGAACAAGGAAGTGCTGATCTGTTGATCAGCTCGTGTGAACGATTTGAAGCAAATGTTTGTCTTTTAGCACAGGTAGGTCACTCTCTAAAAACAAGTCAGTCCTTCCTTAACATGTATTTTCTGTTTCTGTCGCCAGAATAAAAAGCAGCTGTGATTAAGCAACCTTACAGCTTCAGTGTAGAAATCTGCAGCTGCAGCTACTTTCACTTTCTACTAATAAGAAACTTAAGACACGTACATGAAGCTCAGATAAAAGCACTAAAAAAACAGCGTCACTGTGAAGTTTCTTGCATTCAGTCTACATCGTATTATAATGTGAGCTTAAAATATGGTACTTCTGTAAAGGCCGAGTTTCCTGACAGGTGGATGTAAACATGCCAAGTATGGTGAAGGCCAAAGTCACTGTCGTGACGGGCTCATTAAAAACTCTGCTAAATGTATTTGAGTTAAAGTCAGCATGTTGTGTGTGTGTCAGACTTCTTCTGTCTTTGATTATGAAGAGAAATGTGTGATCTTTCCTCACGTGTTCAGGGATTAATGAAGACATGATGTAGGCCATGTGCAATGCAACATTAAACTAGGTTAAATCAACAAAAACAGTTGTTAAACTGTTAAACTGCTCATGGGTAACCCAATTTAGTAATCAATTAAATCATAAGTTTAAAATCTTGGTTACAAGTTCAAGTGCAGCACTGAGATGCTATAGAGGTGTTGAACAGTGTTACTGATGGGTGGATCATGTGCAAAAGAAAGTGGAGTTAGTTACCGCAGAGTAGTTATGACAACATTATCTTTACCGTATTTGATATCATGTTTATCAAAATATTCCTAATTCTGTGGTAAAAACTATGGTCATACATATAAGTGCAATTTTTATGTTCCAATTATTAATATTCAAGATCTCACGCTGTCACAGCTTTTGGTAAGAATTTGTTATGCATGTATATATTAGAAACTATAATATATAATCAGTTCAATTTCCCCAAAAGTCCAAGCTGATGTATTTAAATTGCTTGTTTTGTTGGATCTCGTCTCACCAACATTCCAAATCCCAAAGATGTTCAATTGACAGTGATATAACAAAGAAAACAGAAGCAAATCCTCACTTTTTTAAAAGCTGTAAGAAGCAACTTTTGACAAAACTTTTAGTCTTATCCATCAGACACAGGCATTGACCTCAAAGGAGCAAAATGTGGCAACTTCTGCAAAACTCATATCATTGTAAAGTATAACTTGTATGTGTTTGTGTTTTTCAGGATGCCTGTTGAAAGCCTGGAGGAGAGGACGGTGGAGGTGCTGTCCCTACCCCCAGGAGTGGATGAGGAGCTGCTCTATCTGTACTTTGAGAATAAGCGGCGCTCTGGGGGAGGTCCGCTCGTCTCTGTGGAGAAGAAGGGTGACCGTGCCGTACTGGTGTTTGAAGAGGCAGAAGGCAAGTAGAGCTGCAATGATTAGTCGATTGAAACAAAATTAATGACCAACTATTTTGATAATTGATTCATCGCTTCTGTCACTTTGGGCTCTGTGAAAAAACAATTGATTGATAAATCATGAAAAAATGAAATCATGAAAAAAAGCAGATTAACTGATAATGAAAATCGTTAGTTGCAGCCCCAAAGGCAAGTGGAGCATAAGAGAAAGTTTGTCTGTGACATTTAGAAGAATGGGCATGTACAGTATACATGTGTTGTGTTAACCTTTGACATTAACTGCTTTAAAAAAAAAAATCAATGTTAACAATGGTGTAGTCTACAATTGTTCTAGAAAGGCATTTATAGTATCTTAGATTTAGCTTTTCAAACCAGTTTGTTTTTTGAAACCCCTGAGGTTTTGCTGGAAAGTTTGTATAATTTAGCTACTGTCATATCCATTTATTAGGTGTCTACAACTCAAATTGTGCAGGTGAAGGAGAAATGGCATCACAAAACACTCTATAGACCCTCTTTAACCGTCACTCCTGCTTACCACCAGAACCACTAAAGTAGAGATAGCACTTTACCATACTTCAGAAAATTCTAATTTAAGACATTCAATGTTAACAGTGGAGTAATTTGTCACTGATATACTGCAAGCCAACTTTGCCATTTCTCCTCTGATCATTTTTATAGCTGCCGCCCAAGTGCTGTCTAAAGGGAACCACGTTCTGCATAATGTGGAGCTGAGTGTGAGAAAGGCTCCCTCTAAGGACCCATGTAGACTCCTGCTGCGGGGGGTCAACCCCAACACCAGCACTGAGATGATCGAGCTCTATGTGGAGAACATGATGGGGTTGAACATCACTGACTACAGTCTGTATCCGTCACCGGGGAAAGATTTCATCCTCATTCACTTCAGCCAACCCTTCATGAAAGGTGCAAGATTAAATATATATTTTCTCTCTTCTTAAAAACATACTGGTGTTTCTAAAATGTTTCAAATGCTCCAAATTGATATTTTCTTTCATGGGATTATTTGATTTATTTCTTTGTTTTGTAGATTTCCAAAACCTCAGTGCTAAAATCTCCAAGAGGACACTTGATGGGGCGAAGGTAACCCTTGAACAGATTGAACAAACTGACTCCATCTTAGTGGAAAACCTGCACCCTGGCGCCACTCCAGACTTGCTCACGTTGTACTTTGAGAGCAAGGGAGGTGGGAATCAGAGGGTGAATGAGGTCACAATGCTTTCAGAGGATACAGCCAAGGTGTCCTTTGTCAGTTGCGACTGTAAGTTTTGATTCATATGACCTTTTAAACTCTTTGGTTGTTTCACTGTTGTTTTCTTTATTAAACAAGATGTCACTTTGTGTTTCTTTTTTGTCAGCTGTGGACTCTGTCCTGAACCAACCACATAGACTGGAAGGTGCTGTTCTCGTAGTGAGGCCCTACTTCGACTTTCTTCAACCAACACAAAGTTTAACGCCGCAAGGCTCTGGAGTTGGAAGCCAGGATCTGACTGAGGCAAACACTGATGATCTCAATGATTTACAGATGCAGACCAGTCCTTCATTGGTGGTCAGGGCACACAGCCAGTCCTCCTCTCAGACGACCTTGAAGCCCCTGGCTGCCCACGAGGCAGCCGAGGAAGTCGTGGAGGATCAAATGGAGCTCGCACATACACTATCAAGCCATATTGCTATCGACGACCCAGTAAAACTTGATTTGTTTCAACGCAGCACCTTTCAAAAGGACATTGAAAGTACTCACCCAAACTTCACCATTCAAATCAAAGACAATGGTGTGCACATTGCTGGTGCTGACAGACAAACGTTTGAGCACATAAAACTCTCCGTCTTGGACTATTTTGGCAAAATGGCTGAGAGTCATTTCACCCTTGAGCCAGAAAAGGCTGAGTTTCTTGCAAGAAAAGATGTAAAAGAGCGACTACTGCAAACCATGAGTCAAACTGGGTCACCTGCTATGTACACCGTATCAGACAGAAACGTTGTGGTAACCTCCCTCTCCCAGAACTGGGCTAACCAGGCATGTAGCTTTTTAAAATCCCAGCTGGGTGACTTCAGTATACCGGTGGACACGGAGTACGAAGGCATGTTTTATTGCAGAGAATGGTCTGAGTTCCTCCAGGCTCTGAGCTTCTCCTCTGTAAAGGTGTCAGAACGAGGAGGGAATATTGATGTGTTGACTCTGAAAGGGATGGAGAATGAGAAGCAAACTGCAATCCTGGAGTTTCTTACCACACCCATTGAAAGGGAGACAGTCATCTCGATGGAGCCAGGCATGCTGAAATACATCCAGATCCACTGCCATCAGCTGTTGGCTGACATGGACCAAGTGTCTATCTTTCCTCTAGATGCTGAGGATGTTTGTGGCTTAAAGGTATGTGGTGCGTCAGTATGTAAAACCCCCCATTATAAAAAGGGTTTGGATGCTGTGCAATACATCACTGAAACAGAATGTGATTATTTGCTAATGCTTTTTGACATAATCAATCGAAAACAGTACAAAGACAAAATGTTTAATGTTCTACCTCATCAGCTTCATTGATTTTTGTAAATATCTGCTTATTCTGAATTTGATCGCAGCAACCTGTTTCAAAGAAGTTGCAACAACAGACTGTGAAAGTTATGGACTGATCCAAAAACACCTGTTTGGAATGTTTTTCAAGCTTCTTTTTTATTTATTTCTGCTGTTGTTTTAATATTGTTTTCAAAATTCCTGGACTCATCAGATTCTTTCATCTTTTGTCATCCTGTTGTTGAATGCACCTGACAGATCCATGGCCCTGCTATTGCTTGTCAAATGGCTGAGGAGGTGTTGCAAAGCATCGTCTCATCTGTCTGCACCAGAACCATCACAGTGAACACCCCGGGAGTGACCCGCTTTTTAGGCGACAAGGAGTGCAAGAGCATTTTGAAAGAGATGGAGACGAAGTTTCAGGTCTATATCAGCCCGAAGCAGGTGCCCTGGGAACCCCTGCCGCACCAGGTAACGTCCTGATGGAACAAAGCAAGAGTGTTCTTTTGTATTCGTCTCTGATATGCAACTTCGTTCTTCCACACTTCCTCTCAGTTGGCCAGTTATATCGCTTGTCAGTCATCTTGATGAGCTGTCTACCTTGAAGCCTCGTACGGTGTAGCCCGAGGCTCAGTTTACCAGCGTACACAAGACAGAAGAGAAACGCTGATGTTTACTTTGTTTCTGAAAGTCTTGCCTGCTGAATGTTTTAACCTGGCTGTACGTTCTTTTCTCTCTGCTTTGTTGTCATCCTCAGCTCAACACACATGGAATGACATTTATATACACATATGTCACAAAGGTCACAGAAAAAACACTTTCAGGCGGGATGAAGGCATTAATGCAAACAAGAGGCATATTTGATAAATGTCACATACTGTTTCATATTTTTTAAAAAGAATACTCACATGTTTCCTGCCAACATTACTGCTGGCACTTTTCCCAAACCAAACCATTTTTTGAGATTGACAAATGCACTTTCTGACCATCTGCTTCTAGTTTCAGTTAGTGTCTGTATGTTGTAAGAATAAACTTTTCACAGTTCAGTTTTATTTTTGCCAAATAACTTGATAAATCAGTTACAGAATGAGAAGTGAGGGCTGTTGAAATGCTCTCGTCGGTTAATACGAATTCTTATTGGAAAATCTGACATCTGAAATGTTACAGAACAGCAGCCTGTCAATGTAAAAAAAAAAAATCTATACAAATCACCATATTCATATTCTGTTGTCCACAGCTTTCATTTTTGCTTAATGCTCATCCTCTGGGATTGATTATTCTGGCAACTCAGTGTAGAAATGTGATGCTTTTCTCCAGCTGCTTCTCCAATCTTATCACAGCTCGACAGCGGAAGAGTTTTTTGCTTCCTTCCTGCAGCTGCTTTATCACGCAATAAAATTGTTGCTATGATAAAAGTTAGTGTTGGGGGATGTCTCGAGCCAAGATTGAGATCGGTGCCAATCACTGCAGTTTTATATTGGAAATGTTCAGCATTGCAGGAAATGTGCTTATTGGCTGTTTTGCTGAGAGACTCACTGCACCTGGCCAAGAAATAGTTCCAGCTCATAACTGCCCATAAAACTCATACTTGGCATTTTTACATTTTGGTTTTGTGCTAATTAAACAATGAAGATGTAACATTCTATTTAGTCAACTTAAGAGGTGCTGGATGGTGGATTTTCTTTCATTTAGGACACAGTCTGATGAGCTGTTTCCAGGCCTTATGCTAAGCTAATTGGCAGACATAAGAGTGGTATTAATTTTCTCATGTAACATTCAACGAGAAAAGAAATAAGCATTACTTAAAATGTGAAACTATTCCTTTAATGGCACTGCATGGCAATGAAGCCTGATCCATTCCTGCTGTTGCACTCCAGGGACACTAGCTGATAAAAAATGCTTCGTCACACTCATCTGAATCACTGAAGACACCCAATGAATAAACAGCAGCCAGCAGTTTTTAATGAAATATCTTCACTGACAGCATGTTCAGTGAGCCTTGGAAGTAGAGACACTGTTTTTTTAAAAGAGAAAAAAACAAAGCAAGGTCACTCCGCCTGTTGCAGCGCAAATGCACCAAGGATCAGAACAAAAGCCAAAGTCAATTCATTACTTGGTTTTATTAGTCTTTAAGACCAAAATGTAGCAAATTGATCTTTTCATTATCTTTACCTTTTCCTACCTTACTAAGGCAAAGATAGAAATAAACCTTAAAACTTGTGAAAAATGGTCAGCAATTGTGAAATGAAGTAGTTTAATTATGCAAATCACTGATATGGTCCTATTAATGTACCAATATATTTATATGTAATAGTTGTATTTATCAAGTGAGTCTGCTAATTAAAAGGAAAATGTGATGTAATGCAGGCTTCCCTCTCAGCAGAAGAATTTCTTTGTTCACAGATACATTTTATTTATTTATTTCAGGACATTTTTGAAACAGCATGGACGATGTTGTCCAAAAAAAACTTCCAGAGAGTGTCTTCGGATGATTCTCTACAGGAGTTAAAATCAGTTTCTGTGCAAACTGATACTAATGGAACTGCGGGCAGAGGTAATCAGTCACTTCAGTAACTTCTATAATAGCTTCAGTCATTTTTCATATTTCTGTGCAGCTTCAAACAATCTGTTTATGTCTCTGTAGGCCTTCTAGAGGAGGCAAAGAGAATCGTCTCAGCCGTTGATGAAAGAACCAATGAGGGTATGTCCAGTTTGGACCTATTTGATGACGTGGATAATTTGGACCTATACACTGCAGAAGAACCGACAAGCCTGACAGACAAGGAGCCTGATGAGATGCTTGTCGAAGCTTCCCAAGCGTCAGCCGAAGGAACCACTTCGAGTGGGTACCGTCTGAATGCTGGAGCTCTGGGTCTTTCTAGCGACCTTGAAGAAGAGGCCCAACTGTCCCTAGCCATCCAGTACTCTATGGAGTCCAGCCATTGGTCATTGGAGGATGAGGAGGAACAGCTACAAAAAGCCTTGGAGCTGTCCAAGCAAATGAGCCAACATGAAGCATCTGCTAGTAGTACTCACAATAGCCCCCATGTGGGCCAGCTGAAGAAGGGTGGGGATATTTCCTTACAGGATGCCATCAAAGCAGCCAACACCATACAGCTATTTGTGTATGCAGGTTATAATTGTGACCTGATTCGGGTGGACATAGCCTTCGGCAAGAAGGTCAGCCAGAGACAGGTCGAGGAGAGACTGGAGCACAGGACTGTGGGGAACATGTCAGAGTACCACAGGATGTGTCTGGAGATGATCAAGAGGAAGCACGGAGTCGGGATTGAGGTTCAGGGCACCATAATCACCGTCTCTGGTTTCAAGGACTATGTAACTGGAGGGATGTGTGATGTGAAGCTGCTGCTGGAGAAAATGACCAATTCAGTATCCGACCAGCAGATCCTGAGAACTGTCCAGTGGGTGTATCATGACCCAGTCTTTTCAGAAACTCTTTACTCACCTGATGCCACAGTATTCATTGAGAATGTTTGGAGGATGAAGCTGAAAAAGATTGACATCTTGCTAGACAATCAGCCCCACATCATAAACTTTGAGAAGATGCAGGAGTACAGCATAGCTTCTGGGAAATCTGTGAAAATCTCCAGGAAGTTGGTGGGTTTAGGGGATTTGGATGAGGATGTACCAGGTAATGGGAATTTTGTAGCGTTTTCATTTTGATTTTACCTTTATAGTTAAAAACAACAAAGCAGAAGATTGTCAGACAAATCGAAATTATAACTGATTGCAGCATTTTACGCTTCTTTACATATTACTTCATTTTCAAGGGCATGTCTCTTTTTTTATTGAGGACCACAGTGGGGAAAAAGCTCTTGGACTTTATTGTGTTATACTTGACTTTTGGTAAATTTGTGTCATATGGTTTTTTCTTGCTGGATTATTATAATATGGAAAAGCATAAATCTTGTATTTATTTTGGGGCTCCATATCTATGTTGCTAAATAATGATATGAATTGTAGAAATAACAAAATCAAATCTAAAAACTTAATTAAATGATTCAAACTGAATCCTTTCTTAACAGATGAGGAATACTCTCTGCTGTCAAACCTGCCTGACGCAACCAAAGTCGACGAGGAATCTGATGAGTTTCAGGATGTGGTGAAGAACTTCTATGAGACCATACAGGAATACCACAGCAAAATCAGAATCATACAGGTGAAAAAAAATGAGTGGCACGTTTTGCAATAAATTATTATTTGTTGTGTCTGTAATAACACAAAGATTTTCCCCAGGTTGAGAAGCTCATGAATCGACTGCTGTACAATCAGTACAAGTTGAAGAAGGTGAGCATACTGCAGCGCGCCATGTATCCCGAGGTTGAACGGACTCTCTACCATGGGACAAGCGAGACGAGTGTGAAAGAGATCTGCGTTCATGGATTCAACAGAAGCTTCTGTGGAAAGAATGGTATTTTTTGGTACCACTGTTCTCTCATCTGACTCAATGTGTCTTTCCTTGACCGTCAATGTCTGACATCTTGGTTTCTCCTCACAGCCACCGTCTATGGTCAGGGGGTGTATTTTGCCGTCAACTCTGCGCTGTCTGTCCAGGATCAGTATTCACCCCCAAACACAAAGGGACACAAGTTTGTGATTGTGTCAAAGGTTCTAACAGGAGACTACACTAAAGGTTGCCATTCCATGAAGGCGGCCCCGCTGAAGGAGACCAGCGATATTCCCCTCAGATACGACAGCGTGACCGACGACATCACCAAGCCGTCAATGTTTGTCATCTTCAACGATACGCAGGCTTTTCCTGAATATCTCATTACATGTCAGAGAATCCACCGCTGAGGGAAACGGATTAGTCGTCAGATGAAAACCATCAAATTCAGACAGGACTTCTTTTGTTTTAATGTGCCTGCCTTGATCAAAAAAAGTGCATTTGATTCATGAAGGGCTAAAGTGTTATAGTGTACAGTTGGTATTTTTACTTTCATAATCTGTTGACTGTTTGATCAGTCGCTCCTCTTTCTTCAGTTTGGTCAGGTCTGTTGAGGAGAAACTCAAACAGCTGAACCCAAGAAGCCCATTTTAATTAAGTAACTTTAAGCATGTCTTTTCAGCTCAATAAGGCTCAGTGTTCTGTGTCTTTAAATAGGTGGAACGCAGCAGTTATTGCATGACATTTCACTTGTAATTGTCAACTTGGTCCTTGTTGGGATTGCTCAAACACTCCAGAGTTTATTCCCCTCGCTTGAACTAGCAAGCATCCAAAATATCTTGTTTATGATTTTGAATTAAGCCATAAATTTTCTGTTGCACATAGTTCTTCATTTCCCTTGATACGTGCAATTATATAAATGTGAACATTTTTGATTTGTAATTCTTTGGCTTGCCAACAGTGCTGAATACGCTGCTCTCTACAATTATGAAAATTACACTGTGGTTTGACCTGAAAACATTGACTATATTTTATATTTATTTGCTTTTGGGTTCAGTTATTTGAGTTTGCCTGAAGTAGCTGTACTGTTTACGTTGCAGATTTTTATTCTTCCCATATGAGAATAGGAACTCTGCCAGTGGCTACTAAATATAGTTACAGTAACTTCCTGGTCTGTAAGAGAAGCAGCAGTTTCAGGTTAACTGCTTGACCATGAAGAAAATGTTGTTGAAAGAGTTATTGCCACAAAAAGATGGAAAATCGTACCAAGAATATAACCACAATGATCCTTTAGCATAATGCAGCTAATTGTGTTTTTGCTGTCTATAATTTATTGTAAATGTTAAGCCCTGTGCATCTATCACATGTGCACTTCAGTGTAATCTGTACATTAATAAAACAAAATGACCTGTGAGTTGAGCTTTGTGTTTCGTGTGGAAAACAATGATGGGTCTTGACTGTCATCTTTCACTTCCTGTTGCTTCGTGCCATGACCAGGGGCTGCAGAATTTGTGGTCCTCATGATTGAATGACATTTGGCAATGACTATTTGGGAATCCTCTCATTCATTGAGTGCTTTGATCACAAATCTGTATGCTTTCCTATGTCTAGCTTCTGCCTTTGAATGTGTTTACCAATTTATTTATTTTTTATTACTATTAGGGTTAGGGTTAGTGTAAATTTCCCCACTGTGGGATGAATAAAGGTTTATTGTATTACTGTTAAATATTTTGCAATAGAAAACAATAATTTGTAGTCTTGAGAAAGATCAGTTTAATTTTTCTGTTTTTGGGAGGAAGCACTTGTGCATGTATCCTATTCCCTCATGTGTCTGTAGGCCCCAAGGTCCTATCACACTTGAACTTTGCTTTATGACACTTACCCAGTTGTTTACTCCTGACTAGATCCTTGGCTGTGTTTTATTTACTCTCACATGTACGTCGCTTTGGATAAAAGTGTCTACTAAATGAAATTGTAGAAGTGTAGATAGTAGCATTTTCTAAAATTGTCTGGGCTACAGTATAGAATATTTTCCTAGGTGACTGTGGGGTGAAATTGCACACGGAGAGCCACCAAAGAAAGTAATATGCAGTAGTCATTTACCTACCTGTTTGTCCCTATAAATTAGCTATAAATGTAAAGCTGTTATGATTTATTAAATATGATGATGATTTTTGCACACTTAAACAAGCTCTAAATGGGAATGTGGCTTGTTTGAAATTTGCAGTTTGTTTATTTTTTACCTTATATCTCTTATTTATTTTTTATCTTCCAGTTTTCAAGGTTGCACAAAATTTTGCTTAAGACAGCAAGCACACTTTCTTTTTTATCAAACTGTATCACTCTCAAATTGTTTTCTTCATGTAGAATTGCAACCGATTTTGAAGATACTACTCCTTTCCTTCTCTTTAAAAATGAGACTTGTGAAATCAGATTCTATCATGAGTTTTAACTAAAGGGGGCAGCAACACGCCTTGGAGCAGCTAGTCCGCCCGGAAAAGGACAGACGAAGAAGACTGGAACGTCCACAACTAAATGCTAGCTGGACTAGCTACTGGATAGCTAGCTTAAGTTAGTGCCGCTAACCCACAAAATATGACTCCTTGAATGTGCAGAAGAAGGAACAATAAAGCTACAGACTCTGATAACGTGTTTGATATAGGTACGTTGACAAGTTTAATTCAAAAATTGCAAAAACATGCCAAAAACTGTAGTGATGTGCGGGCGCTGTGCCATGCCAGCTAATATGCTAGCTACAAACAGGAACATTAGCGCATTGCTAACATAGCTAACGTTACCGGGTTTCCAGGCATTGGTTTTCTGAAGCCAACTGTTGGCGGACACTCAGAGTAGTTATAACAACATGAGTGAATGGCTAGTGCTNTGTGTTGCTTTAATGCATGTGTACCTGGTTAGATATATGTGATAAATGTTAATGCACCATCCTAAAACCTGTGGTCGTGAGGGCCGTCTGCCACAGGTCCAGTGATGGTGCTACAGTGAATTCTGGGTCTACCAGGGCTGCCTCAGAGATCGACGGAGTAGCCTGTAAACACCCCAGACACAAGCAGACATGCTCACAGTTTTTACATGTTTGTGTTCAGTAAAACCAGCTTGTTGTTGGGTATATATACAAGTCCGAAAAGCCTGGTAATGTACCCTGATTTGTTTTCCATTCTGTCCTCAGAGAAGCATCCGACCCCAAGTAGTCACTACATTTGAGTTGCCAGGTTGCCACGACATGTGGACAGTCATCTCAAGTGAAGTCAAGGAAGACAAAAAAGTATTGGTTTTTTTTCTGCTCAACAGCTTCAGGATTTCACTGTAATGAATGTTCATTCCTTTATGGGGGCACCTTTTGTTGACAGTAAGATGTTTGTGGCTCCTTTCCCAGGCTGTAAAAAGCAATGATTCAGAGGAGGGTGCTGAGACAGAGACCGGTGAGGATGGTGAAGAGGGAGAAAAGGACAAGGAGGAGAAGGAGAAGGAGGAGGAGGACAAGGCAGAGCCTGTCCTGGAGGATGATCGGAAGAAACACGGCTTTCTCATTCTGAGCAGAGAGGATTCAACCATGGTAAAAACACATGTCAATACACAGCTTATATCTGGCACTTTGGATGTTTTCTGATATAGCTAAACTAAGCCCGTTTCTTTGTAGATCCTTCAGACAGGTCAGGAGATCATGGAGCTGGACACCAGTGGTTTTGCCACCCAGGGACCCACTGTGTTTGCTGGAAACATCGGTGACAACAAGTACATCATCCAAGTCTCCCCCATGGGTATTCGGCTGCTGGAAGGAGGTAAAATGGGATAAAAATGTTATGTTAAAAAAATAAGAAACGCAAATGATAATTACATTTTTCATTCTCTGTTTGCAGTAGCAAACAGTGATAGGAACAATGGAGAGTATGTGTATAATATTAAAGCAAATTTAAATGTATTAAACATGAAGCCAACATGATTTCTTTCAATTCTGCTCTCAGTGACACAGCTCCACTTCATCCCTGTGGACCTGGGCTCTCCCATAGTGCATTGCTCTGTGGCAGACCCATATGTGGTCATCATGACTGCAGAGGGAGTGGTCACCATGTTTGTACTGAAGACTGACTCATACATGGGGAAGACACACCGCCTGGCCCTGCAGAAACCTCAGATCCCCACTGTGAGTAAATCAAGTTCATCTTTTAGAAGCTAGTTTTTGTTTGACAAATACCCCCCCTGCTGGCCAAACTGAAGCTCCTGAGCTGGTGTGGCTGGTTCTGCTGTTTCAGTAATGTCACTCTGTTCAGTTCTGTGCTTTAATAATGACACTACGCTAATGTACAGCATCATTACGCTCCTTCATTTAGAAACTAGATTCAGTTCATTCACTTTAATAGCTCCTAACAGTAATTAACTTCTTTAAAACTGCCTCTCATTCAACAGCAATCGCGTGTGATAGCACTGTGTGCGTACAGAGATGTAAGTGGAATGTTCACCACCGAAAACAAAGTGAGCTGCTTGGTCAAAGAGGACACCATCATCAGGAGTCAGTCTGAAGCAGAGACCATCATCCATGACCTCAGGTAAGAGCTCCATACTGAAACACAGAGCCAGACACCGCATGTCCCATTTATTTAAGGACTGATGGATGTTTAATGTGTGTGTAGTAACACAGTGGATGATGAGGAGGAAATGCTGTACGGAGACTCAAACGCCAGTGCAGCACCTTCAAAGGAGGAAATGAGCCGCAGCTCCGGGGCACCAGGGCCTTCTGGGAGTGAGGGAAGCTCGAGCAAAGCAGAACCCAGCCACTGGTGCATGATCATCCGGGAGAACGGTGTGATGGAGGTACGGGCTGTATTGTTGTATACACAACACATTAATCAGCATCTAAGTATTGCATGTACTTTTTTCATGCTCTTTTTTTTTTTTTTAACTTTAACAGATTTATCAGCTCCCAGATTGGCGATTGGTGTTCCTTGTGAAGAACTTCCCAGTTGGTCAGAGAGTGCTGGTGGACAGTTCATCTGGCCAATCAGCAACACAAGGGGATGGTAAAAAAGAGGAAGTCACACGTCAAGGAGAGATTCCACTTGTCAAAGAGGTGGCTTTGGTTTCACTTGGCAACAATCGCAGCAGACCGTATTTACTGGTGAGTTTTCACTCTGAGGCCCTCCATGCTGAGTTCATTGATGTGTTTGTGTTTCACTTGATTGAAGTGCTTCATAACAAGAAAATCCAACAACTGAAATTGAATGAAAACAGTGTGTGACAACAAGTTTTCTTGTTTCCCAGGTCCATGTGGAACAGGAGCTTCTGATCTATGAAGCGTTCCCGTACGATCAGCAGCAGCCACAAAACAACCTGAAAGTGCGCTTCAAAAAAGTAAGACTGATAAAGATGGAGTAAACCAAATCAAGTTTGAACGAATTGAGTCTTTACTGTGACACTTTACTCTGCACAGGTGCCCCACAACATTAACTTCAGAGAGAAGAAATCAAAGTTTAAGAAAGATAAGAAGGCAGACAGCGGAGCCACAGAGGAGAGCTTGGCTGCCAAGAGTCGGATCGCCAGATTCAGATACTTTGAGGACATCTCTGGATACTCAGGGGTAAAACTGCTTTGTGAAACAGATTATAGAAAATATGTATTGCAACATCAGCACTGTTGTGACAAGTAGTGTTACATCCAATCACATACACTTTGCTGAATCAAATAGCTTTCCCCATTTCCTTGTTGTCCCAGGTGTTTATCTGTGGTCCGTCTCCTCACTGGATGCTGGTCACCTCTCGTGGAGCCATGAGGCTTCACCCCATGAGCATTGACGGCTCCATCGAGTCTTTCTCACCCTTCCATAACATCAACTGCCCCAAAGGTTTCCTCTACTTCAACAAACAGGTAAACAGAGGACACATATTGTCATTTTGGAAGTGACAGAGTAGGTACTGCTATTGTTTCCAACTCCACCCTGAAGGGTAACAAGAACACAGCAAACTTACACTAAGTGTGGGGGGGGGGGGGACAGTTATAAATCTGAGCTGTAGATAATTCAAAAGCCACAGATTTTACTGTGATTCTTAAAATTACATTCATGTAAACCTGCCTTTTTCATTTCGTTTTTGTGTGTTTCCCACAGGGCGAGCTCAGGATCAGCGTCCTGCCCACCTACCTGTCCTACGACGCCCCGTGGCCGGTCCGAAAAATCCCACTGAGGTGCACCGTCCACTACGTCTCCTACCATGTGGAGTCCAAGGCAAGGCTGCTCTCGCTCAGCCCACACAGCACCACGGGCACCAAAGCAGCGACGTGACACAAATTCAAGCTGAAACACATTCCCCGTGCTCGCACACCTCCACTTGCATAACGCGATGCAAAATAAAAGCATATCGATCGAGACGCTTTGAAAAAGTTTGACATGAAAGCCCTCTGGCCTTAAACTTTTCTTACTGCGAGAGAGAAGAAAAATCAATGGGGGTGACTTTGAAGGGATTAGGCTTTGATGTGAAGTTTTTTCTGTGTGATTTTGGCTTTTTCCCTTTTAGGTGTATGCTGTGTGCACGAGTGTAAAAGAGCCCTGTACACGCATCCCCAGGATGACTGGAGAGGAGAAGGAGTACGAAATCATTGAGCGAGGTCAGACATGAACACACACACACGTGCATGTTGGCTTAGGTCACTTTAGGGGACATTACATAGACTTACATTCATTTCCTAGAGACTTACCCTAACCTTAGTCTTAAAGCAACATCATATATTTTACCTCAAAAAAGCTTTACATTTATTTTGCTGGTACACTGGCTTGTAATAGGGAGAACACCAGAACACCTGTCCCTGTACCATGTTACGTAGGTGGGTGGGTCCAATCTCTCACAGGGTAACACTGAATGGCTCTACATCACACACCACCAGCTATGTCACTGATTTTGGTGAAATGGGATCATATTTTGTGGAGAAAATGTTTTCTGGTTTTCCCTCTGATGTTCTCTGGCAGCTCTGCCTCAACCCTCAGTGCATTATTGCATAATGTTGCTTTAACCGCTGACACAAAAATCACCTCCCTTGAATAAATATTGATAGTAAAATAATGAAATATTTCAGTTACTTATTCTAATAGTTTTTAGCAATTATTTTAATCACTCATCTATTTCTCTTAGCTAATTCAACTTTTTCTGAATTACTTATAGCTACCATTTCAACTATTTATGAATAATTTGTAGCTACCATTTCAACTGTTTGCTTATTTTAGCAAACTCTTTCAACCATTTATTAATGCCTTTAACTATTTCCACCAACCACCATTTTAACACTTTGAATTTCAACATCTGGCACATGTAAGTTGCCTACTAAAGGCCAGCTTTGCACCAATTTACAATCCTATTTGTCTGTTTATTTTCCTCTGTAACACAAACATGTGGATATGTTACCGTTGTTTCTCGTCTGTCACCCTGCAGATGAACGTTACATCAATCCTCAGCAGGAGAAGTTCTCCATCCAGCTCATCTCTCCAGTCAGCTGGGAGGCCATTCCCAACACAAGGTAAAAGCTGTTCTCTTTATTTATCACACCCCTTTGGAAACAAGAGGGCACCTTGCAAAATCAATAAGAAAGCCTTGTTTTTATAGGCACTAGGCATCGATGAATAAAGAGGTCCACACAAGCTCGTGGCAGTTTTGTCTTCTCATTTTCTCTGCACCAGGCCGTCCCAGCGGAGGCTCTGTGCTGCGTGTAGAGAACCGGGGGCTTTAATTGAAAATCTTGGGTCATTTATCCTAAGTTGTAGACAATTAGTGTAGTCTCACATGGCTGCTTTCCCTCATTTCAATGAGGGTCAGTTGGAAATGTCAGGTCATTTATCCAAGTCCCTGGTCATTTAGCTGCTCTGCATTATCATTAGCTACCACTGTGAGTGTTTCTCTGTGAGCAGCTGGAGCACAGAGGCAGGTCTGCCTTGTAGTGTTTCAGTATGTTGGGATGCTGATTGTGTGAAAATGTACACTTTTCACTATATTATTATAATGTAGAGGATTGGTGCTAGGCTAACGTTTATTATCACTGAGATGTAACTTTCAGCTGGGACCACAAACGATTTTTGAGTCACTCATGTTTCAAACTGTAGAGTGTTATATGTTCTAAAGTCTGTAAGGACACACACATAACCTTTAAATCTGACGTCCACACATTGAGCAAAGGTCATCCACTCGTCTCTGCCAACATTTCCTGTTACTCTTTCAGTGTTTCCTTTTTTCTCTGCTTGTTGTTGTGCTGCGGTGACAGCTGGCCATGTATCATGTAACGCCCCCTCTTTTATTCTGATTAGTCATTCACAAAGTCACCTTAAAAAGGAAGCAGGATGCAGCACTTTTTCCACACTGATGCTTGTTTGTATTTTGTCCATATTTGTTTTTCATGTTCCTCTTACTATAATTCTCAATAAACACTAAATGGTGTAAATTGAGGAAGTTCAGGATAAAGTGAATATGAAATATATACCAATGTATTTCCCACCCTCACTGATATAAATGAGGTGGACGGTATAATAGAAACAACAGTTTGCACCACAAACTACATCCTCCAAACTGGCCGTACCTTTGAATACCTCTTTAAAACATGCGTTTGTACACATACATTATGAATAAAAATGTTGCTTTAACATGTGGTAAAACACAGTTTTCCATGACTCGGGATCATTACTGTGTAACAAATTATATCATCAATAAAATATATATTACATTACAAAGTTGGATGGACAGATGTGTTTTAATTCATGTTAATAACTGAACACTGTTTGTGTGTCTGCATAAGGATCGACCTGGAGGAGTGGGAACACGTGACCTGTATGAAGACGGTGGCCCTGAGGAGCCAGGAGACGGTGTCCGGGCTGAAGGGCTACATCGCAGCAGGGACCTGCCTGATGCAGGGGGAGGAGGTCACCTGCAGGGGCCGGGTGAGCAGCGCTCAGCACGACCACCACACAGGCTTTGGTCTGAACAAGAAGATGAAAATTAGAGATGAAAACATCGGCTGATCAGGCTTCTCCTTCAATTCATGTGTTCAGATTTTGATCCTGGATGT
This sequence comes from Centropyge bicolor, assembly GCA_037975185.1. NCBI lineage: Eukaryota > Metazoa > Chordata > Actinopteri > Pomacanthidae > Centropyge > Centropyge bicolor. Next base: position 13,234,719 of record JBBMOC010000007.1, on the reverse strand, counting down.
GATTGAAGTGGTGCCAGAGCCAGGCCAGCCTCTCACCAAGAACAAGTTCAAAGTGCTGTATGAGAAGGAACAGAAGGGACCGGTGACGGCGCTGTGCCACTGCAACGGATACCTGGTGTCAGCCATCGGACAGAAGGTGTCAGCCTCACTCTCACATCACAAGCCTGAGAGTTCACAAAGCTGGAATTAGAAAAACACTGCTGACTCTTACACTAGACACATTCAGTTCTTGAAAATCTGCCCTCGCTGATACAGAGAGCAACGAAACAGTCATGACAAACTAACTAAATATTACGAATAAATATGTCACTTCCTCCGTGTCCCTGCAGATCTTCCTGTGGGTCTTGAAGGACAATGACCTGACGGGCATGGCCTTCATCGACACTCAGCTCTACATCCACCAGATGTTCAGCATCAAGAACTTCATCCTGGCCGCCGACCTGATGAAGAGCATCTCGCTGCTGCGCTACCAGGAGGAGAGCAAGACGCTGTCGCTCGTCAGCAGGGTGAGGAAGCGACACCGCTGAAGCACTAATCCACTGCATGGTCATGATTAATGGGATTGTTTATTGATGAACATATACTAAAGCAGTGGTTCCCAACCTTTTCCAACTCAGAGCCCACTTTTAAGTTTCAAAAATTTTCGTGGCCCACCTTTGATTCCATAAATATGGAGGCAAAACTATGTGTTCCCAGAGCGCTTTTTTATTGAAGATGAAACATAAAGGACTGAACTGAATACAATAGAAACCAGATGGAAGCTCCACAGTCACAAACACATCATCTGTAACATGTTCCAACACCACACACACACAAAGCCGTCATTCAAGGAGCTGTGCATCAGCACCACACAAATATCAGAAATGACAACTGTATGTAACAAGCTAATTAACAAATGATTAATAAATGACACTATCCTTCAGCAACAGAGAAATGCATTCTCATACATAACAATTTGACATCAAATATCAGATTCAAACAAAATCCCAGCAACAAAAGAAGCTCATTAAATCGAAAGGCTTACAAGTAAACACAAATCAGATATAAAGATGATGTAAATTCTGCTTTGGTCCGGCCCATAACAACAAAAGTTCCTATCTCTCATTTCTAAAAGCAAAACAAAGTAATAATAGAAAGAATATTTGAACATCTATAATATCATTTTAAATGTAACTGATTTTTAACATTAAGGACATTATTCTGTTTATTTTTTATGTAATTACACTCTTCCCACCCCCATACAAAAGTCAAAATATTTTGGAAATGATTTGGCGGCCCACTTTGGCCCATAGGTTTGGAATCACTGTTCTGAAGTATTAACAGACTTTTCCATAAGTGCTGACATTAAATTGATTTTGAGCCAGAGGAGGTTCCAAATGATCAGGTCCGAGCAGTGCATTTACTCACTGTTACTAGTGTGCAGCAGTACACGCAGTGGTGTTTATTGATTAAGATAAGAGAGGTACAAATGTATATTGATGTATCTCCAGTGGCTGTTCGTATTTGGTCGTGTTAATCTTGAGGAGATGATTCAGGAGCCGTTATCTGTCTCTGCTGGGATTCAGCTGCTTTCATATTTTTTTTGGCAACAGGATGCGAAGCCCCTGGAGGTCTACAGCATCGAATTCATGGTGGATAACAACCAGCTTGGCTTCTTAGGTAATGTCTGTGATGTCCTTTGGAAGGAAATACCATCAAATTTGCAAAAATGTGTTCCCATTCATCTTTCTCTCTTTTTTCCCTTCTAGTGTCCGATCGAGACAAGAACCTCTATGTTTACATGTATTTACCTGAAGGTATGTGATATTGTTGGAACGCACCGTGCGGATGTTATGTAACTGTCGTGTGCACGTCCAGTCGTGTGATGTGTGCTCTTGTGTTTGCAGCTAAAGAGAGCTTTGGAGGGATGCGTCTGCTGAGGCGAGCGGACTTCAACGCCGGAGCCAACATTAACACGTTCTGGCGGATGCCGTGCAGAGGAGCCTTGGATGCCGGCAGCAAGAAGGCCCTGACCTGGGACAACAAGCACATCACGTGGTTTGGTAAGTGTGCAAGACTCTCGCCTCGCATCTCATATCAGAGAATCCAGTGACTTTATTCTCATTATTGGATGCATTTGAAACTTTGGGAAACATGAAATCCCAAAATGTTGTCATGATGTCATAGATATGTAAGGTTCCAGAGACACAGAAGCAGCAGCTGAATGAAGTCTGGGTTTTTGAACTCTCACACCTTCGAGTGTTAAGAGCGGACTAAACCCTGTTTTTTAATCTGTTCCCATAGCAACCCTAGACGGAGGAATTGGCTTGCTCCTCCCCATGCAGGAGAAGACTTATCGCCGTCTGCTGATGTTGCAAAATGCTCTGAACACCATGCTGCCTCATCACGCTGGTTTAAACCCAAAGGCCTTCAGGTTTGTATCCACCTTCAGCACTGTCACATGAGAAGTCATTGTTGGGATCATATTTTCTTGTAATTACATAGAGGGGGTGCAAAGTTTTTTTGCTCTTCGGTATAAGTGAATTACAACCCTGATTCCAAGAAAGATGGGACTCATGTAAAACATCAGTAAAAACACATCAGTTTTTACAGTGTTCCTGAGCCCATATATTAATCTCCTTTATCCAATCATGTGTTTGACAAAGTGCTGAACCTCTCTCTATCCTCGCTTGTGAACGACGTGAGTCGTTCCAGGATGAACCTTTCATACCCAATCATGATCCTCTCACCTGTTACCAATGAACCTGTTTACCTGTGGACTGATGCAAACAGGTGTTTTTGGATCAGTCCACAACTTTCACAGTCTGTTGTTGCTCCTGTCCTAACTTGCATCAAATTCAGAATGAGCAGATATTTACAGAAATCAGTGAAGTTGATGAGGGTTACATTCTGTTTGTTTTACACAGTGTCCCAACTTTCTTGGAATCAGGTTTGTAGTTTGGCTTTTTGATGGACTGACCCTTTGGTATGTTGCATCCAGGATGCTGCACAGCGACAGACGAAGCCTGCAGAACGCTGTGAGAAACATCCTGGATGGAGAACTCCTCAACAAGTACCTGTACCTCAGTACAATGGAGCGCAGTGAGCTGGCCAAGAAGATCGGTACCACTCAAGACATCGTAAGTACAATAGGCAGAAGACAGGACACAGTGAAGTCAGCTTTTGTCTTCTAACACCCTTCTTATTTTCTCCTCCTTTCACGCCCAGATCCTGGATGACCTTCTGGAGATCGACAGAGTAACGGCTCATTTCTGAGAGCCACATTCCCACGTCTCGTCCACTGAATACTGTTTTATACTGAATAGAGCAAATGTTTTGTTATGGCCATCTTTGTGCTGATTTGTTTTTCTTACTTGTTCGATAAAAAAAAAAAGAGGGCAGCCATGTTTTCTTAGGATATTTTGTATAAAAACAAAAACCAGTAAAAGTAATTTACACAAGCCTTGTGTGTGCGTGTGTGTGCTCCAATTGATAAAGACAGGAATGCCTTAAAAAGGAGGTAGAACAATTTTTATTAACATTGTTAAATTAACTTTAAAACATTTGGTGCGGTGGCACTGGACCTGCAAGGAGCGTACTCGTTGCAATTACTGCTGAACTCCGGAGACCAAACACCACCAGGGAAGCTTTCATCTCCATAACAAGCAACACAAAGAGCTCATCCAACACAAAAATCCACTCTTGTATTGCAGATTACTGTCCGGCTAACATTTACCTTTAATGTGGACTTCTGTCATTAAAGCTGCACTAGTGTTTGAGGGCAGCCCTTGAAGAGATGTAACAACATTCACTGACACTCCAGTGGAGATGCAGCTGATCAGTGTCTGTGTGGCTTGTTTTATAATTGATATATTTGATGCATTTGCGGCTACAAATAATAGAATAAATGTCACCGCTTTCTTTAAAACAAACTGCTTAAAATATCTCAAATCTGAGTTTTAAACCAATTTTGCTGTTCTAAAATTACATTAAAACTAGAGTGATAACTTAATTAAAAACAATAAGGAGTTTTGCTGTGGAGTGGGTTTGGTGCGTTTCAGTCCTGCAGTTCCATACGAAGTCACGTGTGACACCAGGTTTTCGGGGTGATTTGGTGTGGAAGCGGCGCTCACGCTCGAGCAGCACCATTACTCGCAGCCTCTGGAGCTGCTGCGGTAGTGAAAGGCTCCCTGCTGTTGGATTGCATCAGCTTGATGTGAAGTGGCTCAGGATGGCTCCTCGTTCTCTGTTCCCTCAGAGTGCGAGACGTGTGCAACTACCTCAGGTACTCGTACATGTCCGCGTCCAGGGATATGAGACCAAAGTAGGACAGCAGGCTCACGAAGGAGCGCGTCATACTCATCGTCGCCATCTCCCATCTGGAAAAGAGTCGTATCATCAATATTCAATGGCTGCAGCTGTAAAGCATTTGCATTATTAGCACAAACTAAATGAGCCTTTACCTCAAGGCCAGTTCAAACTTGAAGCTCTCCCATGTCGTCCTCACCCAGCTGAAGACCCAGAGGCGGGGCAGCATGCCTGTCCTCTCCGCCTGAATCTTCCCCCAGCCGCGCACCGCACTACAACAAGAAGTGCGTGAGACAAATATTTCAATGACACGTGTGACATTCAGAAACACTTTTACTATGGTGGACAACACACTGCTCTCCAGCTGAAATGATCTGTCCATGTAACAATGCAAGTTAATGGGCTGAGAGTGGTTTGAATTTTCTTCTCTCTTTTGCTCTTTCTCAGTAAAACCAAGCACACACTGATCTGTAGCAAGCGACTTTTGTTTGACTTTGACTAATCAGCCAAAAAAAAACAAAAAAAAAGGTCTCTAATTTTTTCGTTCATTTTTTGTTTTTTTTTAATCTGGATTTTTCATATTTCATTTAAACTCTTTTTTTGTGGAAGTCCTGAAGGAGCCAGAAGTATGTGCTGTGACTTCGATGGGTGAAACCAGGTAATCACAGAGTCACTGGTGCTGTATACACACAGGATGATCATTCAGAGTTTATTTGCCCACTAACTGCATCTCATTCACACAGCGGCCCCCGGTGTAGCTGCCAGCTGCACTGACCTCTTGGCCATGACGAAGTAACGGTCCACCGGCGCTCCCAGGGTGATGTTGATGCTCCGGACTGTGTTGATGTTCCGGAAGACGAGCAGCATGGGCCGAGGCATCGACTTCAGCACCTGCATGATGCTCTCGAATCGGTCCCTGGCCATGTCGCGCATGTAGGTGGTCTCCTCCCGGCTCAGGATGTTGGACAGGCCCAGCTCCCGCATGTTGATGGGTCGCTGCAGCAGCATCTCGCTGAAGAGGAAGTACTCTGCAGAGCCAATCAGACAAGGAACGTTATTGTTTTACTGTACCAAAGCAAAGTTAATACGTGTGCTACGTTTCAATACTTCATCATACATCTCATGGGACTATAAACATTTACCTTTGACACCAAGCGCATTGGAGTACTTTTCCATTGCCGCCTCGTCTCTCAGGACTATGGACCTCCACAGTTTACAAAGGGCCACTCTGTCCCTGAGGTAAAAGTTCACAATCAGAGCTGATAAGCAGAGTATAGCCAGGGGACTTCACTAAACAGACTCGGGCACATCTTACTTTTGACTGAGGTATTCGTACAAGCCGTGGTCCAAGAGCACCAGCTCCGCCTTGTTATCAGGACCTCGTCTCACTAGAACTGCGAATGCAAACAGTTTATGAATGACAAGCAACGACCTGCCTGATGAAGTCAGACTGCAAAATCAGCACCGTCTTTTAAATGGCTTTTGATAACTTGTATATACCTATTTTATATTATATTATATTATACTACTACTATTTGCTATATTGTATTATTTTATATTGTGTTAGTATTATAGTACTGTAGTACCATATTACTAGATTATATTTACCATAATGCACTATAGTATTAGTATTACCACTGCTGCTATTGTACCTTGTACACACTCAGGTATACACATTCAAACTTCTGTTATCTCTACTGCCTAATTTATTGTGTCTATTCTTAGATTTTTTATTTTTTCTGTTTTTTATATTCTACTTTATATTTTGTATTCCAAACAGTGCAATATAGGAGAAACGATGGAGATGTCAATTATCCGGAGGGAACCTCCCAAAGGGATTAATAAAGTACTCTGTCTGTCTGTCATTTTATACACACACACACACACATATATATATATATAGACAGAAATCATGACCTTGTTTTCCAGGACCCTTTCTCTATACAACCCAGTATGTAAAAAAAAAGAAAAGAAATGTCACCTGGATGTAATAGTTCTGATTCTTTCACTCCCTGTTTAATTTATTATTTAACAAGCTGTGTCTTCTCTTTTTTTTATTTCTCGTTTTATTATTCAGTACCTGTAACAACACTCAGAGTCTACAGTTATGATAGCAGCTCTGTGGGGCTGTAGACAGTAGGGCCTTGAGCTAGATGCTAACGTCAGCATGCTAACAATGACAATTTGCAGTAAGCACCAAGAACAGCAGAGACTGTGGTCTGTACTACATGACAAATATTACATCCCGTGAGCCTGAGGTGAACTAGAAACAAACTGCAGATGAGTATTTCTTTGTGCTTGTTGTATATATGACGATAAAGAACTTAAAACCTAAGATGTTTTGAGGTCATGTTTCGCTCCAAAGCTGAACAAGGAGCCATCTAATGCTTCAGTAGTTTCATTCAAACCAGAGACACAACCGAGATTTTAGCTATACTAGAGCCATAAATAAATACAGAAAATGTTTACACCATTATGTCTCCTGTTGCTAACTCATGTCTAAAATTAAACTGTGTATAATTTACTACTCACCATTTCCAGGATGAGGGTCAGCATGGATGAAACCAGTGTAGAATATTTGCTCGGCAAATATCCGGATCAGTTTGTCTGCAGTCTGAAAAAAAAATATTTGATGCCATATTTCAGAGAAAAATTTTGAGGACACTTCTTCACTGTGGTTGTCATTTTCTGTGTAGAGTGCATCAACTCACATCTTTCAAACTTAATCCTTGTCTTTTAATTTCTTCCACGTTGTTGATTTTGCAACCATTGCAGAACTCTGCTGTCAGCACTCTCTTTGAAATGGAGAGAAAAAAGAGAGAAAGCTTTAGCCAAAGAATGAATGGAAGTCCAGTTATTTCTATGTACATGAATAAGGTGAGGTATATTCATTATAACCTCACCTTACTTGTTTGCTCCCAGAAGACTTGAGGTACAGAAACAAAAGTGAAGTGCTTCAGCTCCTCTGAGCACCTCTCAGAATTCCTGGCCTCGTTCTCAAAGTCCAGCTCCTGAGCCAACGTCCCCTTCAAGTCCTACGGAAAGTCAAACAAAATCCTTTCATTGATTTTGTCTAAACTCAGATGTTTGGCTCAACATCCCCCCCCCCCCCCAGACAAATCCAACTGCTCTGACCTTAAGGACCCATCGGAATCCAAAGCTGGGGTGCATGAACTTAATAATATCCAGCAGGATCTCCAATGTTCTGATATCACCGTCAAATCGATCCCTGAGGTCAATATACTGCACCTGTGGGGGCCACAAGTGAATAAAGACAGGCTTTTGAAGGCTTGTGTCAAACATGTTGAGCAGGCCACAGTCCAATAGCAAAGAAGAAAAAGTAGTTTACAGAAAGCGGAAGAAACTAGGTGAGAAGGAGAGGGACGAGTGGATCAATCGTCAATTTACTATATGATGATATCCAAACTCTCAGTGATGTATCTCAACATGCTTATGTTAATAGAGTTCATTACAATAGAGACTTTTCCCCTACTGGTGGTGAAAAATACAACCCCAATTCCAAAAAGTTGGGACGTTGTGTAAAACATAGATAAAACAGGATGTGATCACTTGCTGCTCCTTTTTTTGACAGTACAAAGACAATATATTGAATGTTTGATCTCATCAACTTTAGATTGATTTTGTAAAGTATTTCCTAATTTGATGGCAGCAACATGTTTCAAGGTGACACTGGAGCAACAATGATCACACAGTTTGGAAATAATTGCATTCGATTTTTATTTGTTTAACACAGCATTGCAACTTTTTTCAGCATTTTCAATGTTGGCTGATAATGCCAAAACAAGTCTGACTTAAAACTTGGTTGAAACCTGGATTAGAGTGGTCTGATTCTACACAGTACATGTTGTACGATCTATTCAATATGACCCTTTGCTTTGGAGTTCTGTACCTGAAAGCGACTGAACCAAAAAGCAGACAAGAAAGGACATAAAACGTGGCCTCAGAATCAATGCTCACCTTCACAGCGACAGGAGTCCCGTCAAAGAGTTCTGCTTTATGAACCTGAGCCAAGCTGGCAGCAGCAATCGGTTCATAGTCAAAGGTTTTAAAAAGCTGCTCTGGGGTTTTGTTGAAGTCTTCTTGGAAGAGAGCATCCACCTGTCACAGGCACAAACACAGTCCTGAGAAATTTCAAGCTGTCCTCTTCCACTGAACCTTGTGCTTTGTTTGTGGTACAGTTCTCACCTCTTTGTACCTCCTGTTCAAGGCCTTGTCTTCCAGTATTTGCAGGGTGCGGATGTACTCGGGGGGCAGGAGGTGGTTGAAGGAACACAGACCTTGGCCGAGTTTGATGTATATTCCGCCGTTCCTTACGGCTCCTTCCACCATGCACTCTGCTGCCCTCTGGTGGCAGGCTGACATCTCAGCCAAGTAGGATGGGCTGCTCTAGCAGGGGAGGACGGCAGTAAGACATGACTGTCCATAAAAGATTACAGAACCAAAAACAGAACCAAAAGTAACAGTAAACTTCGCTTTTTTTCCCTGAGAGTACAAGAGAGGGAAAAAGTGGGGTGAGAGAGTGGCGTGATGGGTAAAAAAACGTCCCTGAACTTGAACCATGTTATGGCACTCAGAGCCCAGGGACACCCTTCAATATTGGTGGTAATCAGTGAAAGTATGTTGCCACTTTGTGTTCTCAATAAATTCTCAATAAAATTGGGCAAACGATGAAACTCATGATGCTCATGCACAGTTGTGGCTGAGCGATGAAAGAATGTTTTTTGCTGTATAGAATTAATGTAAGAGTGCAACTAATTACTGACTTTCTGTCAATATTTTTTTTAATTAATTGACTATACATTGTCAGAAAATAGCAAAAGATGCCTGTCACCACTTGACAACTGCTGTCAACTACAATGGCTGAGCATAGCATCACCAATTTGCAAATTCGTACTCTATATTTTGCCATATTATCAATAATTTCGTTATCACAGGAATACCCTGAAACACAGTGATTATTTTAGGACCATCTCAGCCACTCTGAGGGGTAGCTGCAGCCATATTGATAAAACCTACCTCGAGCCTGGACTCATTTTCATTACATGGAATTTACCTCATCCAGGCCACGAACAGCCACATTGGTGGTCCACCAGTAATCCACAGAGATAAAGATCCCCACTGAGAGAGATCTGAGGACACACAGATAAGAGGCTCACTGGGACTTCAAAAGGTTTTGGATTGGACTTGAAGCGTGATATGAAAAGGAATGTGAGCGATTCGTAATATTATCAGTCAGTTTGGGCAACACTTATGCAATGTACATATCAAGTGGGCTTTTCTAAAAATGAAGATCAGCATGGAATGTTCTGAGAAACTGGTTCTGAAACTGACGCTTTGACCTCAGCATCTGAACTGACATGGTCCACGTGAAGACAAAGATATAGACAAACCTGCACAAGCGACCAAATCCTTCAATCACAATCCTCATCTTCCTCCTCTCTCTTGGTGCTGACAGAGCATACTGGACACCTGCTGCCACAGGTACAGCGACGGAGATGCCGACGAGCGTCTTCCACAGGAGTCCTCTGCGCTTCCCTTCCCTGAAAGCAGGAGACGGTCTCATTCGTCAGCAGAGCAACATCACCGTGGGCAGAAGTTCATCTGTTAATCGTGCCTCGGCTGCTGACGGTACCTGAGTGAACTGAAGGATCTGGTTGTTTGAAGGGAGGATCCAGGATGTCGATACCTTCGGAGCACAGCCATGTGATGAAGACACAACCTTAACTACAGAGGAAAAAAAGGCACTGTGTGAGAATGTATGTTTCACACACACATATCATCTGATTACTTAGATTCTTGGACCCTGGCTCTTTTGGGCTCACAGCATTGTCTGATTATCTAACAGGAGCAACTCGATATTAACTAGAACTGCGGACATGCCAAACCAAAGAATGTAAAAAGCCTGCACGCTTCAACAGTGGTGACATTGCAGAACATAGATATTAAGATTAATAGTAAAATAACTATTGTGGCTGATGTAACAGATACGCAGTACGAGTGTCAGTATGAGCCTCAGAATGACTGTTGTATCTATGAAAAGCTTGCCAACTGTGCCACAATGAGCAGGCAGCAATAAAATAATTCATGTTGCAAATTCCCCTCTGGGACTGTCAGCATCAACAGCATTTCAATTTTGAGTGTTATTGTTATTACGATCTGCATTGCACACTTTGTTCATTGAAACAAATCGCTCTTGTTTAGAGGACACAATTGCTGGTAACAGATCACTTTCCTATGATTCCCACTTAAAGAGTCTACTTACCTTAAGTAGTCCACATTGTCAGCTGGCTCTGTTTGAAAATCCTATATATTGCTTCCTCAGTTTTATTTCTTAGTAGTTGTTATGTTTATGCTCAAGTCGTGTGCTTATATTATGATTACTTCCTCCTTCAAAATCAAACGGCTTTGATGGTCTTATTTCCCAAAAGTTTGGCTGCAACTCTTGATTATTTCCATTAATATCGAATAATCAATTAATCATTTGGTCAATAAACATCAGAAAATGCTTAACGTTTTCACACAGTCTTAACAGTACAATAGTATTTATTTCTGACTTTTCTTGTGCCACTCATGGAACTACTGGACATTCCAGGAGTATTTCTCTCCCACATGTGTTCACTGTGCAACATACTAGAACCTGGCTGTGTGGATCAATACCAGACTCTGGACTGCAGCTGGTTGGCTTTCAAGTCTTCAGAGCCAACTGTGACATAGAGCTCTGTAGCCAAAGGAAAGGTGGTGGTATCTGTTTCTATATTAACAGTGGCTGGTGGAATGATGTGACAGTGATGCTGCAGCACTCTTCTCCTGACCTCGAGTCACTTTTGGGTTTGCTTCATTCATACTGGTTGGCATTTCCATCCCACCACAGGTCACATGCAGGAGGCACATGCTCGCAGATCAGATAGTGTGTGAGGAAGCTGGAGAAACATGGCACTGGCTTCCGGACCATCAACATCTGATCCCCCCCCCCAAGGCTGCGTCCTTTCTCCCTGTACATCAACAGCTGCACCTCCAGTGACCAGTCCGGAAAGCTCCTGAACTTATTCAACGACACCACCCTCATTGTGCTCATCTCTGGTAGGGATGAGTCTTACTACAGGTGGGACTATCTGAGCAACTGGAGAGGGTCAGCTTGCAAAAGACAATGATGGTCCACTTCTACACCACTGTCAAATCCATCCTCACCTCCAGTGCCAAGGACAAGGGCAGACTGCAGCACGTCATTGGTCTGCTGAGAAGGTGACTGGCTACAACCTGCCTGTAAGCCTCCAAGACCCTAAGGTGAGCAGGAAGTAGAGGCTGCCCCCCACCATGCCATAAATGCTACAAGTTACATTAATGTAACATCTCTGCCATCAGACTCAATGCATTGCATTAACGCAAATTTTATCTTACACATTTTAAATATTCGGCACATTCCTCAGTGAATACTTTGCACATTCCTGCACAAAACCTTACAGCTCCTACATTTAAATAACACTATACACATGTTTAGTAGTATATTTTTCTAATTTTAATGTCAATCTTTTTTTTTCTATTTATGCTGCTAAAATTGTAGCGCTTTCTTATTATCTTTCTTTATATCTTTCTACCTAATAAGTTTCTTCTTATGTCCCAAAACACCAAGGCTGATTCCTCGTACATGAAAACCTACTTGGCACTAAACCCATTCTGATTCCAATTCAGATATGAAAACGAGAAAATCAGCGAGCCCTTACAATTGAGAGGCAGAATCTCAGGCAGGTTGGAATTTTGACTAGAAAAAATGGTTGCTCTTCAATATTGATTAACCAACTCAAGCTACAGGCTTTTTTCCTAAAGTCTCCTTCTCTGATTGGACATGGGTCACGGAGGATTGGTAAATCCTTGGGTTGCCAAACAAAAGTTCAAAGCCTCCTTCACCTCCTTCTGGTACACCTTCCAAATGGCACTCTGACGTGTACCAAGCTTGATTCACAAGACAGGCCCAGATAGTGTTGAGCAACAGTAGAAGAAAGTGTGTGTCTGTGTGTGTGTTTGGGGGGGTCTAGATCAAGGTCAATATGACCAGCCAGGGCACTTTGTTGTTTTTGTTCGCTGTCTCCATCTGAGGGACAAAATGTCTCCAGTGCTGACAAATTGATGTGCAGATAGCAGTGATGTCAGGGACCTGAGCACTGAACTATCAAACAAACTCTGTGTGAGCACAACAAGCCTGGACACTGGTTCCCATCACCACAATGAATGACACTGCAGTGAAGGACAAGGAACACTTTTCTGTTGTTTGGTCTGATCTGATCCACAACGATTCTGTAAGAGTGTGTAATGAGTTGTGAGCTTTATATAGAGGCACCATTTGCTGTCACCTTCACATGAGTAATAGCTACAGACAGTAATGGGAAATCCATCTTAGCAACCTTGACAAGCACATTCCTTTGAATGCCAAATAACAAGATTCACAAGTGCAGTTAATATCTAACACTAAATACAGCTTTAGTTCTTTAACACCTTGCACGAGTCCATTGATATCTGTTACTAACGTGACCGGCCATAAGTAAACGTTTTCGCAACTTAGCTAGCTGCTGGTCAACCAGCTCACTTAAGCTAACGCTACTATCAAACCGAGCTCAAAAATTATATAGAAATATGGTTTATTTACCACTCTGTTCGTCTCCCCTGTCATGTTTCCTGGGATCATGAAACAGCTCGGATCTCGGGGATGAACTGATACCCAAAGTGTCCTTCCAGTTAAGAAAGTAACACTGGTTCCACCTCCTTCATTATTCAGTAGCTAGCATGACTACTATTAGTTTAGCCCAAGAGTAAGAGCGACAGAGCAGGACTAGCGCTCCGTACTTCCGCTTTCGTTAATGTCTTGGTCATTAAACAAAATCTTTATCGGGGGAGGATATGGAGCCTTTCGTGTGCCATGGTTATAATCAGCAAACGTTTTTCAAGTGTCAATTAGTATTATTGGTTTAATTTACTACTCATTTAAAAATAAATCGGTGTTAGGGAGTAAGTGAATACATTTTAATCATGCAAGTAAAAATGACTGGTAAAAAAGTAATGAAACCATGATGATGAAATTAGTTAATTATTCCACCAATTTCCCTCTGAAAATACACTTGTCTCCTGCTTTAATGTTAAGTTTCTCTTTCTTCACGTAAAAGATCTCCAGACATGTTTCAAGACATGTAAAAATACTCAGATACTGTCCAATATAGTTTTTCCACAAAACAGTTCAATTGTCATGTTAAACATTCTTAAAACCATGTCTTCTCCTTATCCCTCATTGAAAACCCCAGAATCTATGAATATGTATACAATGTTTATTATCAAAAGTTTAGCTGGAAGACACAAGATGTCTCTTACTTCCATGATAAATCTATTTTTATGACATGCGCACTGGATATCACACTTGTGTATGGTGCATGTTTAACCATAATAGCTGTGATGTCGTGAGATCATAAGTAAATGTCTTCAACTCAGAGAAACTTCCCTATTTGAACAGGTGCATGTAAAATATCACAATGAAGGACAAGTAAGGATGAGAAAAATACATTTTGAAACAAACAAATAAAAAACTCTCCTTAATCACATTTAGTGAGATTAATTATAGGATGTCCAACCCAAGTCACAGAGCTGGAACAGAAGCTCTGATTAGCCTGTCATCATTTTTTCAGTGTTGCAAAGAAGAGCAAGTCACCTGACTCCTATCAAATGTGCATGACACAGGAGTCGAACACTTTTATTGCCCATGTTAGAAGTTGCAGCTTTCTGCAGAGAACACAGCAGGTGATGTTGAGTGAGGTCAGCTAAGTGTGGGTGGGCAGACACGCAGAGCGGGCAGAGATCTATCTTGTGCTGCCCTCTCTGGTAGGAGGTACCGACATGAGACGTCATTGATTATCCGGAGTGGTTCGAGGTTCTTATTCTTTTATTGTCCTCATGTGCTATTCATGGAGTGAGTAAGAAGTGATTACAACTAACCTTTCATGTAGGGCACAGACAATCCGTGTGATTTGTAATGTAACCCGCACAGTAAAATATTTTATAAACTCCAAATCCGCCTAACTGTATTTTAAGGCTGTAGCTTGTAAACAGGAGAGCTTTTTGCATACAATAATAAAAGACGCATCCATAGGCAAATAAACAAGCCCGTTGTCGCCACGTGAGCTATGACTGTAGTATTATTTCTAAGTTACATCATCTTACATCAGTTCTGTCTCTGAGGGATCCACAGTCTTCATCTCAAGCTTTATGGAAAGTTGGAGCAAAGAAAAAAACAACTGAACAATTAAGAGAGCTTGAGTGGATTTTGTCATGATAGTGATTTTGTGGGGATTTATGATTAAAATACGGTAGCTAAAAACAAATTTAAAAACACGTTTTTGTGGCTGTGCATCATTTTCAGCGTACAGAATTAATGGGCATGTCAAGTCAATCAAATTTAGCCTGAGCGAAACCGGAAACAGGCTTGGGCCTTCAAAATAAGATTTGTACAATTGCTTACTTACACAAAAATAATCCGATTTATAGGTAATATTTGTGAAAGCAAGCACTCTAAATAATCAATGTGATTATTATAGAACGAATGTGGAGAAATGTAGCTCTTGAAGCGTTTTAATAATCCACATGGCGCAAGTCTTTCATTACAGATTTTATTCTGAAAGCTGGGCGTAAACGTGTGTTTGTCATGTAACAGGCTGCTGACCCACCGGATGCTGTAACGACCGTGTCGCTGCAGTGTTGCGCTTTCCTGTTTACGGGCGGGAAGAGCGAACGTAGCTGACTGTGGAGGCTAGTGGCTTTAAATCGGCTGCACATTTGTTTTAATTCCCCCTTATGCCCATGGTTTGCGCGTTTTAATGATACACTGCGAGGTCTAGGGGACACGTTTCAAGCGGACCTTTGTTGGAGAGTGAAGGATTTTTTTTGGAGAGTGCGGGGCAGATGGAGGATCCTCCTGCAGATTCTGGCGGCGGTGGCGGCGGTGCAGCGGCGGAGGGCCCCGCGGTGCAGGTGGCGGATATCTGCTGGCCGACCGGGGCTCTCCCTCTGCGGCTTCTTGAGTGGAAAGTCAAGCCCGGGTCTCTGGTGAACGTGGACTCCGTGCTAGCTCTGTGCGCCCCCGTACCGGAGGACAGGGGCTCAGAGGCTGCCAGGCTGCCCGAGAAGAAGGTGAAGTCGGACCGAGCTGGAGTAGTCAAGGAGCTGTGCTGTCAACTCGGACAAGTCATAGCTCCCGGGTGAGTCACTCTGCTACAGCTAGTTGATGTTAACTGACCTGTCCCCATGTCTGGAAAAGCTACAGGCAACATGTCAGCTGGAGTTTTGGGACCGCTATGCTAGCTACTGACTACAGCCGCAGTGTAACGTTAGCTAGCTAACGAGCTAACGCTGCTACATGGAGGTGCTAAGTTACCGTTAGCTTGTTTGCTAGTCGCACTCAAACATCACTCAGAGCTCCAACAATAATCAAGTCTGTCAAAACAAGCATGGAGGCGCCTGGCTTGTACTTTCAAAATAAAAGTGTGGTCTTTTAGGCAATCTGTTTCTGAACCTTTTCAGTCGTTGCAGGTAGAGTGGAGATGAAAATGAACTACAAGCGGGATATAAACAAACGTTTTATACTTTCTTGAACCGCCGCTTTGATATTAGTGTAATCAGACTCGCAGGCAAAACATTTCGTCCGCTTTCATTTTGAAGGCATACTCACGTGAAGCATTGTCTCGTGTGTTTACCTTGACGCAGCCGTCCCTCGCGTGCGCCAAACGTGTCCAGGCTGTGCTGGTTGACAGGTGGAGGTTTGGTCCAAGTCTGGTCCGAGTCCGATGCTGTTCTCGAGATTATAAAACTTCTGCTGTAATCCTGCTTCTGCCTGTTGTTTCAGAAAAACAGAAGATGCAATTTTCAGCAGCTGTAAGAACAAATGTTGATATCAGCACGCATTTTCATTAACTCTGCTTTGTCCCACTTGTCTTTTTTTCCCTTTTAGTCTTAAAATTGTCCCACGCGTCGTGAAGTGCACATAGTATAAAAGAGGAGCTCTATTCTGCGTTTATTTAAAATGAGAAATAATAAACATACCTCTGATATCAGGAAGCATTAACAGCTTCCATTCAGAACTTCAAATGATGTGATGCCATGCCTCCTGCTGCCTTCAGGTGCTCCTTGTAAACTCCTACTGCTCACTTTGAAAATCCATGCTGCTTGTTGTTGACAGTAAAGTCTGAAATAATATCAAAATGAACCACAGGTCAAAAGTGAGTGCTTTTAAGAATCAGGTGGAACAGTGATATTGCGATCTGTAGAAGGAGAAGAAAGCCATTACAGAGATTAGTGAAAGGTTAGCTATTTGCAATGTTTTCTTTTAAAGGATAGTAGCAACTGTGTTGGCTGAATTACAAAGCAAAGAGAATGCATTGAGCCAAGCTATTCATTGTTGTCAACATAGCCCTGTGTAGTTGACTGGAATTACAACTTGTTCTTTAAGATTTAACATTTGCAAGTTACTCATAGCAAATTGCCAACATATAGTGTTGAGGCTCACAGTTAATTTAGGAGGTACAATTGCTCAAACATCTAATAAACTTCATTTACACAGAGGGCTTAAATGCCGCAAAGCGAATATTCATTTAATGCGATTGCTTCCAAACAACGATGGAATGAAATGGAATGTTCACCGAAATGTATTTGCACTAATGTTTCTTTTCCTTTTTTCCAGGGGTGTCATTGTCAGAATAGAAGAATGCAGCCATCCAATAGTAATGAAGGGTTTATGTGCTGAATGTGGCCAAGACCTGACTCAGTAAGGAAACACAAACACAGTCACTTTTTGTTACACTTAAACTGATGTTTTCCTTTTCCTGTTCATTCTTGGGATGATGGATATGTTTGACCCTTTTGCTCACACATTGACCCTCATACAAACATCCTTACCAATATGATATAATAGTTGTAGGATGTTGTCCTTACATTCCTATGCAATTAAACAGACGAAATATATTTGTGGTAGATTCTGTATTATTTAGTACCATCAGGGGGCACCAGAGATCATACAAAGAGAACAGAGTACAACTCAGGTCATAAATCAAGTTCTTACACTCTGCACTCTCCAGTGACAGTTTGATAGATATGTAAAATTTTGTTGTCAGTAAGAATCCAGACACACAAAATTTATTGTAGATTCTAGTGATTTAAAGGAACATAGTGCTTGTGCTATTGTGAGGGAAAAGTGTGACTGTTTTTAAAATTATTGCTTGGCACTAAAATAGTAAACAACATGGAATAATTTTGCTTGCCTTTTGATAACATTTCTTATGTATTGATGCACAAAAAAGAGAGTCTTAAGCAGCTTGGAACTGCCAGCAATCACCCCAATCACTTGCTACCTGGAGTATTTTTCTGTGTTTGCTCAAAAAAAACATTAACAGCTGATAAATCTAACAAAGTTCGATTTGCATGTTTTTGAAATCTGCTTTTCTTCACAGTCACAATGTGTTCAAGGACATAAGAGATACACAAACCACAAATTGCATGACTCCCACTCTTTTTTTTTTTTCCCTCTCAGGCTGCAGAGCACGAATGGAAACCAGCAAACTCCCATCTCCACAGCAACGGTCTCCATGGTGCACAGTGTCCCCGAGCTGATGGTCAGCTCAGAGGTGAGTCATATGATGAAGATACCTGGAAGACTGACCTATTAGGGGGGATATACTTCACATCCATTCCATTATAAGACCTGTGTGTGTGTGTGTGTGTGTGTGTATGTGAACAGTGGAAGCACAGTGGCCCTATTCCTTGTTATTTTTTTTCTGCAATATTACTGAATATATGAACTGTTTGATTGTGCTGATATATTTTTTATTTTGAAAATTAGTTAATTTTCATGCGGAAAAAATGTAACAAATGCTCACTTTTTCTTGGGAAATTTCAATTATTTCAAGATGGAAAAACTTCTTAAAATGCATTAGCCTCAGCAAAAGAACATGACTCTCAGTAGAAATAAATGATTATGACATAGTCCAGCATAAAACAGTTTTGGTCAAGGTTTGCATAGACAATGTGTAGTCAGTTACTACAAATATTTCACCACATCAAAGGTGGATGTGGATGATTGGTTAGTATCTTTTTCCCTCCAAAGCAAAGGCCAGAGCAGATGCCTAATCTCTGCACAAAGTTGCATCCATGAACTAAATTCAATCCAATGAACACACACACACACATAAAGTGGTGGTTGCTCGGGTTAGTTCAATATTGTCACTCACTCCAACAGCAAGCAGAACAACTGGGCAGAGAAGACCAGCAGAGACTCCACCGGAACAAAAAGCTGGTCCTCATGGTTGATCTGGACCAGACGCTGATCCACACCACTGAACAGCACTGCCAGCGTATGTCCAATAAGGTATTATTCCATCATATCACTCTTCTATACTGCCATCGGCAACCTCAGTATCTATGATCTTTATTAAGTTTCCTTTTCTGCCTCTGAATGTAGTTAGTTTCCAGTTTTATTGCTGATCAGATTTGAGGCCTTTGTGTACATAGTCATTAAAAACACAATTTCATTGCAAAGGCCTAACAAACCTGTTGAATGTATTTCCTTCTTCATAAAGCATTTGTAAAACCAATTAAGTAAATATATGTGTATTTTAAACCGTGTTTTGTTTACATCTCTGCTGCTTGCTACACTAACAGCATCTTCTTCTTTTGGTGCATTGTTGCGTTTGTCAGGGCACTACTGTCAACAGCAGATAATGAGCTGAATATTGAGAAACAAATGTCAAAAGGAAGCTCTGTTTCTTTTAGTCTTGATGCAGCTATTTCTACCACTTTTTATGAGAGCAACCGCTTGCAACACTATGAAAGCCTTCCAGAAGTGACTGTCTAAAAGTGTGCAGTATCGTGTCGCTGCTCTCTCATTGACAGTTTTCTTTTTACCCAGCCTTTGAGTGGCCATTCGGAATAACTTTAATCCCTTTTGGTTTCTGAAGAGCATAATAGAGCTGTCTGGGCTTATGTCACAGAGGAGGTGGATGGGTTCAGAATTATTTTCCTGAGCTAGTTCAGAGGGCTGTCTGCCAGTATAATGGCAAAGCCTCAGTAGAAGTGACTATGTGTTTCAGATGACACAGGCTCACTCTCCATTTCTCATGATAAACAAGACCCAGTGGTTATTTCAGTACTTGACAATTTCAGTTGTTCACCTTTGTTTAACTGAAGCTCTTATTCAAAAGTCACACTTGTAAAAGCAGATATTGAGACCTCTATTTGTGTATTTTAACGGACTGTGTCATAGTTAACACTCTTGTCATTTCCTCCAGGGCATTTTCCACTTCCAGCTCGGGCGAGGAGAGCCTATGCTCCACACGCGACTACGCCCACACTGCAAAGAATTCCTGGAGAAAATCGCCAAACTCTATGAGTTGCACGTCTTCACATTCGGGAGCCGCCTTTACGCACACACCATTGCTGGTAAAGGAATCATTGTTTTGCATTTCACTGCACTTTTCCTGCATTATAAGCCCTGATTACATGGATCCATATAGTTTTGTTGATATGAAAAGCAACAGTATGTAAAGTATTTTGAGTGAAGGAAACTCTTGGTCTTTTACTTGTACTGCCTGTTTGTATCCATAAGAGGGAAGTGTCTGCTCATGTTTTGTCTACCAGCTGATGTTCTGTTGGTTCACTGATGCGCATCTAATGTCTCCATGTATCATTTACAAGCAGTAGGGGTGCTACATTTTAAAATGCACTTTAAGCCAGTTAATGTTGTGCATTATCATTTTGACTGGCTACTTGCCAAATGTGCAGGTATACCAGACAATCCTTCTATTTCCAGCCAAGATTCAGCAGCAGTTGCCTGGTAGCTGACTGTGTTGGTCGTCTTCTAAATGAAAATATTTCACTTTATGATTCAAGGCTGAATTTTATTGAGGTGTAGATGTAGTGTGCTGATATGCTGTCTTTTTGATATGCGGGCTGCAAACTCTCATCATATGGTATATAATAGCAGCAGCCTCGGTCCAGTACTGTTCGGCCTCTATATGATGAATGTTTAATGCATTTTGAATTGGATTTTACTACTGTCCCAGATGCAGCGAAGTTGGTATGTTTCAGAGCTATTGACGTCTTCTTTTGTGGTTAAAGAAGACCCTGGCCTGGCTGTCTTGTTTTTTTTTTCTCTGTTCAAGGTTTCATCAAACTGTTTATTTCTTTTCAGGCATAGTAAGAAAGACTGAGAATGTTAGGTTCCCAGCACTTGATTCTCTGAGAAAAAGCTGCAGAAAATGTCTTCAGATTGGAGAAAAGGCTGTGTTCTTTGGAAGTGGATAGTTGTGTTAATATGCCATAAAATTGTGTAAATATATGGTGCATGTGCTGTTGTACATTGTCCTAATTTCATTACAAAATACCTGCTGCAACCTTGAAGAGGAAGTTTATGATTTCAGATTTAGCATTCAATTCATTTTACCATTTTATCTTCTTCTTTTTTAAGGTTTTCTGGATCCTGAAAAGAAGCTTTTCTCCCATCGGATCCTTTCTAGAGATGAATGCATTGATCCTTTCTCCAAGACGGGGAATCTTAGGTGGGAATTGCCTTCTGCTAAAGATGACAGCAAAATCAATCCTAGTCTGTGGTCACCCTGCAGCTGTCTACTCAATAGACATTTTTTGACTCTTTTTTTTACTCTACTTTTCTTAGCCTGTGTCATGCTTTGTACCATAAACAAACTGTCTGTATTGTCAGACATTGTAGACAAGCACACTCAGTGTCACTTATGAAAAGTTGTTGGTGACATCTCCTTGCAAATTTCAAATCTGGCCAGATGATGTAAAAAAAATTGAAGTTCCCCTTATTTTCTCCTGACAGGAATCTTTTCCCGTGTGGAGACTCGATGGTCTGCATAATCGATGACCGAGAGGACGTGTGGAAATTTGCACCCAACCTCATCACTGTGAAGAAATACATCTACTTCCAGGGGACAGGGGACATCAACGCTCCCCCTGGCTCTCGGGAAGCTCAGATGGCAAGGAAAGGTACAGTGCCCACACATCTCTGATAACAGCTCGTAGAAAGAACCCATAAAGACTAAGTGCTTGACAGTTTCTGCAACGCTGAGGGTCAAATGGACATTTAAGAATACACTGTCCTGTGAGTCGTTTCCAGAACTGTGCACATTCCCCTGAGGGAGGCACTTTTAGCTGAAGTTAACAAGCCAGTCAGCGTAGTTGATTCACTGACGTTGGGCCGCTCTCATAGTTCATAGTACTAATGCTGAATGTTACACAGTCCTTTACATAGTTGGAAAGGACTGTGTAACATTCAGCAGTCCAAGCTCAGTGTCAGTGAGACACAGTACAGTAAACTGTGTGACTTTAATTGGACTGTAATGGGAGGACCAAATCTACTCAATGCTGTCTATGAAGTTGTAATTGGTAATGCATTAAGGCTTTGCTTTTTGTCTCAGTGCTGTGAAATGTTTGCTTAGAGAATGGTCATCATAGATATTGATTGAACAGTAAAACCAAACACCTATGTCATAGGTGTGTAATTGTAAATGAATGTAAAATGAAGGTAAAGACAGAAACAGTGAGGTTTGGCTAAATATCTTAGAGCTAAGCTGAGTATTTGTGAAACCAGTGATATACAATTAATATATCCACTGTAGCTCCTCAGGGAGAACCAAAATAATTTATTTTCAAATAAAATTGATAATTGTTTGAATCTGAACAAACAAATTAAGTGTGTGAGGAGGGAAAGTAGATTGTTAACGTTTTAACAGTGGATCTGAGAGCTACAGGGGAAATAGATGGGAAATTATTAGATTAAATTCAGTTTGTGACTGCACAGGGTACAAGTACTGAGACAATGAAATGCAGTTTAGCATCTCACCAGAAATGCAAAAAAAGCAGTTGTAGTGCAGAGTAATGTACAAGAATAATGACTGAAACCTGAAGAAACCAAAGCCTTTATTAGTTAAAAACTTTAGAATGTAGGTTAAAAAAAAAAAGAAAACAAATAGAATAGAATAACATTTGACCGTGCAAACATGCTTTGGTTTAGATTATTATTCACTTTCAGCACTTTAGCATAAAGAGCTCTGTATAACTATGTCAAACTGGATGTAGATTACAATTCTACAATTTCATTGAGCAGACGCTTTTATCCAAGGTGACGTACATTCACATACCGATGGAACAGCCATCGGGGGCAATTTTTGGGGTTCAGTATCTTGCCCAAGGACACTTGGACACACAGACTGCAGAGGCAAGGGATCAACCACCAACCTTCCGATTAGTGGACAACTGCTCTACCTCCTGAGCTATAGATTAAGAGACAGCAGCTGGTTACTGTGGGCAGAGTTTACGAAGATGTCACAGTTCTACAAGTTTGTGTTCTGCTTGTTCAACATGTGTTTGATAAATAGATAATTTTATCTCACACTTATAGATAATGAGCACTGAGCATTGTCGTCATTGACGTCAGTAAAATATATTCTATAGCCTGTTTCATTCCCTCTGTGGACTCTGCTATAAAGTTACATTGCTGTCCACTCTGTGTGTGAAGGAGCTCAACCCCATCCTCGTACAAACAGGCAGCAACACAGAAGGAAGGGACAGACAGACAGACTATAACTGCCGTGTGACAGGCTGTTCTGTCAATCTTTCTGTTTGATCCACCAATATCGAGTAAAATTGTCCAAAGCTTATCATTAAGATATACTGTATGTGGTGTATATGACATTGATATATACAGCATGTATGTGCAGCAGTTACAGCTGACAATAGCAGGTGTAAATGTAAATATACAGTGTGGGTGTGAGGGGTGAGAATAAGTCATGTAAGAAGTAGGCATTGACTGAAGAAACAGCTGGATATGAATACGGTGAATACATTATAGGATTGATACATTTCTATAAATATGAATACGCTAAGGCAGATACATATTCAAATATTCAAGTAATGTTACCATTTATATTATTATCATTATATTATATTATATAACAGACTTGCCTTATATGAGGTAAATGACTACTCTATTAGGTTCCTCATCTATCATTTATTCTAGAGAGACACAGGCTGCACCTGGACAATAAATGCTCATTCACACTGTATTCATGTGCAGCCAGCATCTGAGCAAACCGAGTTCACGTGATGAGCCTGCACACGACATCGTGAATCAATGGTACCTGTCAGTGACCGTCTTAAAGGGTTCCAATACTTTGACCTTTGTGTGTTCCCCTACTCACAAAGGGAATCCTCTCAAAGACAGTGCTATTCTCTTCATTATCATGGCAGGAAACAAGCTGCTCGGAGCCAGCCAGTGTGTCTCCTTGGGGACTGTTGCAGGACCCCCCCTCATTTACACCCACTCTCGTCTGTCACATCAATTAATGATAACTCTTGGTTGTACTGATCCCATGTTACAACAGCTGCCAGGCTCAGTAATGGCCCTTATGTTGTTGATAAATGTAAAGATAGAATAGAGAGTATGTTATTTGTTTAAAAACCAAGCTTCAATTTGCCCAAAGCAGATTTGGTCTAGTGCAAATACAGACCTTGATATGACTTTTTTTTTTTTGCCTCAGGCAACTCTCTTACTGCTCTGCAGTTCAAATAGTATAAGTAGACAATTATCTATACTTGTTTTAGTAATCTCTATCACATGAGCGACGTACACACATCTACATAAAGTGTTTTGCTAAATCAGCATTTCTCTTGGTGGCAGCTGCTGAATTTTTCGCTACTACTATTTACAGTTGTAACTATATTTCTAAAACAAATACAGTATAAAATAAAGATACTGGTTGATTTATTCATATTATGAGTATAAGTTTTGAAAATAATATATTGAATATACATTTGGTGGTCGAGACAAAATTACAATGTTATTAGTTGGGAGGTGAAGCATTGCTCAGTAATGCAGTGTTAGGTAGGTATTTGAAACCGCTTCTTTTTTTTTGTCAACATTGGAGCAGCACAAGAAGCTGTTAACACAATATTGACATATAATACCTTGAGAGTCCAATCACGATTACTCAAGATTGACAATGATCAACTCTGGTGGCTTGTGTTCATTCTTAAGTAAAACCATCTGAATCATTATGTGGTGCTTAATATTATGCCACACACTGTATCAGTAAATGCATTGAGCCACTGTCCTGTACATAGTCAGCCATTCTTGATATTGAGTTGCTGCAAACAATGTAAGTCTGAAAAGGGTCCTCTGTCCGTGAGAATGTATTAAACATGGTGGAAAAGTTTGGCTCACAGTCCAATACACTGCATTTGTATTCTGAAGGCTGGTGTCCACTGGTCCGTGCCTGGTCTGGCGTGCCCTGCCTGCTCAGATTATTTAACTGCCCTCTCCTGTCCATCCAGCCCTGTGCTTCCGAGTGATGCAGTATGTTTCTTTGAATAAGCAAATGTATTATCACTGATGTAGGTGTGTGTTCATTCCAGTACATCTTTCCATCTATTCAGAAATGACAAGATACTTTGCCTCCAAAAACCAAAATTCTTACTTGTTGACTATTCTCTCTCATGGATTATTCTGTGTTGTTGACAGGTTATCACGTGTTTTTCATTTCACGCTCAAATAGAGTCACTTGCGCTGGAGTTGCTCAGTGTACCAAAAAGACTCTAATTTGCCTTAGAGGAGGATTTTAGACCAAGAGGTGTTTGCCAACAGGGGCAGTCAGCCAGCAGCTGTTCCAGAGCTGCAGTCTGAGTTATCCTCTGGGTAATATTGTACCAGTGTGAAATGTTAGGAAGGTTATTGGTAAGAGGTTTATTATCATAGGGTCACAGACCTTCCAGAATGCATTAATGTTAAGTTCATGCTGATGAATGGGCCATAACCATCAGTGCTAGTGGGGTTAAATGGTGTCAAATAGTCAGTGAAATATAAAACAGGTTGATACAGTACAAGAAGTTATCTTTCTAATCCCGAATTTCCCCTATGGGGGATCAATAAAGAATTATCTTAAACTGCATTGTACACATTGTGATAGGTCACTTACATAAAATAAGAAACGATATATTATTTTTCTTTTTATACTCCATATATATATATATATATTATTAATTCATGCATTGAGTCATACCTTTGACTGCCTTTTGTTTACAGGACAATCTTTTCCTACCACTGGCCCAACCAAGATTTCAATTAGGCTTTCCATTCCAGTAGTCTGTGGAATTCCAAAATGTTTGATATGAAATAAAAATAGACTTAATGAAACAATTGTATGAACAAATTGTTTTACATATATAAATGAACCAGCAATGTATGAAATAATAATAATAAAAAGAAATTATTTCACAGTTCGTTCTCATTCATTTATTAGACATATTTTTATTTCAGAATCATTTTTCAAAAGTTATACTTTCATTATGCATATTGGAAAACATTTTATAATTAGTTTTAGTTTAGTTTTAATTTCTGAAATTATTTTCCAAATTATTGTGGCATTTGTTTTTGTTTTTTTACATGCCTTGATTTCATTATTTGTTATTTAGTATTTAACACTTTGGAGGTCCAAGGTTGTCAGGGTCGGGTACTCTGATGTAAATTGGCTTGACTGACACCAGAATCCTTTAATCTGTGACTGCTCTTACTGTTCTCTCACCTATTGATTCTGATGCATGCATGTGTGTGTGCGTCCTTGTAAACTGTGCGATCACCTTGTCTTGTTCCAACAGGAGGCCCGTCAAGTCGATCAGCAGAGAGCACAGAACCGGTAGGGACCGATGAGCAAAATAATGGCCCCAGGAAAAAGGTGAAAGACCTCAACATTTCCGGAAAGGAAGAGTCCACAACATCTCAGTCTTCTCAGGGAGTACCAACAAATGAACGGACACATCCCGCAGGGGTTGTGGAGGATGAATCAGGACAAGGTAAAGGGTCAGAGACTGAGACGGAGTCCGGGGCGGGGTCGAGGGAAACTCAGGTGGGTGACAAAACAAATGTTAAGGAAGACGATAGCAACAGGACACTGGTGACACGAGAGGCACAGGACAGTGCAAACTCATCAGCACCGAGCCATGAGTCCAATAACTTGGACTTTGACCTTTCCAGTGACAGTGACAATGACTCCATTACAGAAAAGCCTCCCTCATCAGAGAGTGATAGTGAAGGCAAGTCAAGTGATGCAAAGAAATCTGGGCACGAAGGAGTCACACAAGAGCCTGGGGATGGGACAAGGGAAGGGGACAGTAAAGGTCGAAGTGATGGAGAAACCAGCTCTGACATAGCAGAACCTTCAGGAGTTCTTCTCCCAGACCCCGAGCTGGGAAATGGCTGCTCAGATAGGAGAGAGCCAGAAACAGAGTCGCAGAATAGTGAACAGTCTGGGGTCACCATGGGAGAGGAGCTGCTGGACCAGAGCATGGAGGATGAGGAGGAGGAGGAAGAAGAAGCTGATAACGACCAGGACGACCACCTGATCTACCTGGAGGAAGTGCTGGAAAGGATCCACGCTGAGTACTATGCACGTTATGAGGCATACTTGAGGAAGGAGAACTCAGAAATGCCTGACATCCGCAAGATTGTCCCAGAGCTTAAAAGCAAGACACTGGAGGGCACGACGATAGTGTTCAGTGGCCTGTACCCGACCAACTACCCCATGGAGAGGACCCGTGAGTCCTACCATGCCAAAGCACTGGGGGCCAAAATTGGCAAGAGTCTACTTCTTAGCTCCCAAGATCCCAGTCGGACGACGCATCTCATCGCAGCAAGAGCTGGTATGTAGAAATGTATGTGTGCTGTTGACCAAGCATACAGCAGTAGCATCATCAGTGTCAGATCATCAACTTGTCATTCTGTTATTCTCAAACAAAGCCTTTTAAACACAAGGCCTTTTTAGAGGCTGACTGATACTGTTTTTTTTAAGGACTGAAAGCGATATGAAGAATTACCTGTACTTCATTTTCTGACCTGCGTATTTTCATTTGGTTCCTTATGCCAAATATAGTGAGGGTATAGAGGTATTTTTAAGTAACCGTGTAATTTATAACTGATGCAAGTAATGGTCTGCAAATGAGGCTAGAATTTAAGAAGGGTCATGCAAGGCTTGTTTAAATGCCAGGTTTACAGACATATTGGCAGATTTGTGTGTCCGAGCCTTTGGTTGAGTCGAATAATTAAGATTGAATGCATTGTCATAACAATTCTTGTATCTTAGAGGTAGAGCTGTGCGATGTGGACTAAAATCATAATCCCAATTTTTTTCACAAAAAAGTTGATTTTCAAGTCAATTTTTTGGTAAAACTAAAAAAAGACATTTATTTCAAATGTGTTTTTTTGGACAAACTCACTCCCAGCGTCCGACATGTTGTAGTGAGAGGAAACAAAGTAAAAGGCAAGCACGCAGCAGGCGCACATAGCAGGCACAGGCAGCGCGGTGACGTTTTAACGTAATTACCATAGTAAAGGGGGAAAATCGTTTTGCCCGATGTCATGTTTTTTAACCTAACCCTAACTTGTGTGTAAAGCTTGGATCGTATTGTTCCAGGAGCCGGCGTAGCAAACCAGTTGTGGATCTGGATATTGGTGCTCTCTCCCCATCAGCTTCAGTTTGCCAGCAAACTAGTGGTCAAAAATTGATTCATGCAGCTTTAAATAATAATGCTTAAGATTGATTTCCGTGTAGTTCCTTGAGACAGCCCAATCTCTGTAGTCAGGTCCACTTTATTGATGTAATCACAGTTCACTGCATTCCGACATTAGAGAACCATTTGAATGCTGGAGGCTATGTTTATGTGTTTTCACCAATTGGGGAGGACTTCAAATCAAAAAGCTGGTTAAAAACGTATTATATGAAGGCTAGTTTTGCCCTTATAAGCTGATTATACTGAAGCTAAAAGTAATGTACTTCCTTGATGATCCCAACACATCATGTGCAAACCTGTTTGTCGTCAGACCAGTTGTTTATTAAGCACCCATAGTACTTTCCTGTCAATGCCTGTTATTGCTGTTGGCAGAAATCTGTAATTCGTTTTAGTACATTTTCTGGTAGTTCAAGAGAAACAAACACTACAGCTTCTACTCAGGTTAGAAAGTGCTATTCTATCTGAAGAGCACTGAAAGAGGATTCACGCCTGTATTGCTACCAATCCAGTTTACCTTCTGAAAACAAGCACAGGAAGTGGCACTGTTGCCTTGGGAGGCACCCCGGCTGAGAGCAGCACTTGGCAATCAATCATCAAAGGAGAAAAAAAGTCAGCTAGAGATGAAATCAGGGAAATATGAGCAGTATGTCACTTATTCTGGAAGAGCTGCTGAACATGGCCATTGTGCTACCAGAGCAGCACATTTGACGGTGTTCATCTGGTCCATATGACAAAAATTCATATGTTCATATGTTTTTCTTCACTGTTGCTCTTCATGTGGTGTTGATTCAGTGGTTACAGATACAAGAAGGCTTTTTAGCCTATGTACTATAAGAAAGCAGCATGTCTTGAATTTTGATGTGCTTCATTCCTTTTTTATGGACACATTTAAACTTTTTAAATACAGAATTGTTAATAGTAGTAGCCATAACATTACTGAGTTGTCTTTACCTACTTTTACTTTATTTATAAAATAGTGTGTTATTACTTTATTATATTATGGAATACAGTTGAAACGCAAAAGCTGTGCCCAAATTCCACCTTATGCAACTCCACCTTGCCCTCTTCCTTTCAGCCTTTCTACCAGTGTTGAATTCTTAAACGACCTCTCCTCTTCAACGCATTGATTAAGATGGACATACAAAAGAATTCACGGACTGATGATAGAAATGAACTGCTTTGATTTTAAATACTTGACTTGACCACATTCATCCAGGCTGAAATATCTCAACAAGGATACAATATGGCTTGCAGTTATATTTTGTGCCTTGTGTATTTTATTTACTAACACGTTACCTAAATACACCCTCACAGAGCAACTAGTATGGCTGTACTCCCATAGCCTTGTTGCTCTGTATCATAGTTAACATGCATGAAGGGTTATCTGAATTATGCTTGTTTTCTTTCTGCACATTAGACAAAAAAAGCTGAGATCAATTTATTCTTGTGCAGACATTTGCTGTCTAAGTTAAAGAAAATTACTATAAAGAGCATGTCGTTTCAGTTTGCATGCTTTCCACCAACTGAACAGGACAAGTGCCCAAATACTGGCTGTCAATATGTGAACAGTATGTGATTGTTAGCCATGCATGACTAAAATAACCTGGGGTTAATGAGCTTCTAGACTTTGTTTGTGTCAAACATCAATAAGTCCTATTCTAGCAGAAACACAACTCTCTGTGGATTTAACCAAACAAAACATGTGTATTTGAATTCTAAGAAAACGACTGAGTTGGCAGAACAGTCAAAAGGACACTGACTCCAAAAGACAATCTTTTTATCTTTCTACTAATATTGACTAGACAATTATTTTCTCATTTCTATTCCAGGAACGACAGTCTAATCACTTCTTTGAATTATTCAGCAGACCCAGAGTGGGCGTATTTTAGTAAAACTTCTTTAAGTTTAAAACCTGTTCTCATTTTCACCTCTTTCATCTTTCGTTCCTGTCACTCAGGCACTGAGAAGGTTCGTCAGGCACAAGGCTGCAAGCACCTCCACGTCGTCAACCCTGACTGGCTGTGGAGCTGTCTGGAGCGCTGGGAGAGGGTGGAGGAGCAGCTGTACCCGCTGAAGGAGGACTACTCCAAGACGCCGAGGTAAAGGAGCTGCTTAATGAGCCAAGCCGTCCCAAACCGAGTCGACATGAATTGCTTAACTTAAAAAAATACACTGCACATGTGGAAAACATATGAACTGCAGTGCATCAAAGTTTTATCTGAATATAAGTCTTTTCTTGTCTGTTGAAGGAGCAACAGTCCAGCAGCCTTTCCTGACAATCTGGGCTCACTACACAAGCCTATTTTCCACCCAGCTGCAATCCACCACAGACCTCCACCTCCGGCCCTCGAGGTTCGAACCTACGACCCCGTCACGGGGAAGCTGATCCGCAGGGGGCCTCAGGTGTCACGGCCAGCACCCTACCTCCAGACGTCAGGGTCTTTGTTGCTCTCTGATCAGAGAGAGCAGTCTTGTCTCAGGTAACAGCAAAATTTGAGCAGTGCAATATAATGAAAAAAATTATTAGGTAGATTTAGTGTTGGTTATTTAAGTTATGATATTCATGGTAAAGCACTTGTTTTTCTTGTTTACTGTCTCTCATAAAATGATCTGGATAAACACTTAAATAACCAATGATGAGAATCATTCGTAATATTAGAATAATAGAATAAAACTGAGACCCACCTCTTATTTTCATTGAACCAAACTCTGACCAATAATGCAAACTGATAGCATTTTCATCTGATCCTCCCTGCCTAGAAAAAGCTCATGTCTGTCAAACTACACATGTAGTCTCCAAGCCAAAGCCGAGATACCCTATTGGCATCACAGCTCCTCTAGGCCCACAAAAGACATTATATAGCAGTTTTCACAGGCTGAAAAAAACATCGATTTCAATTAAGTGTTATTTATACAGCTGATATTATCTCAGGGCACTTTTCATAAAGATCGGGTCTAGACTGTACTCTTAAAATATCATTTACAGAGACCCAACAATTCCCATCGCGAGTAAGCAGTTGATGAGGGTGGTGAGGAAAAACTTCCTTTTAACGGGCAGAAACTTTGAGCAGAACCGGGCTCTAGGATACCGACCATCTGCCTTGACAGAAAATTGACGTTAATATTACATTTTCTGTTCTTCCCTTTCTACCTTTAATGTTAACAGAAATAGTAAACATTTCCTCGCACTGCATCCAGGAAAACCACTGGGGGTCCTGCAGAGCTATCACATGTAGAATAGTAAGACTTAGGCTCTTGATTTTTCTCTGTTTACTGCTGGCTGCAGAACTGCTCATAACAGATCTTAAATGTATGAATTTGTCCTTTGAGCCTCATTTCTATCCATCCTCTTTTCTGTAAACAAAACAGCTGTTGGTGTAGTGTAATACTACCTGGATTAGACAGCAATTACCCTCAATGGAGACGTGTGCAGCCGTCCACTGAGGCACAATAAAACCCCCCCAACAAACCTTTTATTGTATGGATTCTTTATAGCATTTGGAGGCGGGGAAAACCTGTCAACCATTGACTGTGTGGTGTAGCTCCCAGACGAGCATCCGAGCTTGTGTTGTATTATTTTTATATGCATGTTGGGTCATAAAAAGGCCCAATAAAATCCATGCTACTTTATACTACTGGGGGGGAAAATCTGTCTTCAACAGTATGAAATACTAACCTTAAAAATGCTTTATACTCTTCCAGTGATAAAAATAATTGATTCTCCAGTCACATCCTCATTTAATTTCCACCTACAGTTTGACTAGAATGATGTGACAGGTGCAAGAAAAGCATCACATTTCCTTAAAGTCACCTCTGTGATCTTCTACTCCATTTGTCATTCATGTGTCAGTCACACATGCTAATTAAGAACGTGTCCTCTCAGTGTGTATTTTTGTGTCTCTGAGGCTGTGGCCCGAGTGTTTTTCACTATAGAGGAATGAAAGATAACTGTAGCCATCATCTTACTGGACCATCACAGTGTCTTGAAATGTTTAGAAATGTCTATGATGATTCTCTGATTATTAATCTCAAGTATAAAATTGGCCCACATATTGCATGGGTTAGAGATACTGTGGAGTTTTCTGGGAGTCGCATGAACGTGGATTTAATCATCAAAGAACATCTGTTCAATTAGGCGCTGTCAAGTTAATGTATGGAAACTTCCTCTTTCTTAAGATTTACATCTAAAGGGCCCTTGTGATAGAGAGAAAGCCTTTGCACTTCTCATCCTGTTATCTATCTTTCCAGCCTCAAGCCTCAAACTTTTCACACTGTGCTCTACATCTGCAAACTTACTTAATATAACACAATGCAATTTTATCTTGGTGAAAAAGAAATAGTTATTTACTGCTTTATAAGACTACAGCATGCAAGAAAGTATTGATTTTCAGATACGTTAGCAAGTTTCTTTATTGATTCAGGCAATGATAAATTTGAGTTTAATCAATTTACTTTAGCATTTGATACGATTAAGTGACATAAAACAACTCTCATACGAGTTCAGCCTTATTTTGATAATAAGTAAGTAACTATAATTAAATAGCCTTTCAAGAGCTGAATGTCACAAAGTGCTTTACAAAAGGTTTAGGGCAACCAACTTCAAAAACAGGCGTGATTACAGACTTCAGAAGATTAGAACACCATGAAATAAAAATGAATTAAGAGTATACTGGGAAGTTATACAAAGGCAGTCTAAACAGACTAGTAATGATATTGATGGTATAGAGAGATACAATAGATGTCATTGCCCCAGTCACAATTGTAAATCAGATATCTTCATCTTTTGTCTAGTAAGTCAACTAGCTAACTAGTCCACCTATTTAGCTACACGAGAGCAGTTTGCATTCATAGTAATTTATGGCCGTTTGTCTGTTATTGGACCACAGGGGAACTTCAAAGAGTCAGCAAGATGACGCGGCGGGGTCCAGCCAAGACGACGAGCAGCCGGGACCGTCTCGTCGGAAAAGACAGCCGAGCATGTCGGAAACCATGCCTCTTTACACGCTTTGCAAGGAGGATCTGGAGAGCATGGACAAAGAGGTGAGGGGAGGCGACCGCGAATGCCACCTTTAACCTAGTGTTTTGACGTCACAAAAAGAAAATGGCTCACAAAGAGTAGAAGTAGGAATTTTCGGGAAGGCTTGGACATTCATTATGTCAGTGAGTCTGTCACATGTAGATTTGCTTTTTATAATTTGCCCACAGTGACAGATATTACATGATGGTTTCTAAGAAAAACTGTAAGAGACGGGCAAAAACCTGTCTGTGAAGGTGAATACAACAACCAAGGCATTTCAGTACTCTTGTCTCAGCAGCGATTCTGTGCTGTTTTTCCCGGGTTAGATTTCCATTGCAACCTCACAGCAGGGGAAAAGTGCATCCACCTGCTATAATATTTCTCTGCATTGGAGGGTATGTTTGATTGTGGCTGCTGTGCCAGTAACCACAATCAAACACGCTTTGTGGATTTCACCGTAAACATCTTGATTTTCGGACGACCTGCTGTGTGTGTCGTGTGTGTAGACTCAAAGCTCTTGCATAAAGAAATCCTTGTCGTCTCCTGTTCTTAATCCCATTCCATCGTATCCTAAGAGCCTTCTGATCTGGTCACTTTTGTAGTGCTGAAGGAGCTGTAATGAAGTATTTATTTGCCAACTCAGCACTTACTACTCACTTACTCCACAATAAAAGTCTTTCACTATACAAACCACTGGCAGGCTTTTATTGGTTAGCAGGTGTGTGGTGTGGTGACCAAGATTAGCAATCAGTTGCTACACAGCAAAAATGTACACTTGGGTGTTTGTGGCCAGGCTGCAAGGATTTTCTTGGAAGATTTTCTCATCGCATTTTGTGGTGCTGTGTCAGGTTCACTGCCATCCTGTACCTGTGTGCACTGGACAGATCCAGTCTTTTCCTTTGTTTGTACAAATTACAGATAAGTTAGTGGCACTTGGTTTGAAAGACTGCATCTCCCCGTATTGCCATGTATACGTTGGATGATGTAGAGGTATAAATTGAAGTTGCAATTTTAATACAATTTATCATGTAGGTAGACAGCTTTTGGCAAATGTTAATGACAGAAATGATGTACGTTGAGACCCATAAACAGCAGCGAAACCATTGGAGCAACACACCCTTCAAAGCGGCTTCGTCTCGCCGCCTGATATTCAAATCCTCATGCTGCCGCGTCAGTCTACTTTCTGCGCTCTCTATTTTTTGCCATCCTTGCAAGGCAGGTGACGTGATTACTAACGCCTGAGCGCTCTGCACCTCCTGTGTGGATAATACTCTTTAATGGGGTCTGAATTCTGCTAATGCTTCAGCAGGGGGAAAATGTGCAAATGGATCCTTGAAACCTGTCAAGAGCCTCTCAGTAGGTGATTATTCAGAGGAAAGGGCTTTGTGGCTTGTGCTCATGGAGACATTACATGTGACAAGCCATGTTTGAAGTGAGGTCACGTTTTGGCTACTGGTAAATAATTTTGTTTGTTTTTTTAAATAATGGGAACATCTCATTCTCTTAATGCTGCATTGGCTACCACTTGAGTAGTACTTTTCTTTGTCCCTTAAAATCACCTGAACCATAGTTAACACTATGAAATATTCTGCACTATCAAGTGTATGAATAGTTATGTATGTGATTTGAATCTGCTTTACAATATATTATAGCCATCTTAAAGCTGCACAAATATATTTGTATGTTAACAGTAGATGGAACAACAGTGTGTAGTGTCATAAGGGTCACTCATAGTGACAAACCCACAGAGAATTATCATATGACTCTGCAGTTCAGTTTGCCCTTTTTATTGTCTTTCAGCTCATTGTTGATTCAATCTCACATCTCACATCAACCTTGTTTATCAGTTCAACAGTGTAATTATTGTTTTGTTTGTTGGTGGGAAAAATAACTCCTCAATACAGCAATATATGCCCAGCTTTTTTTTTAAGTTAAGTAATTGCATTTTCCTTTTTTAAAAGTTTATTGACATGTGGTTCAGGATGAATACGTTTACTGCATAGGGGAGTAATGCTTATCGACTGTTGACGGAGCTAATGTGCCGTAAACTGTTAAGTCTGGCAATGTGCCAATGAAACAGAGGCAGAGAAAGTTTCCCAAAAGAGCATTTGTCTCTTATATTAAGAATGCACAAAATGGGTGAGAAACAATGAATGTAAAGAAAAAACTTGTTTTTAGTTAAAGTAAACAAAGTAGCTTTGTGACTTTCTCTCCTTAAACCTGTAGATCCAACACAGGTTATAGATCATGCAAGGAAATGGGACTTTGTTTAGTTGGATTTAATTGAATGATCTGGATGTCAGTGTGATTGGTCATGCTTTAAATGACGACCTGACTCCTGTTATTGACATACAAAACGGTCTGCCCAGTTATCAACTCAGTTGAATTCTGAGGCTAAGTAACTGTGTAGCTGCAGGCGACAGCTTAGTCTGAGAACTGCTGTGCCATGCTTTTCTGGAAATAGATTATCTTCTCCTTTCTTTCTCCTACACTTATGTGTTTAAAGAAGATGGAGGACAGCATGCTGTACACTTATTTACTGACCAAGAGTATTGACAAAGCTGGATGATAAAATCTCTTTTGGGTGTTTGAGAAGGAAGCCAAGTCATAATCTATTGATGTTTTATTTTGTCTAATTTCGAAATCACTGAAACTGTTTGTGAGCATGAGCAATACCATCTACAGTGTCTTTTTTTAGTTCTACCACTAGAGGCTGTAATATCTGGAAACTTTTAGATTCCACACATATTGGCTAAATATTGCGAATTCACTTCGCCCTGACTCCTTTCAAGATTCCTCTTCTCATACGACATATCTTCAGGTTACAATAAAGGGGCCAGATTTACCAAGATTAAAAAAGTCTACATCTTCACTAGCTGATGATCCATGTATAAGACATGGTAATAAAGAATCTGTATGGTTCATGTATCATGTTCAGCACAGAGGTAGTTATCCCTAGTATTCGACCATTAATGCCACAAGATATTGGAGTGTGAAATACTCCTTGGAAGCAAGATTAGTTTACTACTAACCTAGTCAGCCAAATGTACTTTTGGTTTATGTTAGAGCAGATGA
The DNA here is from genome assembly GCA_037975185.1 of Centropyge bicolor. Lineage (NCBI taxonomy): Eukaryota > Metazoa > Chordata > Actinopteri > Pomacanthidae > Centropyge > Centropyge bicolor. Next base: position 13,198,715 of record JBBMOC010000007.1, on the reverse strand, counting down.
ATCCATTCTAATCCATCCTTCATCTTCATTTCACTTGCTCTAATGTTTTTCCCCTTTAAATGCTGACTGTGGCTTACTAGAATCCCATGCAGAACACTTTGACATACCAAGATTCCCAAAGCTCAACAGGCCTGCAATACTTAGTGTCAGTTGCTATCCTAAGACTGAACAATTGCTATTTGGAAGATGAGTGTACTGAGCAGTCAGTTGCTGAGTCTAAGAAATACTAAAATGGAAAATAATTTCTTAGATCTGAACTTTATATTTCTTTCTGAACAAAAGAGTTCATGATATTTGAACCCAGTGTTCCTCCCTCTCTCAATGGGAGATGAAGCAGTCATCCTAAAGGTAATTCTTCCTGGTACAGCTCATGTAGAGCAGCTACGGCTAAAGCAGGACATATTTTCAAAGATCACGTCTGTGTTTGTGCCTATTAGACTGCAGCAGGAAGCAAACTGGAAATTGTGTTTCTATTATTAATCTGGAAATGGTACATTATGTCAGCGGTTGGGTCAGGCCTTTTGTATGATTGTGCCTGAGCTGGGGTGGTTAGACTGAAAAATGTTCTCTGTCTCCTTTATCAGAGAATACGGGGTAAGGAGAGGATGTGGTATTTGAAAAGCGTATTCTTCATGATTATTCGAATGAATGCAAATGTTAACAATGAGTTGTGAACTTTGGAAATGGCTGGCTTTGATTCATTGTTGACCACGTGGATAAATATAATGTGTTAGGGTTTTTCATCACAGAGGCAGAAGCTGTCTTGCACTAAGAATAATGGATGTCAAATTGATGTGTCCCCAGTTGTAATATGTGCTGTTTTATGTTGAAATTATGGAGGTTTCCTAACCTTCTGAGGGTTAGCCTCTTGTGATGATGTGCCAAATCATGAACAAGTTGAGAATTGATGCCACTAATGTGGTAATCATTCTTCTTCTTCTCTGAACTCAGACACAAGATCTATCTAGCTTCTCTCATCACTCTCAGTGTAGTAAGGAGTTGCCAGTACTACTTCATATATCTCATCCTGGAGCCACAAAGGCCTACACTTTTAGTGCCCAAACACTGTACTTTTATGCTCTTGATAATCAGTACTATTATGTAATAAAACATTGTCATGGTAGCATGGACTTAACATTAATTTTCAATGTTAATTAAAGGCCAGCCTGTTGCTAATGTAGCACTATCACAGTTGAGGATCGAGTTGGTTAATGAGGTGTTCAGTGCTCACACCGGGCATTGTTCCCAAAACACCAGCAGCATTTATTGTGTAAATGTGACATTTAGAATGCTTGAGCGTAAAGCTGAGTGAACTTCACCAGTGAGCTGAGAAAATTTGATCATGTTTTGTCCCATCTGCTTGTTTTTGTTACATAAAGGCAGTGTACCCGCGTTGCTTCGAGGAAAAGCTCATCTCTTTAAATTTGAATGCATAAACATACTTTCAATGTTGTGATATATTCAAAATGAGAATGTCAAGCATCTTTTCCCATGCTCATTTTGAATGCATTACTAGAGTTCTGCATGAGCCTAAAAGTGAAACAGACTTGACCTGAATTAAATTGGTGCTGATAAAATGGAGACCAAAAACCAACCAAATACCGGAAGCTGTAGGTAGTAGCAGGTGATAGTGTCATGATTGGGTATGAAAGAGGCATGCTGTAAAGGCTCACTTGTTCCTAAGCAAGGATGGAGCAAGGGTCACCACTTGTCAAATACATGATTGTATAAATGATATTACTACATTGGCTCAGGAACATTTTGTAAACCTGTTGCTGGTGAACACAATAATTGCCTAAATGATTTAAATGATTGTCTTGTGTTTTTCATCACATTTTAATTACTAATATGTTTTTTGGAACAGGGTAATTTTATGTAGATCCATAGTTCTAATGTATACTGTAGATAAATGACTGAATATAATTAAACCTCTAATAGTGGCCTGTTAGATTAACATATGTGTGAAATGGAAAGTGGTTCATAAATATATGATTTGAGAGGCTTACCACCACTAAGGCTCTGGAATTTCTGTCAGGCTCATCATAATTTGGAAAAAGGACTATTTGCATCTTAATGATTTAATACCTAAATCCTTGTCTAATGTATTTTATATTATAGAATAAGTAAAGGAATTGACTGAAAGGAAAGGTCCTTTGTAGATACATTGTATTTCAAATGTCATCTTCCTAAGGCTGCCTTCGCTAAAGGGCAGCCTGTGACGTTTTTAAACACTCTAGCTCTTCAGGGCAAATGGAAAGAACCAGTCTTAATTGGCTGGAGCAAGGTACACATCTGAGTCAGGTAGACAGCCTCACATTTAAATGTCACCAATGGTTACATGGCGGTATGTGTCCGTTTACCTGGAGCAACATGTGTAGAGTTGGCCAGCAAAGAATCGCAGTGTACCAACTGGGTGACCTTTCTTTGAAATCGCTGTTCCCTTGTTGGCTGTGTGATGACTGGGTCTGGCTGGATTCTGCTGCTGTCCGTAACATGATGATGCACCATGTGGACTATCAGTCCTTTGTTAGATATTATTGAATAGGAAATGTTACCCCGCATGGTAATCTGCTCTAGGACTGACATTTTTCAAAAGCTTCAGTTGTAACAAATTACAATTAATGCATAATTTAAAGTCATTTGAATGCAGTGTGTTTTAATATGTCTAATCTAAAACTGCATTGTTGAATTCATACATCATTGCTCATATGCTTTGTTGTCATAATTATTTGGTCAGCACAGCTAGCTAGTTTCCTCCACGCAGAACAGTAATAGCCTGGCAGTTTAATTGACATATACAATGGGTCATAGAGACATTTTGCTTTTTAACCATGACTACAGTATACTTAATCTTAACCTACCTTTTATATAGAAGTTGTAATGCACATTAAATCTGGCGAGGTGAGGTTAAGTTTCCTCATTTATCTTCCACCATGTGACCTATCACAGTTCTTTGGTGGTTGCCTGGAACCTGGAGAGGGGGTTTGCCAACATTGGCCCCCTATTTCTGTTCAATCACCATTGCATCCATTTAAATACTAAAAAAGGGAGAAAATGATCAAAATTGATCAAAAGATTTTGTTTAACCCCATCTCTTAAAATAACAAAAGTGTTTTGAATCTTCAATTGAGAAAGCTGTTTTTAGTATCAGCTGCAGATGCCTGTCCTTTTATCCTTGTCTGAAATATCCAATATTTTCTTTAAATTGACATTTTAGGTTGTCACTTTCCCCATCTGTCAAAGTAAAGAACATCTTCCAACTTGTGGGCAGGACAGAGGAGAGAGTAGTGTGTTTTTCCACACACTGAAAGCAGGCATTCTGTCTCAACCTCGACAGGCCTCCAGACGACCACACGATCTATATGCAGGTCCTTGTTCATGATGCAGGTGCAAGTTGTGCCCAAAGCAGGGGACCAGTGTGAAGCACTGCTGAAAGGTTTTGTTGTGTGCTGAGGCATTATCAGTGGTGATACCAGCTATATTTGACATGTTCAGATTCCTTGTTTCGTGTACTGTCTCCTCCAACGCCTCCCCCAAGCTGTCCCCTGTGTGCTCCAAGTTCAGCCCAACGCCGCCCAAACACCAGCTCTGCTTGTCCCAGGTTTCTGATAGAAATTGCAGAGTTACTGCCACGGATGTGGATGTGTTCCTGCTGCATGAGAAGGAGGGTTTCCCCTCAAGATTCTCTATAATTGCATCTTTTGTTTCATTGTGTAAAGGATTTCAGTTTACATAAGGACATCTGTTATTGTTCAAGACGTTGTCTGAACACAGGTTTCTCAACAGTTTACACAGGGACATGATCCATGCATTTGTACTCTGCCTGAGCCCTGTTCAGTTTCTTAGCTTCATTTGAGTTTGCATCATACTTTCCTTATTGTTCAGAGCTGGCAGGGAAGGCTGTCTGTGTCATGTTTGTTTCAGCTTGATTCTCCTCAGTTTCTCTCTGCTGCTATAAGAGAATGTCTTCTTCTTTTTAAACATTTTTTTTTCTTTAGATCAGGCTTTTAAAAATAACAAAATGATCTAATTAGGTAATCTTAGAAATGAAGTAAAGTTAATAGTGCACCAACAACAGAGCAGTTTATTGGGCCTTCTCATTTAATGCTTCAGTGATGTTGAAAAGGAAGCTGGAGGGTTGTCGTGTCGCTCGTTCAGGTTCTTTGCTAAATTTGCTGTGTTAGCACCTTTTGTTTGCGTGGCTCTGGAGCTTTGATCACATTCATTATTCAACAAAACTCTCCAATCTGTTCTTGTGTGTCTGATTCTTTGTTAACAAAATCTGTCAAAATTCCTACATTTACTCTCTTTGTAGCTCTATTTTTGTCTTCACTAACTCCTGAGGGGAGTTAAACTTTAATGTAATGGGCTGTGAAACAAAAAATGTTGAGCGGAAAGATGCTAAAAAGCTCTATGGAGTTGAGGGGAACTGCAGAGTCAGGTGGTAGTTGCCTTCCTTCCATGTTTCTCCTTTTTCATGGCAAACATTTTGATTGACATGTCAGACAGTTTAATGTCCCAGTGAGCAAGTACGCACAGCACCAGAGCCCTGGAAATAGATTACCTAAATAGGGTGCAGTCATACATAATGTTGTTAATTACACCTGTGCTTTTCCTGCCAAAATGTCTGCTGTGAAAATGGTTTATTGCAGGATGTGAATTTGCTTGGCTCATTACCCTAGTCTGCATGTACAGCATCAGGTCAGCACTCTGTGTTTGCTATGAGCTGTATCAGGATTTTTAGATATGTAATGAAAATATGTGAATAACTGAGATTTTCATCGTTAATTTTTGGCAATCCATTATTGACTTCTTGCACCACATCAGTTTTAAAATATCTATTTAAACACACATTTTCAGGAGTTAAAGCACAAGTCACTCCATTAATGGACCTGAATGTGAATGTAAAATCATCTGGATTTGAACTCATGCTAAAGGTAATATTTATTGTAACTGCCATCATTTTTGTAGTACAATGGATTTATTCAACTGTTTTGCCTCACGAAATGAAAATGAAATCCTGACGAGCTTAGGCTACACAAGCAAATGAGAAGTGAATGATTATCATACAGGTGAAGATTTGGACACAGGTCAGTGTTGATGTGACATGTGTGACGCCACAGGGGCCCTCAGAGACACGGCTCATTAAGCCTGGGATCATTGGAGATTTAACACAGCCATCAGTCATGGTGATCTCCGCTCTCCATCCGCCTGCAGGTATTGATCTCCCACATCCTTGGTGAGATATAATCCTTGGGAGTTACTGGAGAGAACAAGCTTCTGCATGAGTCTGCAGAATGTAGAAGCTTATTAGGGAGTGTTTGCCGTATTATTAAGATGGATACAGCATCATAAATTACTTTTTCCTGTGTCTGTTCGTCCTAGCTCTTGATAGTACAGTAGTGCTTTGCAACCAAATGTATAATCTTTTCATCTTCATCATGTTCAAGCACTCCTTCAGCTTAATCCTCTTAAAGTCTTCTAAAAAAAATAGTCTGTAGACTAGATTAGTGTCCCTGAGGAAGTTTGAGAAGTGCAGACATTTATCAGGCATGATAAGGTATTTATAGTTGGGTGGGTCCCAGGGTGGTGTTTTGGTTGGTGTTCTACCCTGCCACAGCAAGTGTGTACCATAAGAATCGGGAAATCCAGTGTGCAGTATATAAGCTTATATTGCTCTGGAGCAACAGACTCAATTACAGCCTTAGTGTGAAGAGTTGCAGCCGTCCCAACAGAGCTTCCACAGATATAAATAACACACGGTAGGGTTTGACTCAGGCACCTCATGAAAAGGTTTCTGTTCATTTAAAAGCTTCATTTAATTTTTTTCTTTGTAATAAAGTCCCATGTTTACTCTAGTCTGAAAGCTTCATCTCCTCTGACCACGCCTTTCCAGCCTGATACGAGCACTGCTTGTCAACTTGACAGTTCACAGACAGAATCAACACAGAGGCCCAGGCTGTGATAAGATGTGAAGGCTATGGAATGTAGAAACGCCAGGGTGATAATTGCATTTCTTTGGCATAGAGTCCGTGGACATTAAACATGGCAACTGATGTTTTTTATAGACCTTGAAGAGAAAATGAGTAGTTAGGGTTATGACGTGAACGTGTCCTGTCATTTGGACTGCTTGATCAAATGGTGCTGAATGTTATTACCATCTATGGCAGCCAAATTGCTCACAAACGAGGGTTTTGACAGGGCTGAAAGCAACTTTCCCATGAATCAAGGTGAACTCTTTAAATGTTATTTCAGGCTATAAATTGGGGCTCAAACAATTAGTTGATTAAGTGGCTGAATTCATAAACAGTAGCTTTGGTTGCACCAGCTGATTATCTTATTATTATGTGTTTAGCCCCGGGTGATGTCCTCAAATTGTTTTGTCTCATTAACAGCCAAACGCCCCTAAATGTTCAATTTTCCACATAAGACGAATAAATGTAACAAATTCTCACTTATCACTGGTTGGAACAAGGTAATATTTGGATTTTTGCCTGAAGAAAAATGGTTCAGTTGCTCATCAGAATAGTAGCCAATTAATTTTCTGGTGATTAATGGATTAATGAAGATTCAGGTCGGTAAGATTTATTCAGAAAGCAGAACAACATGTAAAGTACAAGATGAGCAGTTCTTTGACAACTGGTGTTGCTCATCAAGCAAACGTGTCAGTTCAATCCAAAATATAAAGAGGCCATTTTGGCTTGGAGACTAGCTTTGATTTGTCACTTTGTCACTACAATTGTAAAGTGTCTGCTCTGTACAACAGCAGCAGAGTCACAGCAGGAGTCAAATTTCACTAATTAATTAAAACCCCCATATATTTTGACAAAAACAACAAACAAATGTTTGAGAAACTGAACCAGTTGGTATTTTTGCTTAATACAATGACTTTTATGACACTTTATAGCCCAAAGGCAACAGTGAAGTTTGTTGCCCTAAGCTTCGTGTGTGGTGCTGTCCGTGGTCCTGAAAACAGTCATACATTTCATTGAGTTTTACAGCCACAGTTTAAAAGCAGCAAGTTACAAGATGTCAGACTAGTGCTACAGGGTCGGACGCAGTCAACCATCATGCCGACACAAGCAGCAAATTATTGCTCCCAGACAAACCACTCCATCATCCAAACCAGACTCGGTTGTCTGTCCCTAAAGCTGGAGCGCCATGAATAGTCCCTTTGCTCTGCTTTCAGTTGGACGCAGTCCTTGGCAGCCTGGCACAAATATCACCAGTCATCTGAAACTGTGGCAAGATGTCCAGTTTTGGTCCTGTCTCATCCTTTCTACAAGGACTAAATTGGTCAGGAAATTTTTTTTCTGAACCATGCAGAGTCAGAAAAGTACGCCATTGATATAAAAAGCTCTCTGAAATCTGAAGTCTCTGAATGAACTCTGAAGTATTTCATGTTTGAGGCTGTTCCATTGCGAAGTAATGTTTTCAGTTCTGCCTTATGTAACTACCCTTGACTAACCTCAGCTGCAATGTGGCACATCTCTCTGAGACGACGGTGAAAAGAAGCCAATATCTTCCTGTTTGCAGAGCTGCTTAAGGATTCTTGCACTGAAATGATGACTGAATTCTCAACATTTGAGTGCTTGCTTCATGTGGGAGGAGGCAGAGGTGGAGTGAAGATGTGAATTCTTGTTGCGATTCTTCCCATCAGAACAGGACTTGCCCCTGACTCAAAAGCCGCATGGCGTTTGGCCTTTGTGCCCCTGAGCTAATGAACATCTCAGGTGAACGCAGTCATGAGCAGGAAGTGGTCGAGGTCTTTGTGTTTCTGATTCCCCAGTTCCACCAATTTCACTCGCTTATTAACTTTTCCTTTTTGAGTTCACCTGTAATGCACAATGTCCTCATGTCTACCTCTACACTTATACATTTGCATTCATTTCCTCTTCCCCCTGGGCCCCAGGTGAACTGTCTTCTATCAATGTAAAACCCTCCCCTTCCTCTGCGCCCACATTAATTGACCCGTCAACGGTCTTACTCCACTCAGCAATCAACTGTCTGTCCTCTTTTCACCTCTGACTACTTTTCACAGATGGAGAATTTTTGGCACGGAATAAAGCTCACTATAAACCACCTTCAGTGGGAATTAGCTATGTAAATTCATCCCTGTGCAGTCCTCAGTCTTATACAATAGCTCAGTGCAAACAGAAATTGGTCAGGACAATGAGCATTGATTGACTGGCTGCATGGAAATGTGTCATGGTCTCACCGTGGGTTCCTGCTTCACCTATTCTACTGCCGATTTTCACTGGCAGGTATACTATTGTGTCTCCTCTGAGTTATGTTAATGTACTGAGACACTGATATTTTTCTTTTAAAGTCAGACCTGAGGTGAGCCTGTGCTCTTCAAAAACTTCAGGAAAAAACTCCTTTGCATTTCTCAAAGTTTTTACTTGGCTAACTTTAGTGCAGGTGAAGCTCTGGGGTGTGTGATGGAGCTGATTGCTGTGCCAGCTGGGAATATCTAGAACATGTTCTCACTCCTCATAGATTTGTGCTACTCATAACTGTTCGTTTTGGCACTATATTTTGATTTAGTTTAGTCTTTTGCTGACAATACTTTTAGTCTAGTTTCAGTCAAAGAACAAGAGACATTTTAGTCCAGTCAAATTTATGTCACATTTGTGTTGCACCTCTTAATTCATTTTCATTAGTAAGGAAAGTCATCTCATCTGAACTCTGGTTGTTTGAACAGAGCCACTCTCTTTGTCGATATTATTCGCTTGGAATTATTACAACTAACTGCTCTGTCCATTCAGTCTGTGTCCACTCACTCGTTAGCTGTCAGGGTTTAGCAATAAATGTAAAAGTTACGATACCGGTGGTTGACAGCGTCTATTATGCCTGCGCTCCTTTGTTATGGTAGCATATGAACACTAAATATAACCATAGGAATTTAACTCTAATGTGATAATGTAACAGTAAGGAACAACTTAACACCCTCTGAAAAAAACTGGTTTCTGCTGACTTCCAGTGACTCTTTAACATGAGCTTACCTTTCTATAAATGTTGGATGACTGGCCTCCATCTTTGCATAGTTGGTCCTGGATGTTTTGTTGCAGCCTCTTGTCAATTTTTCAACATTTTGGAAGGTGTAGACCCTCTGTTTTACGAGTCAGGAGAATACATGTGCGTTGGTAAAACAATGTGCATTTTGTGTTCCTTTGACCGTCTTTCACATCATTAGTGTTGTGTTGATGTCAAAAGATATTTACCATTTATTAGCCCTTTTTGAGGCGTAAGGTAGCTCCATGCTTATCATTTATTTTGGGACTACTCAGCTTAGCAATAAACAGTTGAAATGGTCTCTGAAGTGTTTGCATATAGTACACTTAGTATCATTATTAAGGTAAGAAGTTGAACCTGTACTAAAGCTCAATCCATGAGTTAATTAGTCAACCAGCAATTATTTTGATAAACAGCTATATTAAGTAATTCTTCTGGCAAAAATGTCTAACTTTTCAAATGTGATAATATGCTGCTTTTCCTTCTCTTACGTTATAAGATATATATAAATTTGGACTGACAAACAAAAAGAAATCTGAATATCTGATGTAATTCTCTTTTTTCTCTAGGACATTATGTTGGAATTTTCCCTGCTTTCTGATATTATGTAGAGCAAATGTTTAATCAGTGAAACTCGATAGTGAAAATAACCATAAGTTCCATTCTGAACACCTTAAAATAAGACATTTAAAACAAACACAAAAAAACATTTAATTTTGACACATGTATGGCAATAAATCAGGATCAAATTACAAACTCTGGGAACTTAAATGCTTCAAACTGTTAAGGAGTAAAATATATATAGTGCAGAGTAAGATGTTACAGCATGAACTTAATCAAAGTGTAGTGGCTGCTAATCTTCTTTAAGTTGACCTCAGCATTACCTGAAACTCATAGCTGCGGGCAGCAGCAGTTTCACTGTTCCCACAGTAGCAGCTACTCCTAATTGCCTGCTTTCATTTAAAATTAATGATTGTCGGCCTCTTTTGCTGCACATGAATCTTTCAGTGTGAGTAACACCTCAGGTCGGATTTGTGTCTGAAGTTAAAACACCCGTCCATGTCCAGGACTTAGAAGTGAAAACTTAATAGCTTTGCTGGACAGGAAACGCCTATTCTGCTCTCATTGTAATTGATGTATCTTTTGATTTGTCCGCTCATGTCAGCCTCATTATATTCTTGTTTTTGTGCCTAATAGGTGTATGATGAAACAAAAATCAATATCTTTCTGAGTGCACAATAAAAGTCCTGTTTTTCATGTTTACTCTTCCATCCTTTAAATATTGAACACCTACCTCGAACCAGATAAATCATCACAGTAGACCACAGGGTAGTTACAAACAGTGCCTAAAACAACAGAGAAACAACCGAAAACATATAGCCAAAATTAAATTCTGTGCACCAGAACTACACTTGCACTAAACTCTTTTTGCGCCTTGCCGTGGTGAGACCAGTAGCCCGCCTGTAAACTAGCGCTGAGAGGTTGCCTTGCTGTGCTTTGTAAAGTTTCATGGAGCGCTCTTTGCTTGGCCTTTGATTACAGCCAGTAACAGGATGCTGTGGGAAGTTTGCCATGCTGTTTGTGAGAGAGTGTTAATGCCTCCATTTCTGCTAAGGTTATGAGACCCTTCCTGACATAGTGAGCTGTAGATTGGTTTTTAAAGGCTTGTGATCAGAAGCACATATACTGGACAGTGCCTCAGTGGTGTTTGTCAGTAGTAGATACGAACTGCTCTGATCCATAAAGTGAACATGATAGTGTTTTTGCCCTCATGTTTTAGTCTTATTTTGTTCTCAAATTAGCTTTTACTGCTGCCTGGTGTCAGAGAAATGGACCAAAACTACTTCCTTTCTTTTTCTTGTTTCTGTATAGTTTGTTGTTGGTTGCTCAGAAGTGTGTCAAAGCTGTTTTCTTAACAATTGAAACAAACTCGCTTCACTCTTACAATCAAGCTGGAATATGAATTCTCCTAATTTTTTGTGTTAAAAAAATGATAATGGGCCGATTTTTCCACTTTACAGAAGAAGATAAGAAGATAAAAAGATTTTTGAAAATGTTTGTACCAACAGTCTCAAAGTTTCAAGCCTCTGATTGGGTGTTTCCCTTGGCATTGGTTGACTGACATTTGAGAGTGAACATTGCTAGTAGAGGTGCCGTCATCTTGTGCATCTGAATAAACACTTATACTAACCATTATCCCCCTTTTTCACCAAGGAAAATATGAACAAAAGAAGGGTCACATAATACCTGCTTGGTGCCAGGTACTAGCTCATGCGAAGCCTTTTGGGAGATGCATGGTGAAGCACACTAAAACCCAACTTATCAACTTACGTTGTATGGCCTTTGATGAAGAAATGCCTCCACCACATGAAAGAACACACTTCAGGGAATACTGATTGAATTTTTGTGCACATGCATCATTTTCATTTGCTTCCAAATAGTATCAAAAGATGATTATAGGCATACTTTATCACTCTAATGGTGAGTCAAGTTAGTGAAGTGTCCCTTGAAAATGGAATGGTTCAAATGGAATGTATAAAAACCTCTGCTATATATTTTATTCAGCTGAAATGTCTTTCCAAAGCCAGTTTTTATAAATATCTGTTGAGCACTGTTATACGGCCTTTCAATGGGCCCTTCTTTTCTGTAGGGTAATAAAAGGCCTAAAAGCCCACTTATATAAAAAATAATAGACCTCCTTTTAAATCTTTAGCAGCTGTTGCAAAGGCAAGGCCAAATAGATTGTCACAGTTGGAGCTCATGGGAAGGAATGATGGGGAAAATGCCATGAGAAGAGAACCATTTTAGAGGGGGAAAAAACTGTTTGTGTTGTGATGAAATCTTAAGTTGTTGGTGACAGTTGGGGAACCAACAAAACCCCCGTCTTATTTGTATCCTACCCTGTAATTTGTTGGTGCCCCATTGGGTCATTCTCATTTAATATGATGCAGTAAGTGGAATTGAAGGACAACCAACACTGACCCAACACACCCAGAGTCTTTTGTTCCTCTTTTATTTTCAGATCAGCCCTGCCTCAGGCACTCTTACCTTCTACCTCTACCAAGGCACTCTATGGCTGTCCAAAAAACCAACAAGACTTTAATGAGCCTGGCTTGATGCCAGTAATGATCCTGGCTCTAGCCCCAAGAGAGTGTCCCCCTGCATTAATCCCAGTTTTCCCTCAGGTACATGCTACTAATGAGCCTGTGGACGAGATGCTGCATATTTGCTGTGACATTATTCGCCTCATATTTTCATTGATCTAATGGTTGTCAATGGGCTAACCTGCTCTAAATGGCCAGTAACCTTGGGGCATTATCCATTATGAGCTGCTTAAGGAAATACTAGATTGATGAGCTGGTGGAGCGGACAATTTTGTCTTCTATTGCTGGCAGGACATCCCACTGGACACATTAACTTGGTTATATTTGGCTCCAGATTGTTTCCTCATGGTTGAAATTTGAGAACATTATTCCATCTGTGGAAAGATGGACTAAAGCATCAGCCCCTCTTCAATGTGTTATCTATTACCATAGCCCTGCAAGACTCATTTTATGACTTCTAATAATGTTTGGTTTCCGTTTAGACTTAAGAGTTTCCATCAGTTGATGATGGAACAATGTGGTGACTGTTGAGCTGGTTACTTTCAAAGCTTGACTGATACTACCTTGGCGATATTAGCTTATCACAGATATATCAGTATTGACCTACATGTCAGATGCTGATCAAAGATATTTGTTATGCTCTGATATAAAAGAAAGACTGAAGAGCCTGGCTCTGTCCAAAGGTAGCAAAATCATATCAGTCTTCTAGCACCTGTAAAACTCACAGATTAAAACATTATATCTTGTTTATTTAATCTCTTGAAGAATATAAAACAAAACAAAACAAAAAAGACCGAGCTGTGTTTTTTGTTGTGTGTTTCTCTAGAAAGATATTGGCTAATGTCATGATTGGTTTATTTTAATTATTTTTAACTCTCAAATATCACACCATTGGCATAGAAAAACAGCCAGTCTCTAGTTTCTTCAATGAGACTCTTAACTGTTGGACTCAAGTTTAATCACCTTCCAGGATTATAGTACAGTATGCAGCCTAATTATTTCTGGAAGGAAAATCATTTTCCTGATATAATTAGATGCATAAATTGGAATTTGCAGTGCATCATGGGAACAGGTTCCTCTCCATGACACTTTTAGCAAACATTACTCATAGAATAGAAAACTAATTATTTTTGTTCATTGATTACCTACAAAAAAAATGTTTTAATTAATCTTACCTGCACTTGAAAGTAGTCCATATACTAAGTGATAGGATAATTTTTTAATTTAGTAAATATTTATACATGCCAGAAATGTTAATATGTACACTGTAAACCAAGCTGACAGCATACTGTGATAGTGATACTGCAGTCATACATAAATCCCATGACCGCGTCCTGTCCAAACCTTAAAACACCGCTTCACAAAAGCTCCCTTTGTTTTAAAACAGGTGGATGACATCTTGGGCGAGGAGAGTGACAACGAAAGCGAGGGCCGAGGGAAGGAGAAGCCAGGTAATGAGGAGGTGGAGGATGAAGAGGAGGAGCAGCGGCGGCGGCGGCAGCAGCACCTGCACCACCAGCAGCAGCAGCAACAGCAGCAGGAGGCAGGAGCTGGACAGACAGCAGGAAGAGGGCCCAGTCCTCAGGCGCTGGGCATGGAGGAGAGCATTCAGACAGCAACCAGCGAGGCCAGCGTGTCGGGTAGTGTGCAAAGGTGAGATACAGAATGTATTCAAAATCTAGCTTTCTTTCTGGTATAGTCATTTACTTGTGCCTTTTTCAGGTTTCCCCTCTTTCCTGAGCCTTTCTGTGCCTTGACTGCTACTACTTCAGCAGCCCCTCTTTAAGTAAAATATGGTACAAAATATGGTCTTTACCTCTGCCTGACTTTACCCAAATGTTTACTCTTACATGTTTCCCTCATCAGCTCCTCAGTGTCATCACTTTTAACACTCTCCTCTTTCACTGCTCATCCTCTACATCTTGCATAAACACCTCCAGGCAAGAAGGATGCTTAGGAACTTAAATTGCAGTTGGCTAGAAAAGAAATTCACTGAGAATCCTTGCAAGTGTATTGTATATGCTCACGTCTTACTTCTCCAGTGACTATTATCATAACACACCACTTAATCAGCACGATAATGCTGAAGCCAGACGGTCTGGTTCTGTTGCCATGGAGACAAATTTCAAACAGACAGCAGGCAGTCGAGTTTTGAACATACGAGTCTCTTATTGCTGAAAGACAGGCCTGAGTTGCGCTGAGCTCTTAGATTCGATCTCTCCTGGCAGATTATTTTGTTGTCCCAGTACATCTTTAGCAAGCATATCACTGTGTATTCACTTGAAGGTTTCCATAAAGAATATCTTGTGCAGGTTGTTTCAAAGTTCAGTGACAAATCTTTCCATGCTGAAAATATCAAAATGGTAAATAGCATGAAATATACCCAAAAACTTCAAAGTAAAATATGTGGCTACAGTTGCATCTCTCTCATCTCGTATCGCACTGACACACATAATGTTCATTTCTACAATTACTGCTTCGATGTGTTATTGCAATGTACTCGTACAATCCTGGATGATCTCTACGTTCCTAAGCTCCTCTGTCAGAGTTTGGGCTCGGCAACAGCACTGTGTGATGATTTTAAATATGACAGAGCTGGCACCTGGAGGACAGATCTTTGTCAGCACGCTCTGCTTACTGTCGTCTGGATGGGCAAGATAATGCAGTTGTTTTGCTCCCTGAAGACAAGTGGAACACAAAGCGGGTTGGTCAGCGGAAAAAACAAGCTTTTAATTTCATTTTATTTGTCTGTGAAAGTTCTCAGTCATGTAGTTCATGGTTCTCTGAGGACGGTTTAATCTAGCAGCAGCCGGACTAAAAGACATGGTTCCAGACACTTAAAGACATTTCACCTCTCATCCAAGGTGCTTCTTCAGTTCATTTTGTTTATTAATAAGTACAATAACATCAGGTCCTCATAACATTGAAAAAGTCTTGGCTCACCTGAATATGTGGCAGGTGCATCAGAGGAAAGCACAACTTGAAGAAGGGAGAAAACTCCCACTCACTCTCCCATTACTGCCAGTATAATTAACACATTTTCGGCCTGTTCTGTCTTCTTTAAATGTATGAGCCACAGTTCCGCATATGTACATATCCATGGAATAGTATATTATAGTATACTGTACTGTAATGTAGTATAGTATAGTAGTAGTATGAGCCAACATTATCAAGAACATGAACTGCATGTCTCTGGTGTCCAAATGAAAAATGTTTGGCAAACTTTGCCCCAACTACCAAATATTTCACACATAAAAACAGAAGTCACTCCCGTGCTATAGTGAAAGTAAACTTGAGAGTTATATTCTGGACCAGCATGTGCTTGATGAACCATTTCCTCATTTATTCACTCGTCAATCTTTTGCTTTATATGTTAGTCTGCTCTTTCAATATGTTTTGCTAACCTGAGTTGTGACAGGCTTGCTAGCATCAGAATGCTTTTCTTTTCTTATTGTTCTTGAATGAATCAGACTCTGAAGATGTGTCCGAAATCACTTATCACATTTGGCATAGATGCTCAGTAGTATGCTCTGTAGTGAGAGCGCTAAGCTCATAACATTAATGCTCCTTTCCAACAACTATTGCGGTGCAGCAGTTAGTAATATTATTATTTACATCTGTGTTTAATGAGTGCAAGTGCCTGCTGGGGTCTGTTCTCTGTGTAGATGGAAAATAAAAGAAGAGCTGTCACACCTTGGTTGGCCAAGCAAAAAAAAAAAAATCAGCCTGTAGTCTTGAGGTCCTTTCTAATAGGCCTAATGTTTTTCCACCTCTTCTTCCAGTCTTGGGTTTCCTGTCTGTACGTCCATGTTCAGCCTCACTGCTCAGATTGTCAGAGCTTAAAAAAGAAGATACCTTGTACGGGGAGTTTTTCTACACCATTAATACTCCTCTCTTCTCTCTTTCTGAATGGTGTTGGCTGTGGCTCAGTATCCACGACTGCTCAGGCCTCAGCAGGCATCTGCTCTGATCCCTTTGGTTGCTGCTAATGAGTCAAGCCTGAAATACACCGTCCGCTGTGTTGTTTAGTGGTTGAAAACCTCTGGAAGTACTTCTCCAGTCAGTGCAGTGGTCTAGAGGAGCCACACATGATTATACAACACGACACAAAAGGGGAAAGTGTGTGTTTGATTCTGAAAGCATTGTCCACTTAATAGGTCTTGGGGTCCACTCCAAGACACCAGTGGCACAGTCTAATAATATCACAGCTTACCTGGCAGTGATCCTCCTCTGTGCCCTCTGTCCTTCTACCCCTGTCTTTCTCTTCTGTCTACATTTATCAGCTCTTTCTGGTTAAATGTTGTGAAGACTGTTCAACTCACAGACATATTATATCCATAAGACTACAGATATTATTCTGAATCAGAATTCCCGGCTGAGAAGTTGGTTCAAATTAATGCTCAACCATCAGTAACACGCGCTCATTTGGCTCTGCTCTAACTGACACGTTACTGTAGGAGCCCTGTGCAAACAAAAGAACTGAAGTCCTTCCGTGCTATAAGAGCAACATAAAAATGAAAGATTTAAAAGCACGAAAAACATGCATGCATGCTATCTTGTACAATTATACGGTCTATTTTGAACCACAATGTATTCTTAAAGGAATACTCTAGCTAAAAATATAATTTCATCATCAATTATGCATCTCCTTTTGCCTAGAATGAAAGAGAAATAACTCTGTATTAAACTCCTTCAAGGAATGTCCAACATATAAAAGAATTACACTTCCATAAAGTTTTGGTTCTCACAAAAGACAGACTTTAATAAAAAGAATGGTGAAGATTGAGAGGCCAAGACATCCTGACTTATGTTTGGATCAAGCTCCAGAAACCTTGGACATGTTAGATTTCCCATAATGCCACCTACTAGCATCTTTCTTTCTTCCTTATATGCCCATTTTTTTAAACCATAAACTCAGGTTGTAACGCAGGCTCCCTTTTAAAAAATGCACATTCCTAGCCCTAGCTACTTTAACCCTGATGAGTTACATCACCATCTCGACAAACTTAATGTGTAAAACTGGTGCAGTGCCCTTTTAACAACAGCAAAATAATCTTAAATTATCATAACAGCCAGAAGTGAAAATGTCAGTGAAAGTCACTGATATCCATTTGCATGTTTAGTAGGATTCCTAACACATTTATCATTACTACAACATTGCCATATAAAACACTCTCACATCACACAATGTATCAAATGTGAAAGAAGACAAATATATGCTTACCTATCTGGAATTTTCTCACCGTGGGAAAACACTGTGTCGGGATTTACGCAGGTTATAACCCTGTACTGGAGTTACATAGAGAGGGAAAAAAGTATTGACATCAACCTCTAACTGTCTGCCAGACTGATTTAATACAATTCTCCCATCTGACAGAGAAAGGAATTTGACTATATTGTTTCCCAGTTGGCCATTAGAGGCAATTTAACATACATACAAGAAGTCATATAGCTGCTTCCTGATTTACAGTCCATGTGGCTCTGTGGGACCTCCACTCCCTCTGGAGCTGGCTTAATAGTTGCTATTCTGTCAGTCTCTGTCCCTGGCTTCACCATTTTCTTATATTTGGCACAAAATAGACATACATCTGTTGCTAAGATACTGTGCTGAATGTCTCTGTTTTGTTCTCACCATCATTCAGTATCTGCTCCTGCCTTTTTCTCCATTGTTTCCGTCTAAAGTGAAAACAACGTTGCTCTTATTTCTGTTCATTCTATCTACTGTAATCCATTTACAAACACAAATGTAGCACTGGAAATGCAATCATATCCACATTCACATGATTTATTGGTCAGCTTGTATTAATGCACATTTAGGCAGAGCACTTAATGCAAATAAAAATATCTTTCTTATTACTGTCTTATTCTTTCCCGGATGAGATCCATCACTAAGTATGGAGGGATTTACACCCACACTGCCAGGCTAAAGCAAGTAACAATCTGGTTTTATAGAGCAGTACTGCTGTTCCCAAGGACCAGTGTTTGAAACCACGCTTTGAGGCAAATCAAAATAATTAGCTTCAACAAAGGTGATCCAAAGATGATTTATTTTCCTGCACAAGGAAAAGGATAAGTCCTGTTTCGACCGTTCTTGGCTTCTTAACATCATTGCACAGTACTGTAAAAGTCCCACAAATCTTTTTACTTGGATAATAGCATGCTGTGTCTTTTTCAAATCCATTAATGCATGATGAGCTAACAAGAATCTGCACTGGACTGATTACACTTTTTTTTTTTTTGTCAATTTGAAGTTCTTTATTTTGGTGAATTGATTTTCTGCCTCATTGCACACTGCAGGCACTCAAGCATGTGGCACATACCAGGGTGTCTGCAGACCTTTAAAGTCTTTATAGGTCTTAAATCTGATTTTTAAATTTGAAGGCCATAAAATGTCTTAAAGTCAGGTTTTGACAGTACGTATTTAAATAGAAAACCAGGTGTTGTCCAGTCACCAGTATGAGGAGGGAAGGGAACGAGGAAGCGCCTGTGTAGCTGCAGGTGTGTGTGTGTGTGTGTAGTTGATGAAGAGTGTCCTCTGTCATGAAGATCAACTTAATATTTTGTCATGATGTGATCTCATTTTCTAATCGTGTGTTGTGAGTAATGTTATGTTGGCAATTAAAGAGCTGATAAGTGAAGCAGTCAGGTTGTTTGGATAGTGGCCTTGCTGTTGAGTCTCACTCTCATTTTGAAGGTGCATTGTTTCCCTCCGAAAAGGGTATTACGTCTTCTTTGTTGAGGTCTTAAAAAGCTCTCAGTTTGATTCTGAGAATTGCTCACATACAGAAGATTAGATTCAACTTTGTCATTACACACAGGAAGTGCCAATGCAAGTGAATGCAATTTATCATCTAATCAGATGGTAGGAGCAAAAGCAGCAGGTGTTGAAATTACATGAACAAAAAGACCGCCTAGTGGGAATCAGTCCTAACATCAGCAAGCTAGGCTGACTCGGTTCCACTTTGTTAAAGAAACACAAACTTAACAGCTCCATGGTTAGACGCTGTTTCTATAAATACGTCCGAGAGTGGTTTTATCCTCTTTTGAAAATGGAAAAATATGCACTGTAGGAGAATTCAAATGGCAACGTCTTTTCTAGCTGTAATAGCCTCGCACGCAGCTTTGTCATGATGTTTAAGTATTTACCAGAGTCAGCTTTGACATATAGGCAGTACAGACCAAGTATGCTGCTTTAAGAACTCTTATCTTGAAACCTGTTCATTATCGTTCTGCTTGTTTGAGAACCACTCTGTTCTCAAGCACTTGTTTTAATGTGTAACAAAAGGTTCAATATATATTGTATTTTTTTTTCTTCAATCAGATGAATATTGAGTACATCAGGGTGGTTTGCTGTACCCCACAAAGCTCCCCTTGCACGACTGGCAAAAAACAACATTCAATTTATTTGGGAATTAAGTATGATGCCGGGGAGTCGTTGCTAATGCGTTTTTGCATAAACCCTTCCATTACTGTCTCCTCCAATTAGCTGCTGAGCAAAAGGAAGCGTTTACTGACCTTGTTCAATCAAAATCAGCCTTGAACTGCTTTAAGCCCGACGTCTTAACTTCCTGTCTGTTGTGCTCCTGCCTGTGCTCCTTGACATTGAATTGCTTTATTGCAAGTTAGATGCATCTCTATAACTCAGAAATGAGGAAGATTTGCAGACAGCTGGTATTTCACCCCACTGGTGGATGAGCGTTAGTAGTCATTAGCTGTTAGTCTAGTTGGATGTGAATGATTTATGGTGAGCAGGGTGCACTTAGGGCTCCAACCGATTTAAGATTTAACAAGCAGGGTGAATCGGGCTGGGCAATTAATAGAATTTTCAATTACGATTTAGGCTTGCTTGTTTTATAAATCCCCTTCCCCTGCCCCTCCCTAAAAGCCCAAACTCGCTCTCAGACAGTTTGTGCCATTTTAGTTCAGCTTGAGCCAAGATAACAAAAGAGAGCCTTTGGTCAACGAGAAAGGTAAAACCAATTCAGCTGTTAGATAGAGAGAACGCAACAGTGTGCACAGCAAGCACATGCACAATCATATACGGTGAACTGTTGTTGGGAGAGCAGGCAGGGACGGTCGTTACACTGTGTCAGTCCCAAAGCCTCATACAAGAAGTTAGAAGAGAGATGAAGCACATGACAGCTTGCAGTGAATGTATCAGCTCTCTTCAGCGATGACTGTGTCTCACTGAATGCCAAGCACATTCAATACTGAATGAGGTGGAGAAAACTCAGATGTATCACACAGATGGAAGAGAATAAAAGGACACGGTGAAGCCCAAGATGCCGCTGTGTGTATTACATTTATCTTATTGTTTTTCAGTTCAACTATAAGTATAGTTCAAGGAAATGGACTGTTAAGAAGAAAAGAGTTTTAAAGTTCACAGTTCTGCTGTAGTGCACTTGTCGGCTGATGTGGTTGGATTTTTGTGAGAGCGAAGTACCTTAAAAGTTTTTCACATTACAGGTTGTAGGCATGAATAGTTTTTTTGGGTTTTTTTTGCCTGTGTCTTGTGTGTCTCACACATCAGGCATTGGTCAGTCGAAGCACTGGGCTGTAAAATTACAGCCTTCAAATAGAAGGATTGTTGAATTAAGTTATTCTTAAAGTAATATGAACAGTATGAATAATTGAACATCCTCCATTGTAATAATGCAATACTGAAAAATACATCTGACAAGGCTTATATAGGCTTTCAGTAAAGGCTGGATCACCTTGGGATTGGTGCATGTACCCCCCACCCCCTTCTTCTTTCTTGTTTCTTTTGACTAATAAAGGTTACTGACAGATAATCATGTCCACACTTGTCATCTCGGACACACAGGCATGCTAACATCTTTCATGTGTTACGTTCTGTTAGATTCATTTGACAGGTGCTTTTTATACCCAAAGCTTCTGATTCATTATCTATTATACCAAAGAAACTGATGTCGGTAGCATGTTATGTACAATTGACTACCAGACAGTTAATCCGACAATAACAAAATGGGTTTTAGCCACACAATGAGGAAGGATAGAAATATACTCGATACAATGCCTTGTTGAAAAAAAATCCTGTTGCTGCACAGAATGTTTAACTGCTTTCACTTCACATCTTTTAAACCATCATCCTCATAAAGGATTTGAGTCAGAGCAAGCGACTGAGACAATGACAGCCTTAAAACATAAAATGCCACCCATAAAAACAACAGTAGAATCAATGTTGTTAGCAGGCTTCGTATCATAGGGATCATTTAGGTCAGTGGTGGGGAGTCTTTTTGTTATTAAGGGACATTTCATTGTGTTTTTTTGCTAGCAGATCCACCGCGGTAACGAGGCATGTCTTATAGGTTTCAGCTTCTTAGCTATTAGCTCGCTCATCACAAACTTTGCCTCATGACACTGTCTCTGTCAGATGTGGTGCATTTGTCCTTGTAACTCATCTTGTTTTGCATGTTTCAAGCCGTGTTAGTCTACTGTTTTATTTTAACCCAGATAAAGTAATTGCTGTCTAGAGATTTTTTTTTTATACTTCAGGGTTTTGTACCTATTTATTAATTGCCTCGCAGGTCAGATCAAACAGTCTCCTGGGCTTTTCAAGGTCCAGAGACATCTTAAGCTTTAATTATTGCCTTACCAGTAGTTTGTCATCATAACCATTAGTAGAAAAATACATAGCTGTCACCACTAAGAACAAAGCTAGTTTAATGTCTGTTATAATATGCTGAATATCAATTCTTATATAATTTGATGAGTAGTTCATAGCACTCACCCGTGCACAGTTTTTACTGTAGTTTATTGTCTCCTTGGATGAAGAAGTGACCCCTAGAAAAAGAACTAATGGCCCCATTTGGCCCTCTTCCAGACAGTCCGGGCTCAGACACTGCTTATGATGTCTTTGTTAAGTGGTTTAAAATGTCACTATAGATCGGATCTCGGCCAGGGCAGATCACTTGATGTGTCGTTTATGGAGTGATTAAGCTTATGTATTTATTCCATTGGCTTTGGCTTGAGTTGCTCCCATTTGTCTTCAGGTATGTTGTATGAATAAGTAGTTTCACATTATGAGGGATTGTACAGCGCCATACTGAGAAGGAAGTTCTGAGACTGCATACTGTGAACTGATTATAGAGCTGAAGGCAGACAACAAACACAGGCTTCCAGTTGAGGATTAATGTGTTCAACGACACGTTCAATTGATTCAATTCGGATTTAACAGGGTCAGGAAAAACAGGAATTCCTTAGAAATTATTTGAAACAACTAGCTGCCATACTCTAGTCTTTTGAATGAAATTATGGTAACTGACTAGCCAGAGGGTTGAAATGACATTAAAGTGTCAGTTATGCATTTCCTGCCTTGGGCCTTTACGGTCAGGTTTGTGTCACTTGTCTGCTGATGTTATGGTGATGAAATGATTCAACATACAATAACAACTTGGAATTTTCTTTCCGCAAGTTTGTAAAACCTTCATTTATTACCATCTCTCCCCATTAACTTTTTTTTTCATCCAATACGTTCTCTTTTGATTCCAAAATGTATTACGTCACACATTTTCTGTCATGCCTTTTTTCGGCAATTAGACCCATTCACAGCTCAAACACATCTGCTGTTATCAGTTCTCCTCACTTTTAATTTCCTGTGTCTCTAGGTGATACGCATTCATTCAGACGCTTCATCACTCCTCCTTCCTGCACCGCGCACCTCTGAAGCGTATTTTTTCCAGAGTGAAAATGAAAATGTGAAACTTGTCAGCCTGAGTGAGCATGTTATTATAACGTCGCCACAGCGGAGGTGATGAAGAGGCAAATGGGTTGTAAGGTTTTCCATTCAGGCTGTCAGACAGAAAAGTGTGAAACTCAATGTGTTTCATCTCCATTGACCCTCATTGTCGGATGTATTTTGAACCTGAGGTTGTCTGATTTCTTGTTTTCTGCACTTCATGCATGATCAAACCAGTATTTCTGATGTGTGAAGCTCCTCGTGCAACAGCCACGCACATATGTGCACAGACAACACTATACAGTGCAGATCACTGGAACTTTTGCTCTGGTAGAAAACAACACCACTATTCAGGTGAGGTGCTTCTCCACAGGTAGTCTGAGAACTGGTCTTTTAAAAATTGCAGTCATTAAATCGTGCCTTGTCATTAATCAAAGGATAGATGTGCAGCGGGGTGGCAGAGCATGAAGTCAGGTCTTCTTTATGACTGCACCCACTGTGTGATATCAAAGAGGGGGTTCGGTCTGCGAGCCGATTAAACATGGATGAAACACAGAGCAGTAAAACAGCCCAGACCCATCAAGAAGCTGACTCCATGCCCTATCACCGTTAGTCACTCATTTTCCTGTTACAAGCTGCACTGTAGTATAAACACTTTGAATTGATTTTTGACTCTAGCAAAGGATAAAAGCTGATGATGCTCTGCTTTTTTATTTTTTATTTTAAAGATTCATAGTCCTAAACCACTCTGGATCCCCTTGCTTTTAACCATCCTCCTCATGAAAAGTTTAACATTTTTGGGTAAGCCTCGGGGGGCTGTCTGCCTGTAGTTCCAATGGGACCGAGGCTATGGATAGCCAAACATCGAGAGGAGGATTTTATTGTGGACTATTTTATCCGGAAATCATTACCAGCACAGTCACAGACCTGCAGGCTGTTAGACGAGCCTTTTTGAAGGCTACTGATAATGAAGCAAGCCTCCTCCTCCATACTACAACCAAGATGACACTGAGCAATTTGCTGCCTTTTGCAAGAGATCTCTCATCGTTTGCTGCAGCAATGCCCCAGATTCCCATTAGGCATTAATAAAGTTAATTGGATCTAAAATATTCTCTCAAATTCTTCTGTATTAGAATTGGCCCAATCAAAAATAAAGGGCCACAGTCAATAATTATTTTTGTTAGCAATAAGTTATGATAATAAAATATCAGAAAAATGATTATTACATTTTTCATCTTCAAGCTGGTCACTATGTCTGACAGTTCAAATCCGAAGGTTTTCCATTTACAAGGTTATGAAACTGAGAAAAGCAGCAGATTTGAGAACCAGGAGTCACTCTGTGTTTTGACAGTTTTGCTTGATAAATTACTACAACTTGTAATTTTATGTCAGTCGACTATTGATTAAATAGCAATAGTTTCACCTGTATGTAGATTTCAAAAATAATCTTTACATTTAAAAGTGATTCATTTTAAGCAGATAAGCCCAGAGACATGATATTATTTGCTTAAAATGTAACTGGGAAAGTCCAACAACAAGAACTACAACAACTCTAAATTTGCTAGTGCCAGTTGTGATTATAGCCTGAAAGTCAGTGACTAAGATTTTCACCTCTCACAGCGTGTTAAAACATTATGTAATTTCATTTGTATTGTAACAGAAAGTGACACATTCAGCCCTGATAACTCTCACTCGCAATGAAGAATTTACAGCTGACAACTGCCCTGCTTGCATGTTATTTTTTCCTGCCCACTTCCTCCCTCAGTGGGTTGTAATTGAATGATTATTGTTGGACCATCATCAATATTAATGTCATTCATTTGTACTGTAATTCAGAGCAAGGCTTCTGCTTCATAAAAGAAATGCCAGATAAATGAATATGTTTCTGTGGCGACTACAGTTCTGAGTGACCCTTCAGTATGACTTCTTACAGAAGGTGCTTCGTCAGCTTGCGCCTCTGCGAACATACATGGAGCCTGTTCTTAAGTAACATGTTATTTATTAGTAAGAGGTACTCTAGGGAATGTTTCACATAACAGCACGTTCTTGGTGCCACAGCAAACGAATGGGCCACTGCTGTTAAACTAAAGGGACTACAGTGCAGAATGGAATTTATTCTGCCTCAGGGCCCCATAACAGTTTCTCAGCAGTGCTACTGTATGCACGGTTTGTGCTGACTTAGCAGTATTTGTTATACAGTAGGTTTCAAGGAATTATCAAAGCTTTCTACATAAGGGGTTCCCTTGCGCATTCATAAGTAGACATGAGATTTCTTATGGCTTGTCACGCTCTCAAGGGCGCTGTGCTTTTTTTTTGTATAAATACCAACAGTAGACACAATAACCTGCTTGAGAATCAAAGTAAATGTCTGCATTTTTATTTCATATCCAACATTCTACTATATAAAATACAACCCTGATTCCAAAATGGTTGTAGAATCCGATGATTTGCAAATCCAAATCCATATACTCAATTGAAAACAGTACAACTATATATTTAATGTTTGACCTTATGAACTTGGTTTTTGTAAATATCTCCTTACAGCAGCAGCACGTTTCAAACAAGTTGGTACAGGAGCAACAAAAGACTGTGGATATTGTGGACTGATCCAAAAACACCTGTTTGGATCATTCCACAGGTAAACAGGTTCATTGGTAACAGGTGATAGTATCCTGACTGGGTATGAAAGGTTCATCCAGGAAAGACTCAGTCGTTCACAGGCAAACCAACATTGAATTGGACCAATCAGTCTGGAAAGAAGACATCCAATTGTGATGTCACAGTGCAAAAATCACAACCAATGGTGATATCACATTAACTGACAGCATCCAGGTTTGATGTCACGGACTAAACACGTGGAATTGTGATTTCACAGTGGAATGAACACATCAAATTGTGAACTTTTTCCAGAGCAGCTGGACTTTGATCTGCAAGCAGGGCAGAAAAACTGAAAGGATTTGAAAAGGATTGAAAGGACAAAGCAGTCTGTGTAATTCAGTTACTGGTGAAAAGACTGAATGTGATTCAGGAAGGTCAGCTTAAGGGATAACATTCATGAGTTTAAAGCTTGTCAGATGCCAAGACACTACACAGCAGTTTGTAATACTACGAGGCAGAATTATACAACTCTGTAAAGCTATTACAATGACTGTCGTCTTGTCCTTCAGCTCAACAATTGCAAGCTAAAGCACCATAATTACCAAGTTCTCATTACAAGGTTGCAATGTACATCATCTGTAGGTTGTAACATTAGCTATAAAAAGGTAGTACGTGGTTTCTCGCTGTCTTGAGACATTGTACATTTATTTGCTATATAAGTGAGACTGGTGTGTTAGTTGGCCTGGTCACAGTTGTAGTGTCTTTTGAAAGGATGCAGTAGGTTCAAGTAAGGCTGCTGCACCATGCTGTGTGTGCAAACCAAGGCTGCCACTCAGGAGAATTTCTCTATATGTTGGCTCTGCCTCTAATGTAAATTGCCTGTTTGCACTCAATACTTCTTCGGGTCTCAAAGTTGTGTAAGTAGAGTCCACATGGGTACACACATGGGATGGCAAGGATTTATTATAGGCCGTGTTATGTAGCACACACATGTGATAAATGGGGCCCACTGTGTGAAAGTAATTTTTCTTTTCTGTATCTGTAAACTGTAACCATTCTCTCCCCCACCATTGACGCTTCCCAGGTTTCATTTGTCATCTCTCTCATGCTGGCATCATTACGAAAATTGCTTAGGAAGGGTGTATTTCCAGCAGCAAATACCGCCTGTTGTTCTTGGCACATGAGATTCATTAGAGTAAAATAGCTTGTATTATTGGGCAGTTTGTCAGAAGCCGAAGGAAAATCACACTGATTACTGCAGAAGTCATTTATTTCCTTTATATTACATGTAAGCTACTGTTGCTCAGTGGGAGAAGAGGCGTTAGTTGGTTGAAGAGTCCGTTCAGGGTTTGTTTTCCTGGAGGAATGCACCTGATGCCGCAGCCTCTGTCTTTGTCATGGTCATGTGCTTAAAGCAAAGCAGTCAAATTAAAGTCCCCAAGACAAACAGAGAACTTATTGCCTCCCCATCCTCACGCTGAAACTCGTTTAGAGCCAAATCCACCTTATCCTCCCATTTCAGCACTGTTTTCAGATGTCCTCCGCTTCCAGGAGGGCCAATTCATTTTCTAGACATCACTGGGCACCACTGCTTTTCTTCTTTTTTTGAAAAAGTGCAGATTTTCTTTCAGGGGAAAATGTTTGACCTGTATATTCTCTTGACAGCTCAGGATATTCAGACTACACACCTCCACCCTGGTGAAGCCCGGGCTGATGAAACCATTCTGGCTGATTGCACCATTGTCTCGTCTGGTCATTTTCAGCACAGGGCCCGCAAAAATCGATTTGCAGAGTTTTAAACTGGCGACTCAAAGTGGCACCGAGAACTCTTTGAAAAAAAGTTTCGCTTCATTTCCAGAAATCATCCGACGTGACGTCAGTGAGCTGGGTACAGCCTGCTCATGTCTGCCAATCCAGCCAGCCTGTGATGCTTTATGCAGAATAACCACAGGGAGACGAGAGGCAAAAGATCTAACAGTGTAACTGGACGGAGCTGTTTCTTGTTTTCCGCTCAGGGGACAGTTTGCATTTCACTTTTGAGCTTGATGTTCTTTACATGTCGATGTAGAGTGATTTGTGGACAAATAAGTTAAATCTGCAGAATCTAATGAAAAAAAAATCAAAGACATTTAAAATAGGGATGTTACATATAATCAGTGTCAAACCTTGTCTTATGCAGCTTTATCACAATGCTGCTTCGTTTGTCCATAGAGAAACGTTAAGGTCACCTATCCCATAATCCCTGTTACTATAATAATATAATATAATAACACGACTATGGGCGAATGCTGAACTAGCCTGGCGAGCTAGTCCCAGTCTTAAAGCAGTGTAGATAATGCCACTTGAGTGTTGCAGAAATAACACACACACTACAAATTTATGTAATCGGTGTGTATGTGCAACCAAATGTACATCATTTTTTATATTTACATTACAATACATAGTCACCTTTTCATTTTTGCAAAGACAGTTAATTCCTTCTCATTATTTGTCACTCAAGCAGGAGCAGTATATATTCAATCAGTAGTATAGTGGGCTGTGTTAGAAAGGCAGCTTCAAAGCCTTTTCCAAACTGTAGTAATGACAGAGCTATTAGGGTAGCGCCATCAGTTCTGCGGGGCAGTTTAGTCTTTGGCTCTTTTATTGCAATTCCATGGAATTATGCAAAAGGAGACTAAATGTTAATCAGAAGTCATTTTGGGACATGTGAAATGACGCTTTGCTTTAAGTCAGTTTGTTTGCTTCTCTGCAGCTGCATTTAGACAGCTGCTGTTTCAGTATTATGTAACACTAGCCAAACTACACTTAAACATAATGTCTATTTGATGCCATAAAACTCAAGGTGAGTATGCAGTGGAAACCAGTATCGCTGTCTTGAAACCCGCTCCCTGTATCTGTGCCATCTCTCTGACTAGAAACTGTCAGCGATGGTTTGTTTGTTTGCAGTGAACCCTGACCACCCACCAGAGCTTATATTTCCCTAATTAAATAATAGATGCTCTCACACCGTGGAAGTTCCCCGGTGTCAACTTTTCTCAATAAACAGTCTCTGCAGTACAGTAAATTACCACACTTGACATTCATCACCTCATCAAAAAGCAGTGCGGCTGCCCCCTCAAGGCTTAGCCCGTATGAATTCAGCTGATTTTTGTTGTGGCCTGAACATAAGTGCTACTTAAACAAACAAGATGAAATGAGCTCTCCACATTCGGTGCAAGATTTATTGTTAAAGAATGTATTTGCAGAAAAGGTTGTCTGCTAGTCAAATGAGATACACACACGAACATAAACACACACACACACACACACACACACACACACACACACCGTGATTGTCTGTGATACATTCATGGTGTTTACAGCTGCTGTGCCTTGTGAAAAAAACTCCTCAGCCTTGGTAATGGTAATGGCATGGTTGCATAACATAATATGCAGGATTAGATTTTTTTCACTCCACATCTGAAAGTAAACATTTGTAAGGTAGAGCATGTTTCCAATAGTCTAATCAAATGGTATTGATTAAAGGGAAAATAAATTTCACCTTGATTTTAAAATGCTCTGCTGTTAGGATGAAATACTGTGGAACCTAATTATCTCAATCCCACTGCTTTTCTTCCTCCTCACCAAACAGCAGAGCAGAAACAACGTGGTCGGGCTGGTCGGTCTCATCAGCATCCACCGCCTTTTGTTCAGCGTGTGCTTTGCCCGAGATGAAAGGGGAAAAATAAAAATACAGCCCATCTTGCCGTACTGTGAATTTGACTCTCTCGCTTTTTTCGTCTCACTCTCCGTCTTGCCGTGCTCTTTTCTCCCACCACAGTACTTTTTTTACTCTTCTTCTCCAGGCTGTAGTTTTGTGTGGAGTTGGCTAGTCTGGCACGCTGCCCTCATACTGGGGATTCACAGAAAGCCTTGTGTATTGACTCCATGTTCTGAAATGCCTGTCCTTTTTTCACTGCTTTTAATCATTCAGTGTGAAATCTCAATTCCTTCACAGAGCCGTTATGTAATTGTTGCCAGTCTTAATTATTCCTGCCTTTCTCAGGTTATTTGTGGGCATTATTCTTTAAGCATTGTAACACCAATTATGTATCTACAGTATGAGGACTCAAACAAATTCTGATATCCTAAATATTCCAGTGATTGGCTTTCTCTGCAGGGTGTTTTTTTCCCTACTGAATTAATTTAGCAAAACCATTGGATAAAATGTGCAACAGCCTACACATCTAGTCATGAGTGTATTTAGTGACAAATGAGATGCAGCTTTCTAACGGACAGTAAAACCTTCTTCCAACAGTGGCTGCTCCGTTTGAATTCACTGTGCATGCAGATAAACAGTGAGGGCTTCTGCCAGTTAGCATTGGAGTTGAAAGCACCTTGGCTGAGATACACAGCTCATACGCAGCTTTTCTGTACCTTCTGTGACTGCCTGAATCTGCTGTGGCCTTAACGCAACATACACAAATCATTAGTAAATAAGTCAGTCTAAAGATATACCAAATGTCCTAATTCAAAATTTCCTCTCATGTAGTTCCTCTCATGTAGTTTTTTTTGGCAACAAACTCCTGTCTTTTTTCCCCCCTGAGTTTTGCCTCTCAGGCTAAAGACAGGCTGTACTCTCTTCTTGGTGGTGGAGGGTGTGGGGCTAAAAAGGAGGCACTACCCAGGATGTGTGTGTGTGTATATATATATATATATATATATATATATATATATATATATATAATGTGTGTGTACACAAGTTATATTATAAAGGAAAGCACTTATTTATATACTGATTATTTTTCCAATTACTTAATCAATTTCCTCATGATTTATTCTTGTTTCTTTCTTATGCAGTACTTTTCAATACCAAAGGTCCAAAGTGCTTTTGTGGACTTTTTGAGTTGAATTGTGTCGATCCACTTCTGAAACCAAATCTACACTCTTGAATTTGCTCGGCACCTGCACATCTTTAGGTTCAGCCCTGGACTCCAGCTGAGAATCGTGTGAAAAAGACATGCGTAGGCAGACTAAGAATACAAGACAACGGTTGTTTTTCAGTTGTGCCATGTGTCTTGGAGTTTTGAATGAATTAAGGTTTCCCCAAACTATCAATCAAGTTTCTTTGCATAACTGTTCTCCATGGTAACTTTCCTCTGTGAATTATACGAGATTTACCTAAACTTACCTTCACACTGACAAATTACAGTTGTGTATTAAAATTGGATACTTTGAAAATGAATACTTGAAGCTGCAGTGTATTTTTTTTATGTTCAGCATAGTCTAACGCTGTACACTGTCAGTTCTTTCAGATCACTGATTACGCTTGCAGCACATAAACCTTGTTAACATTAAAAGTAAAGAAACTGCTACTAACCACTGCGATGTGTTCATTACATTTGAGTAGCTGGTGTTTGGGAACGGTTCGCTCCGCATTTCCTGCTAGAGAAGATGATGGGGGTGTAAATGGGAAAATAAGGCTGTTATCTTCATGCCTGTATTGTAAGTTAGACTCCATGAGCTTTCCAATTAGAACGTCTGCACCCGAGGGCCCTGTTGTGGGTAATTGTTTTTAAAGCTCGACTGATACCCTGAAGACTGCTGTAATGGAACTGTATTCCTCCAGTATGTGCTCAGATTATTCTATTTACATTTATGGAAGCTATACTCTTCAGCTCATAGATAAACGTGACTTTATTTGTTCTACCAAGCCGGGTTTTTTTTTTTCCTCTGTGAAGTCAGAGCCTTCGTATCTGTCCTCTGCTGCAGGATACGTTGAATCGTGCTGCAGATTAATTAAAGGTCTTGCATTACAGCTGGAATGTAAACAGGTGTGTGACATTCAGGAGGAGAGTGAAACCAACAGGCTAATTGAATTTAGCTTGTCACTTCAAACAGTTTTTCTTCGGCACCTGATTCACATCTAAACACAGCTGGCTGCGTTGATTTGCAGTCAGAGCTGCTACCGTTAGCCCGTCCTCTGAGGATATGATATGTGTGGTACAAACACTCTTTGACAGTTTTAGCCGGCACAGTTCTTTGATTGAACAAAGCCTCTGTGCTGTTCAGAGTTTGTATTCAGACAAGCTGCTGCTGGAAAAGGTGAATTCGAGTTTGTTGTAGTCGCTTTAAGGTCAGCTGTCAGATTAATTGAGGAGGTACAGTGTGAGAGAGTGTGTATGTGCACAGTTGTTCCCCTAGACATTTATTGTTTCAGGCTTGTATAAGAATGTTGGGTGCTAATTGGTAAAAACCTGTGATTCTATGCTACAGCCGCCTTTGCCTATATATGCTTGCAAGTGAATCTCTGCCTACTGTATTTGTGCCCATTAAAGCCATACCAATGCCATGGCCTATATTATCCAATAACTTTGGCACAGATGGATAAATCTGCATGATGTAAGTAGCAACAAATTTTAGTAAAAGAATTCTTGAGGTAATTTAGAAAGTGACTACACATTGCATAGTTGACATAATTATCTTACCAGATATCTCACAACTGTTTCCTGCAAAAAGAGAGAATGAGTTTTAGTGAACCCTCCCAGAATAACAATGTTTTGTTATTTTGTTTCTTTTTTAAATGATGCTATTATTACCCATCCTCGATCCCTTAGTTCTCCAATTAAAGCTGATCTTTAACTTAATATGGCAATCTATAGTGATTACCTCACTTTTGGAGCCAGACACAAGTAGCCATTGGAGGAACTGCAGGTTTTTGCACTTCCCGCATTGGCTTCAATTTTCAGCTTCGGAGGCTGTCGCTTGGTTATGAGGAAAAAATATCAAAACCTTGTCTCGCCTCATGGAGTCGATGAGATCCATCAGTCTGGCCCATGGGACAATTTGTACAGTGACACCCAGCTGTCCTGTTCGTCTGACAATGAAGCCTGACGCCTGAATCCCAAAGGTGCTTTGAAAGATGCCACATGCAGGAAGGGAGGATTATGAATGTAACACGGGTTTAAAAGACATCGACAGCAGTCCGCCTTGCTCGGCTGCCCCTTGTGAGCACACTGAATCCAGCAGTGTTTGTCTCTCGGCGGAGCGGCGTGGAGAAGCGATCCCTATGCCCCCTTTCCCTGATAAACACAGGCCAGTGGTGCGAGAGAGAAGGCAGGCTGTAAGCAATAGGAATGCTTACTCAGGCTTTTCACATATATGAAAAGAGGAGGAAGGAGGAATACGTAAGTAGGAAAAGCTAAAACTGCAAGTAATCTGACCCAGTTTTTAGCTCCTGGCTCGTGGCTTCAAGCTGGTGATGCAAGCAGTTTCTCTATTTATGGTCCTGGTTTTGGATTGATCTCACTATGAAGCCAAGAGATGCATCTCAGGGGAAGGCTGGCCTGTTAATAGCCATTGTTTATCACCATCCATACACAAATGCGTAAGCTTTTTTTTTTTTCTTCGCACGGAAAAGTGTACAGAGAGAGTATATGTTTGTGCATGAGGAAAAGAAGCTTTTGCAGCGCTTGTGAGGACCTAGATTTTATATCTTCGTTCTCCAACACTGATCACCTCTCTATATCTCTTGTACTGTACTAAGTTATGATGTACAGGGTTATTTTATGAGAAAACACTGAATGTATGTTGTTATATATGCACTTTCTGTCAACCTGCCTCACACACTTTCAACAAAGATCGTGATTGACATTATCCCAGAATAACATTCAGCATCCTCAGAGAAGTACCTGGGCTTGCTTTAGGTTCTTGAGGGCGTTTTGCCTCTGATCCAAAAGGCTTCTGGCTGATGTAGTCCCTGGCCTAGATATACCATGACTTGGATGACTTAGTCTACACAGGCATACCCCCGATTCTTAGCAGTGCTGCTTTTCACACCACTGATCTTTCGTCCAGAAACGAAACGGTCTGAGGTTTAATGTCAGTGGGTGTTCAGACTGAAAATAGAAATGTCTTAAAAGAACACAAGGGGGCTGCGTTGGTGTGGGACTGTTGCTTCAGGTACCAGCAAGAAGATGAAATGTGATACGGATGGTACACTTTGAGTAATACATCCATGGGTGTGAGGACTTGAGGCTGGTCACACCAGGATACAAAACAGCAAAATGCTACAATTTAAATTCATTTCTATGAAAACAATCATTAAAATGATTGGTCTTGTTTGTGAGGGAGAAGTAAATTAAATCCGCACAAGTTCAAATGGTTTAGCTTTGACCCATGAATTTACACCACTGACCAATAACAATATATATATATACATATATATATATATATATATGTGTATATATATATGTATATATATGTGTGTATATATATATATATATATATGTATATATATGTGTGTGTGTATATATATATATATATATATATATATATATATATATATATATATATATATATATATATATATATATATATAAGAAG
>JBBMOC010000007.1:13004851-13164605 GCA_037975185.1 Centropyge bicolor | reverse complement strand
ACCAAGAGCTTAACCTCCAGCTTAGAAATGCTCCTTAATTGAGGACCAGTCAAAGTGACCTAATTTAATGGTTAAAAAAGCTCTTTCTCTTTCTAGCTAATGAATTCAGATCAAAAGCTCAAACCTGTTTTCACAACTTTATCAAACCCAACTGCTTCCATGCTTGAACCGCAGCTGATTGAAGAGGCTGTGGTGTCTGCTTAGGGCTCAGCACTGAGAAAAAGATGACTGTTGCGTTCGTCAGAGGATGGCTGCCAACAATGGGGGTGTGAAGAGAAGAGCACCTCATTAGGAGCCACCTCGTCATAGTGAGGCAATTAGTCGGATTGGGAGGAGATGCTTTGAGCTCAGACACTGCTCAGCGCTCTCCACCCACTGCACGGACTGATGAGGAGGACATGGGCAGTGGGAAGGTGGGAGTATCAAAGGTTTTAAGGCTGTTCCGCAGCTTTGTGGTGAAACCTTCATGTTAACGTTCAATAACCATTTTCACTTCAACCGTGATTTCATCTGTGAATTTTATTTGAACGCTGATATCTTATTTATCAGTGTTCATAGGACAGTATACACCTCATTTTAATTGGCCTCATTAATGTAAACCTTATTCATGATCATTCCTGTCAGCATCTGCGGCGTTTGCCTTTCTTACTTCAAATCCTAGATGAGATGTTTAAAATTCTGTTTCATGCCCAATCAAACAACATCCATCTGAGCTTTATGCCTCAGCAGGTATCCTGCTTTTGACAGAGTAGAGTAGATCTTAGTATTAAAGCTGTAAATCAGCATTCTAATTACCTCATACCCACTGCGTGAACTGAAGGAAAACCTTGAAGAGACTAACTATACACGACGCTGACATAATGAAGGTTTGTGTAGACAGTTGATGGGGTTCTCGATCAGGGCACCCAGATGTTGGTTTCTTCATTTTAAAGCTACATTCTTGATTCGTACTCTGGTTTGGAGCAAAAGTCCCTTGTCAAAACGTATAGTAATATAGATTTTTTTTTTCATGCAGTCTGTTCATCTCCATTTCAGTGTGTTTACTCACACAGCATTCTTGAATGATTAATAATTCATAATAGTTAGACAGTTTGGGAAATATGCTCATCTGTTTTCTTGTGAGGAGTTGGAAGAGAAGATAGATACAAACCACATATCTGTACGATAAATGTAAATCTGGGGCCAGGAGACAGTTAGCTTAGCTCAGCATAAAGCCTGGAAATGGATAGCATTGGTGTGGATGTGCTCGTCTGGTTAATTGCACATGTGAATAGGAAGAGATTTCATACATTGCCTAGGTTTAAAGCAAATTAGTATACATCTCGAAATGTCAGACTGTTTAACTGACTTATTCGTCAAAGGGGGTACACACTGATATCAGTTCATTCAGCAGTACCTTTCAGCTATATGTATTCCCAGCTCAGGAGAAACTTTCCAAAGCCTGAGAAAATAACCCTGATAAATTCATTGTCGTTATTTCGACTTTCGACTTGAAATATTAAAGACAGACATTTAGTGGGTAAGAATGGTCTTACAAAAGGTGCTACCGAGTTGAAAAGTGAGAAAGACCTAGATTAACTGTTACCTTTGCACCTTTCCAAGAGACCGGACTGCACATGTGCACATGAAGGCACCACCCCCTCCAATGAAAGAGCAAATATACTGTATAGATTAAGTGAACCGTGGTGTTCCTGCTGATACACATTGATTGCTTTGTCTGACATTCACATTGCCGAGGTTAGAGTTTCTATAGCCTCAAGGGTACTAATGCAAAAATTCTCTCAGAGCTGCCTGTGCTTTGGATAGAGGTGTTAAATTCTACCCTCTACTATTTAAAATTTCGTTCCTCAGCCTAGCTCACATCTGTCACCCGTCATTGTCAGCTTGCTCGAGTAGGCTTTAATATTTGGGAGAAATGAAAGGTAAAGCAGACAGCGGGGGCAACCGGGTTGTTTGCATAGCTCTCTTAGAGTGTAGAGATGGAAAACCCCAAAGCAAAAACTCATTTCAAATATTTTATGAGCAGGGACGCTCTGAGCTTATGAATGAATTAAGTAGCTTTGGAACCGGTCCAAACAGAACTTTAAAGATATTCCTTAGCATTCAAAGTCCAAACAACAGTTTTCCATCCTTTCTCAAGGGCAGATGGACATGTTAGGGTTGTTTCTTGTCACACTGACTGGATCGAACCCCTTAATGGGACACTGTCTTTAACTAAAGTCCCACCTCGCCAACCCGTAAAAAGTAAGGGGGCAGATGCTTTTTTGTCTGTATTCCTTGAAGCAGCTGCAAGGTCCAGAGCTCTGAGTCCAAATCCGTCTCGAGCGCCTGTGAAAAGATCCCTGCAGCCTTGTCAAAACTGGTGCTGTCAGTAAACAGACAGAGAGAAGAAGGAACTTATATGAAAGGAAGCCTGGGGG
This sequence comes from Centropyge bicolor, assembly GCA_037975185.1. Lineage (NCBI taxonomy): Eukaryota > Metazoa > Chordata > Actinopteri > Pomacanthidae > Centropyge > Centropyge bicolor. The sequence goes on along the minus strand of JBBMOC010000007.1, from coordinate 13,162,185 downwards.
CTTTAATCTGATTCTGCTGCCTGTGGCTGAGCCAGAGATGGGGTTGGTTTGATGCAGACATGGGTGACTGGGGAGATATAAATGACACTGACAGTGAATCACACAGTTGACACACTGTATCATACTTATGTCACACTCGTTGCTCTGAGATGTTGATGCAATGTTTTTGTATATGTATAGTCCACAGTCGAGTGACACTTTCACCTTAATTTACATTTATTTTACGTGAAAACTGTGTTGACTGTTTTATCTGTGATCACACAAGCATCAAACCCACCTACATCCACTGTGTTTAGCATTTATGTCAAGGCCACAATGCAGCCATAAACCCAATCTGTAGTTAACCTATACACGATGAGTAGTTTTAATATGGGGACCAGTAAATATAGTAATGTATGGCAATCATATTAGAACTCACTCCAGGGTCCAGTGGAAAGCAAGCCACAATGGTGACAGCCTCACGTATGAAAACTAGCCATGACCATTAAAGTTGCATGGGATAGACTTTTATGATCCACATGATGCAGCCAACATCAAATAGAGTTCAGTGTTTTAAGCAAAAAATGTCTGATAAACCAACCGCACCATCCAGCCAACAAAGTTAGCAACTACCCGGTGAGCACAGTGGAGCATTTAGCAGCTGAAGTACCACACATTTCCCTCAGGAGTTGGTGGATACCAAAACAAAGCTTAGAGGAGAAAAACATTACTCTTTGTCAAGTGGCGATCAGGCAGATGTTTCATTACACATTCAACATACCAAACTTTAAAAGGTGGTGATATGTCAATGTTGTATTTACAGCTTGTTCTGCTGCCCCCAGGTGGCCTCAAAACAAAGTAATCCTGCATTATTTTGGGGGCTCAGACAGGGCTGCAAACCCAAAGAACATGCTAACTTCAATCTGGTATTTGAGTATTGTTTTAAGATTTGAAAGACAAAAATTGAAAAATGTGAATTTGTGCTTTAAGTAGCGGGACACATACTCCACCTCTCCCCCACAGACAGGGTGCTTCTAGGTGAGGCAGAGCAACAACTAAACCAGCTCTTCCGCATAGCCGGCAGTGAAACCTGCTTAAGATCAGTTAACTGCACGATGCTGCTCTCATGCATATTGAATCTCCCCACTATGAGCATCCTGCCTAAAATCTTTGTCAACATACGTTTGTCACAAGCAGGACTTGCATTTGACCTCAAAAAACTTCTTAGCCATTGTTTGACTGCTTTCTGTTGCGCCGTCGTGCTTCCTCCTTTTTTTGCGTCGCTGTCGAAAGTCAGATTGCTTTTGAAATGTAGCAAAGCAAAACTGACATTTCCTTCAAAAAAAAAAAAATCCTTCCCTCCTCCACAGCAGCGCTTTTCTCTTTTATCCTCCTGTTTGTCAGTTTTCTTAGTGAGAAAATATAATGAGGGGCAGGGAAAGATAATGGCAGCTTAAAAACAATCGTTTAACTTCACTGCTAATCAGGTCACCGCATACGGAGCTGCTGAATGCATGAGGGACGGGAATGAACGTATCTCACCATCTGCATTCGACACGTCTGCTGTAAATGATGTGGGATTGTGGGGGGGGAAGCGGGTGATGTGATACACAACAGAGGTAACTAGCTCTGCCCTTAGGCTGTGTTTTCAAAGCAATAACTCATTAACAATAAAGATCAGGCCCACGGCTCATTTGGAGTTGGCTCGTGCAGAGAGCTGGTATCGCAACTAATTGATCCATATGGACGGAAACAATCGAGGAGTGTGTGAAACTAGTTCATTGATCTTATTCGGCTCATTCTTTGAGTACGATCTCTCGGGATGAGACCTGTTGACCCTCGTACACACCGGAGGAAACTTTTGCAAGAGACCCAGAATATTTGGTCCGAGTCCTAAAAGTTTAGTTCATTATTTAGTTCATTACCTCTCCTCTGTATTCCATGCTCTGTTTCCTCCTCTTTCACACTTAATTTCCTCCATTTGCCTTTTCACTCCCACTTTCCCTCAACCCCTCCTTCCGTCTTGCTGTAAGCAGAGTTGTCAGAGGCATTTGAAGTCTCTGCTTTACACAGGGCTTCCTCCTCTTTCTCATTTTTCCTCTGCCTCCTTCCTCACCAGTCCTAGATTAGCATGCCTTGGGTAAAGTTTGCAGACTAGGACTTCAGTAAGAGCTCGCTTCTTTTTTTTTCAGTGGTGATAGTATGACAAGATGAAACTGTAGTCTAGCCTGCTCTGTTAAGTCTTCCCTCAACTTAGCCCTTCTGAATTCTCCCTTGTGTGGTGTTAATCACACAGTCTAACATTACTGTATCTCAAATCAAGGCAGATGACATATATTAGTCATTTTATATCGCTAATGCATCTCTAATGATGTGTTGATGCAGGTGTGGCTGCAGGCTGTTTGTTCACCGGCAGGCACTCTGTAGCATGTCCTCTTGACACCCCTAATGCAATCACACTCCCATAGTACACAGAGATAATGACATCCCAACATCTGCGTCTATCATAACACAGACACATTATTACCTTTTGCACTCTCATAATTGGCATTTGTTGCGTTTTTTGCGGGGAGCAGAATTTTTGTGTCTGTGTGTGATTTTAATTTCGGAAACCATCTGGAGAGAGCTTAAAATCCCAGTTTTCAGTCTAATCGAGGTCCTAATAGTTGCATAAATAACCACAACTCCATCTGATGATTACTACCAGACAGGTCAGGCCCGCTTTGACTCCTGTATCATCCACAACAGCTTGGTTTTAAGTGCTCTCTCAGGGCTTAGCGCCTGCCTCACTCTTGGCAAAATTCATTCAACTGTCAACATTTTACAACTGCTGAACAAGCCGGTCTTCCCCTGCTGTATAACCTGTCTCACTGAAAAATGGAACCACGTCAAAAGTTTCTAACACTTAAAAGTTCATTGTGAGCAACTGTCCCCTGAAGTTGTGATAGTAGATTGTCTTTCGCAGCCCTCAACTTTATTGGCCAATAAGACATCTGGTAATGAGGAAATTTAAATGAAGGAGGTGTTTCGTAAGATCCTATTATCCCAGCACTCACAGTTTGTTGAATTTATGAAAGAAAGAAATTGGGAAACTTTCAATTACTGAGCAAACCTGCTTCTGGGAGTCTTATCTTTTTACTTATTTTGTCTCTCAAGCTGTTGAACAGCAGCCACGGCAACACCACCCATTTAGTATTTGGCTCAGCTCTTGACTCTTCCAGAGCAGCAGCATAAAACAATAGGACTGCACTCCTTTAAGATACAGTGGGGTATTGGACTGTACTGAGAGTTTTAAAGGGCAAATTCGTCAAAGCCACAAACCCCTCTGGCCTTTTACAAAGGTGAGATGGTAATGATTACTTTTAAGAGTTCAGATGCAGAGATGTTGATTGTGTGTTTGATCATATTGGAAAATTCCCTGCACACTCAGAGCATTCAGTTTTCATGTGAACATTTCAGTAGGATATTTCATGAGATCAAGAAGTGCAGTGTGGCCAAATGTTGTTTGTCCTTGAGCAATAATTTAAGTAGTTACTTGATCAATCATTTTTAGCTGTGCTAGCAGTCTGGCTCTAGAGACGGCAGTGTCTCTCGTTCAGTCCACCACCATTCCAACTGAAATATGAACTACTGTAATGATCCTCTAATTGGGTTAGACGGAGCGCCAAGAGAACGCAGGAGATTGCCAAATGGTCGTCTCCTCAAGGCCCCGCTGGTTTTCCAGATGTCAGTACAAATTGACTGAACCTGATACTTGTGTCACATTTCAACACATGGTTCACACAACCACAACTCTGGAGGCATCAGAGCTCCAATAATGAATTTGCTTCTTAATAAGGATCTTACTTTTTCTCTTCCAATACCATATTCGATACCTCGGCCCAGGGTAACAGCAGATATAGATTCTCAATACAGTACTAGTAGTCTCTAATTACAACACTGCATGAAGCGTAGAAGTCATTCTTACTTAAGGTGACTGAGTGAATGTAACTGATTGCAGAAGCACAATTTTATAATGACATTCATTTAGAAAGTGTTTAGTGTGGATCATCACATCAGGCAGATATCTGATTGTCTTAAGAAGTATGAGCCAAAATACTGATCCTGCAATTTGGATCAGTGCATCTTAACTTCTTACCAAAACTAGGGGGAAAAAACAAACTTATCTGTGGTGTAAACATCCAGCAATACTTTGTAAAACATTTGAACCATAAAGCATTAACTGTTACTATTCAAACTGTAAATTCACATGTCCTTTGTAAAATTCCAAATTAAGTCAGGACAAGACCAGCGATAGATTACTCTATTTATATTATGTTTGTTAAAATGACTGGAATGTAAGTTCCCTTTGTAGCAGCTCAGATTAACTGCATGAGAAGCCGGCAAAAATCAAATAAAAGTGGATTATAGCTGAAGCCCGTTTTTGGAGCTGACATGAGCGAAGGTGGTGGGAGTGTCTGCGGTGTGTGTGTGTGTGTGTGTGTGTCTGTGGGTGGTTGGATTAATAGATGAGGATTTAGATTGGATGTAATGATGCGAAGCAAAAAGCGATGGATGATCTCATCCACCACCCCCCGCTGTCTCAACTGTTAATATTTGGGATGGGAGAGGAATGGTGGGATACGAGTGTAAAATCACATACACTGAGTTTTTACTCATCCTCTCCGTGTGTATATATACACACGCAGACAACTGGAGTGACTCATGCAGTGTCACCAACAAGCCTAGGTAGCAGGAACAGTATCACTGATGGTGCTATAATGACTCATTTTCTTAAGTTGTTGCCAAATAAATAATCACTCATCTCTCGCCATTAAAGCTCATCCTCACATTACCCTCTGACCACTGAGCCTCAATCTTGCCGGTCTGAAAATTAAACTTCTTGTCGATTTGGAGGATCAGAGCCATGCTGTTGTAACACACACACACACACACACACACACACACACACACACACCACACAGTCTGCAGGGGTCCACTGTAACCAGCATGTCACAGAGCCTCTCCGCTGATATTAGTCGACATCTGACCTTTAATGAACACACAAACAGAGCCCCGCTGTTGTGGGAGGTTAGCGAGGCTGTCTGACAGCGACGCGGTCTAATGAGAGGGGCCCTCTCAGCAGAGCCGGTGTCAGCCCTCCACAGAAACCATACAAAACCCCTACACACCTCATTAGCATCATGCTAATAAGCCACTCTGCCGAGGATGTCATGGACAAGCTAAAATGGAAGTGTGGCATGTTTATAGCTATAGGAAAAAAATTCTTTAGCCACTCAGATGTGCGGGCTTTCTTTTTTTTTTTTCTCGACTCTTTTTGGGTTAATCTTAAATCCACTTGAGATGTTTGTTAACAGCGACAGGTAATTTAATTCCATTGTCCATAGTACTGACTATCAAAAGATATCAAGATTCATGATACAAATCTTCCTTTGGCCAATTATTTAGACTATATATATTTAGGTGACTTCTTTGTGACTTCTTTCGGAGAATGTGGTGAGAATATTGATAGAATGTTGTGTTGGAGCTGGAGCTGGAGTCAGAACGTGGTTAGCCTAACTTAGCAGACACTATCATGATCAACACTGTATCATGAGAAAAAGCTAGTATGGCTTTGACCAAAATGAAAAAGTATATATACCACTAGACTAAAGCTCACTAATTTACAAATTGTACTGCTTGTTTAAATCGTACACACACAGAAATGAAACAGAGACACTAAAATTTAGCCTGAAAGACACAAAATTAGCAACACTGCTCTTCACCTACAATGTGTTGTTTTTACATTTGTTAAGCAGTTAAGGTTGTTCAGGTTGATTCAGGTAAAACTTGTTTGGCGGTCAGCTTTAGAAGTGTTGGAAGGCATATTATTTTGTTCCTCTTTGGACAGAGCCTGGCTGCCTGTTCCTCCAGTCTTCATGCTAAGCTAGGCATAAGCATATTTAAGCATATAGCATAAGCAAATATGTTCACTTTTCCTTTAATATTTGAGAACTTTTGGTAGCTTCTTGCTCACATCCTTCAAGGTAAAGCTACTGTTTTCATATGTGTATTGAAACTCGGGTATCTTACTTCCACTAGTGGAAAACTTTTCAAACAATACCCAGTCCTGCAGTAATTTTTCAGTCATAGTTGCCTGCTGCCTGTTTGACTGTGGCTGCTTTATTGGAAGGTTATATTTGTGTCTGTAATTATGTAGTCGGTTGAGACGCAGCATTTTGAAATTAATGTGACCATCTCCAGTGTGGTTTGAACCTTTAGTGCCTGGGCCTCATTTGCTCTTAAATTTCATTCAATGAGAGTCCTCTTTTTTTTCTCCCAAATTCACTTTCTTTTCCCACAGGCGTCCCCGTCTCATCTCGTCCTCTTTGCTCCTCCTAACCATATTTACCTCTTTCCTCCCTCCGTCTTCCTATTCATGTCTCTTCCATCTCCACATCTCTGCTTTTCCCGATCGTTCTGAATCCCTCATCACCGCAGTGCTGCTTTGTTCTTTGACATTGGAGGGACTTCACATCTCCTAGCAGCTCCCTCTCGGCCCTTTGTGAACGTCTTCAGCTCGGGGGGGAGTTGGGCTGCATATTAGATCCAGTCTGTATGGAGAACAAGCCCTTGTTAATTGCATTGTGTTATTGTCAAGAGAGCATGCTGTGCTGAACAAGCAGTCCAGCAAACAGTTCCCTTTTCTTTTTATGCTTTCTTTTTGTCTAACCGAGAAGAGCGTACTTTGTTGCTCTAATATTCCACAGAACCAAACCGCTCTTTTATTTATTTTTTTATTCAATATTAACCACTATTTATTGACTACATCTCGAGAACTCACTTTGCCATACAAGCTGGAAAACATCCACTTGAGATTCGATTCAGATACGTACGTGACTAATGTGCAAATGTTTAGATGACGATGCCTTTACAAACCCTTAAAGAACTTTTAAAACGAGGCCTTTTCTTGCATTCATTCAGAAACTGTTTTTGGTGGGTGGTTTAGATAAGCATTGATTTTCTTTATAGCCACCGTGTCTTTTTAAGATTGAAGATTTAAAGCATTTAAAAGTCTTTGATATTTTTCATCCCTGGTCTTAATCTGATAGTTGGGGCCATTCTGACTATGATGCGTTCACGACAATCTTCATTGTTAAGATTCAAGAAATGTGACTTGGACAAAACAACATGTCAACAACATATCAGGGCAAACAGCACAAGCTCCTTTAAGTTTTCTGAATCAACTTCCCAAACAGAAGTAAACACTGAAATTAGGTCACTAGATTAGCAGCGACCATGTCATCCGGTTTTTCATCTAATTAACCAGATCACAATGAGCTAAGCTAAAAATTGTCAAATGACTGTATGTTGTTGACATTTATAAGCAGTTTAAAGTAGCCAAGCTAATATATAAATAATATTATAATTATAATAATAAAAGTATACTTACCCTCTCATGTCTGTAAGCTAAATATGAAGCTACTGCCAACAACCAGCTTATCTTTGCACATAGACGGGAAAAGAGGAAACAGCTCCTCTGGCTCTGTCCAAAATCCTCCGCCCAGCACCTTTAGGGTATTTTCCAAAATGGTGGTGTATTTCTTGCAAGTGACAGAGTGCAGTCCATGGTTTTATTATTTTCACATTTGTCTTTCAGCTTTTACTCTGGTTTCATTCTATCTTGTAACACAGCACATGCAGCTTTGTGGCATCAATTTGAAAAAAGACATTCATGCTGTAAGTCTGGTTTTAGGCAGCAGCCGTGGAGCACAGGAGTTCCGCAGGTTGAAGGTTTACAGTTATCTTTATAAATGGTCCTTTGTTATCTCTAGGGGCCACAAACGTAAGCATGACGAAGCCAAGGAGGATGACGACGACCAGAAGGAGGAGAAGGCGGAGGAGTCTGCTGACGAGTCTTCGAAAGACTCCAATGAGGAGGAAGGCGGCAGCAGCTCGGAGGCGGACGAGATGGCCGCCGCCTTGGAGGCAGAGCTCAATGACTTTATGTGAGGCAGCAAATGAAGGGACTCAGTCAAAGGACAACTGAAAAAAAAGCCCCAGTCGCTCCCTGCAAATGGTACCTAAAAATTCTATTTTTCTGCTTTGGGATCTGTGTGTACTTAGGATGTATGAGCCATGAGTGTGTGCGATAATAAAAATGAATGTCCTGTACAGAAATGGCTTGATGCTGTGTAAATAAAGGCTTAGATTTTTTTTGTAGCATTGATATATGACCTTTTTGGCATAAAAAAAACTTTGATGTTAACATTTTATTGTAAGATAACAAACCATGGGAGACATGAAATTTGATACCTTTTCTTTTTTGTTTTACTGTTTTCTACTTCAATTTTTATATTGATGAGAAAAAGATAACTGAAATTATAAACCATACATTTTGCTGGTCGTACATGCCAAAGAGTTTGGAATAGGTTTGCCAAGGCGTGCAGCTAAATATTTTACTCTGGACTTCCAGTTTTACTTTTCTTTTGGCCTCAACAGATTTCTTAGGGTCATAAATGCAACCAGCGGATCTAGACATTTGAATGTGTTTTTCGAGTGTGTGTTATTTTTCTTTACGTGTTCGAGTCAATTCTCCCTTATGGTGTTTGTACTTTTGATAACATAATGCTATGGTCAGCTCCTCAGTCGTTGTGGTAACCAGCCCCTTGGTGCACTACCACCATGAACCGAATCCACTGAACTCCCAGTGTATGTTCATTTACATGTGTTTCCTATGTTTCATGTGTTAGCTCACCTTTCCCTTGTCAGCCCACTTGTACTGTTGCTATTGTACAGCTCAGAAGGACAGACACTCCCACTAGGCCTCTATTTATGGACACTGGAGCTTATACCTTGTGAAGCCCTGTTGCCTCCAAGTTCACCCAAATGACAAAAAAGCCAACATATTTTACCTTTAGCATTATCTAACTACGCAGATAGGTTTTTTCCTGCACTGTTCTGAGGTCGACCTTCTCTTTAGCCTTTACCCCGTCACAATGGTACCAAGGCCTTGGAGGGTCACGTGGTAGAAAAAATATATACATTGCATATATTGATGTGGAAATATGTCAATCTAAGACACACGTTACTCTATTGTTTTTCTGTCTGTTAACTATAGCACACGGGATATTGTAGCTTTTTCACAGTTCTTCTAACACCAGTTGGTTGGCATGACAACATTTTTTTTTTGAGGATTATATTTCCTTTTTCAACCTTGTCTCCAGAAAATTATATTCATATCTGACTAAACTGGTTTACCAATTATGTTGTGCTAACAAACACACACTTTGGCTTATGGTTTGGCAAAGACTGTGGTTTTGGTTAAATGTTAATAAATAATAATAAACACAGTGTGTTTTGTGTCTCATGCCACACAACCAAGTCAAAACCACAATCTTTCTCTAGACTTAAGTGATGTCAGTGCCTGAGTATAACAATACGATGTTTAATAATGCAGCTGTATTGAGCAGACAGTGAAGTATGAGATCAGATGTTTTGGCAGAAAATAAATAAATAAGTTGAACATTTTACTCAAATGTTTGGTATCAAGATTTTGCTCAGCTCTGAAAAAGAAATAACTGTTATTTTTTCTTTTGTCACAACTATCACAAGCAGAAACACAGCCTTCATGTTTCATATATAATCATTCTCCCAGATGATGTTGTGTTGCCTGGGTTCAAAAGTTCAGCCGCATTCAGCTGCTTTGTCAGGCTCCTCTGTGTGTAAGGATTTCCAGGCCAGTATCTTTTCTACCACATGACCTCCACTGTGCTCACATTGAAAAGAGTTGAGTGTAACATCCTTCTCCGGAATTATTGTCCCTGTTGATCAGTGAGTCGATAAGTGCTGTCAACCTTTGACAGGATTATCCAGAATAACAGGGACATTGATTCTGGAGAGAGACTGTAACTCTTGAATTGTTTAAAACTATCTTTATTTTTAATGGTGAGAACACCAGAATCGAAATTCCGTTCACCTCTGTTGTATTGGACCAGTAGAAACCGTTGGACTAAAATATCTGCATGTTAGATAACGTTAGAAGTGTTGGGGGAACAGACTCTCAGGCAACATGGTTATACAATACAAAATGTCTGAAATCAACGCAAATGAAGTCGTCTGTCCTCAGGAAGTGATAACCTCCAAGTTACTGTCAGAGATAGCAGGACTCACCAGCATCTCCTCCCTTTGGTTTAAACCAGCCTGGTTGGTAAAAATGGCCGTGCTGCGTGCACTTTACTGACATCACACATGACAGGATTTCTGTGCGTTGAAGATCAAACGCTTCCATCTCACGGTCTTTTCAAACCACCTTCATGCAAAGTTGCCCAGTGTGACTCTTACATTCACTGTTAACGTTTGGCATCTGTCTAAACCATCAGCACTGACTCTGTTCTTGTCTCATTCACAATGGTTCTAAATAATGAAACATCTTCCTTCTTCTGCATTTAGACTATAGGAATAAATGACTTTCCTGCGGCAGGAGAGCAGATTTCTACACCGAACAAAATATCTCAATATGTTCTTTTTACGGCGACAGTCATCCCATTTTGTTCGTGCTGGTGTTGGTTTTTATCATACGTTTCAATCAAACAATTGACGTGTAAAGTATTTGTAAAGTCTATTTCCTATTTGACCCTGAGAGAAAAGATACTTTCATGAAATAAAGATGTTTCTAAGTAACGCAGCTCAGTTGGTCTTTTTTTTTTTGTTGCATCCCAAACATGGACGACATGCATGAAACATTGTCTGCATCCAGCGTTCTCTAATAACTAAACCGTGCTCCAGATAAAGCCCATTAGCCTTTTGCAGCCTCTTTGCTGGGTTTTAAACATTACACTCATAATGTGTGTGGCACAGAGGCTCCCACCAGGACGCGCTCCTCGGTTAATGGGCTCTGGCCTCATGAAAACCAGAACCATTAGGCCTCGTTCCATCTTGCCGCTCGGGTTCATACATGTGTTGCAAATGTGTTGCAACCTGCGAAGAACCTCTTATATTTTTTTCCTTGTTATTTCATATTACACCGAGACAAGAGGCCTCATTATGGGAGCGCACAGGCGGCACGAGCCATCTCTTTGCAATTTTAGCTGCAGGAGGGAACAGATAGGAGAGTGAAAGAATAATATCTGTGACATTTCATTCTTCAGCTGTCTGGGGATTTTGCATTCAGAGTGAGGTGAAGCCTAAACCAAACACAACCAAAAGACCATCTGTGATATTCCTCCATCATCTCGGTTTGTCAGTCGGAGCGATTCGTCCTCAGGTGCCGATCGCCCAGGACAGAGGAGGATAAATCACGGTCATAAAGTCTATTAAAAGCGCGACTATTGCAGCTGTGATGCACGGCGCGTTTTCTTTCCTGGAAAGTCTGATGACCCCCGCCGCCTTAAAAAGCCAAAGCAAACAGCAATAACTGGAAAGCTGTTTACCCAGAGATGGAGGCAGTATTTTCCTCCGCAGGGATTTTACCTCACAGAGCCGAAGTGATCAGCTGTGAATCCAACCCACATCTGAATGTAAATGAATGTCTGTCTTTTGTTTATCATCCACAAAGGTGATTCTACATCGACCAGTGGCTCCTGAAATGGCTCATGGTTCAAGATGTGACCTAAAAACGTGACCTTTGTTCAATCGAGCCACAAACCTGAAATGATGTTATTTTTCCAGGTGAACACATTTTTACAGGCAAGCAAACATTTTTTTTTTTTTGGGGGGGGGGGCAACAAATGCACCCCGCTGGGAATAAATACGATGGCACCTGGGCAGCTGTCACGAGCAGCGATAACTACTCTGAGCTCAAAGAGATAAAAGCACCACCTACAAACATTTTCACAAACTGCCTCTGACAGATAATCCAAAAGTGATGCATCGGCGTATTGAGCGCACCGTTAATGGTACTGGAAGTGCACTGAAACGTCCACGCAGCCCCGAATAAAAGACTGACAAAATATAATTCAGCTCCAAGCATTCTTACAAAATAATCAAAGGGAAGCGAAGTGGTGGTGGTGTGTGTGTGTGTGTGGGGGGGGATCTGCGACTGACTGCTGGTGTCAAAGCTTTGTCGAGCTTTGATTTCTGTTTTTTAATATAGAGACTCAAACAGCTGCAATTTCCAAGTTAAATATGAGTTCAAAATCAGACAGTACGTTGTAATTCAGTGGTATTTTAAACCAAGCTGCACGACCGACTTGGTGACACATGGTTTCAATCTTTTAAAGACACACCTTAAATAAAGTGCAGCAAAGACACTGAGAGTAAGACAACTATCCTAATACAAACAGCAGGCAGATCTTAAAGGGGCTCTGTGGAACAAACGAGTTATGTTTCAGTGTCACTGTAGAAATCCTTTAGATCTAAAAATTATAATAATATTTTACATATCCTGATGTACCAGAACACACGATAAACAAAAGTTGAAGTTGTTGCTGTTTTGTCATGTCATGTGATGGTTTTCCCAGATACACAAGTTGACAGACATCTGAGGATGTAAGCAGAGGACACGCCCCCCCACGCATGCAAGTATGTGTGTGTGTGTGTGTGTGTGTGTGTGTGTGTGTGTGAGAGAGAGAGAGAGAGAGAGAGAGAGAGAGAAATTTAACCAATCAGCCACTTGGTGGAAATGAATCTTCCAAAGATGAGACTACCCCATCATTTATGAGAGGTTGTGGACTGAAGGTTAAAATGTATTTCATAATGGCTTCACACACACACACACACTTATATTGACTTTTTATTTCCTCTGCATTCGTGTTGAGAGAAGCACAGCAGAGGAGAAATTGATGCATAAAAATTCACCAGGATGCAGGAAGTAAAGTCTCATGAGGGAGAACTCTCAGGCCCCCCTGGCTTGATTTGTGTCCCTGGGGAAAAGTGTCCCTTATTGTTTCCAAATTAAAGGTGGCAGACCTACATGGAGAGGATCCCCTGAGGCCTGATCACAGCAGAAAGTAGCACAATGAGTTGATCTGTGCGTCCTGGGAAAACAAGCTTGGCAGCACAGTGATCGCTCACAGGGTCAGTTGGTAAACTAATCAGTACCACACTGGTTATCTCTGAGCATGCTCACACTGATCAGTCCTAATTACCTCATAATTAGTCTCCTCTGTTTTGGACCCTCCAGCTCTGGACCTGTCAAGGTGAGGCTAACCCTGCTGCAACTTTCTGTGTCTCAGTTCACCAAAAACAAAATCATGAGTAAATGTTCTGATCCTGGCGACTGAAATATTGATGCGACTAGACTTTCAAGTTTTTCACGAGATGTGGTGTAAAGTTCTGGAAAAGCATGTAAGTGGACTTTGAGATGAAATGATTCTGTCAGACTGGTTTGAAGTCGTGTGCTTTATTTTGCATTTACTCACAAGCCTCTAACTGTTGAGAAGCAGACTTGAAATGCAGATGAGGCTGCAGACGTTTCATCACTCTTCTCTCCAGACGTCCCGCGCCGAAGGTTGGCCGACGTAAAAAAAAATGCTTTCATGCTTTCTTCACCGGTGAGTGACGGCCGCTCCCACTGGTCCCTTCCCAAGGATACGCATCCATATCTCTGATCTTCCTTCTGCTGAGCCTGATATTCCTGCTTTGTCTTGGTCCTGAAGGTGGCCAGTCGTGGATGCAATTGATAAGCCATGAAGCCAATGAGAAGGTCTGACCCCCGCCTGCTCAGGGCTGAGAGCTGAGAGACCGAGTGTGAAGAGAGGGAGTCAGAGGTGAGCAGCAGCTCTGATCAATGTTGTCTTTCTTTGACACAACAAATAGAAAGGAACCCTCAGGGTCTGTTAGCCATTTCTGTGACCTTCTACCAGCTGCCCACCTGAACAGAGGCGTCTCTGCAGTGCTGTGTTTGTGGCCTTGAGAAGTGAGATGTGAAGTCACGCAAGTCACACAGAGCTTATAAGTGGACTATATCAGGATTGATAGACAGGATAAAATTCAATTCAATTCAATTCAGTTCTATTTGTATAGCGCCAAATCACAACAAAAGTTATCTCAAGGCACTTTACATACAGAGCAAGTCAAGAGACCCGACAACATATAGAGACCCAACAGTTCCCATCATGAGCAAGCATTTGATGTGACAGTGGCGAGGAAAAACTTCCTTTTAACAGGCAGAAACCTCGAACAGAACCAGGCTCAGTGATGGGCAGCCATCTGCCACGACTGGTTGAGACAGAGACAGAGAGAGAGAGAGGGACAGAGAGAGAGAGAGGGACAGAGAGAGGGACAGACAGAGAGAGAGAGAGAGAGAGAGAGAGGGACAGAGAGAGAGAGAGGGACAGAAAGAGAGAGAAAGAGAGAGAGAGACAGACAGGCGGGGGGGGGGGGGTTGGCATGACAAGCAGCAATACCACAGGCGTGTCCATAGCGAACAGCAGTATTGAACGGGGACACATTGTCAGTCAGAGACTTGTAAACATGGGTCCGGACTCTGCAGATCCAGTGACACAAGAACCTGCAGAAAGCGACAGGAGAGAAGAGCACAGAACTAGGAGAGAGGGAAGAAGCTGCATTAGTACGATGCATTGATGGGTTATGAATGGATGCAGGTGGAGGAGAGAGAGAAGGAGAGTGAACCTCAGTGCATCATGGGAAGTCCCCCAGCAGTCTAAGCCTATAGCAGCAGAACTAAGGGATTTGTCCATTAGAGTGTTTCACTGTGTTTAGTTGTAATGGGATATTTGTGTGTAATAGTGTGATTCTGTATTACCCACCTCATATGGGTGAGGGTTACTTTAGAAACACTGACACTGCTGTTGCTGTGGTGAAACATTTGTCAGAACATCTTACATATAACATTACATTGCAACCACTCTTCTCACTTCTGTAGAAAGAGGAAACTTAAATCACACAACAAACAAAACGCTCATCGAGACCTGTTTCAGTTCTGTCTCTTTCTATAGCTCATGATACAACAGTGAACCTGAATGTAGCAGTGCACGCAGTGACCTTTGACCTCTGGTTATATTCTGCTTCACAGAGCAGAGACTCATGAAGATTAAAGCGTGAACAATAAAAAAGTAGTTGTACTAATGTGCTGCTGGTGGAGTGTAATCAGCGTAATCATGATCATCACGTTCATGATCGCCACTTCCACACAATACGCACATCCTGCATATACACTGAAAATTAAAACACGAGTAATAATGATATTCATTGTCCCAATCGTCATTATCATTGTGACTGTCATCATGATAATTAACATCTGTCATCGCCATCATCCCCTCCGCCAAGTTATTAGTGACAACCGAGACGACGACACATGGGAGTAAGAATAATGGTGTGTGTGAGAGAAAAGAGACCTCCACTCACCTTCCCTGTGTGCGTTCATGTGAAAACTGCGTTGCCAGGTTTGGTGGCCAATTTGCCTGGTTTGATATATATTTATATATATGCCTTGTAAAAGTTTCCATCTGAGTCTCTGAAGGGCCAAAGTTCCACCACAGGATGTTAAGACAATAATGGCCATCCCTGATTAGTATGTTATACTGTTATTAAGATACAGTGTTCAATGTTGTCTAGATTCAGGCATATTTGTAAGCAAGCTATATTTTATTTTAACATAACATAATTTCACCCTGGTTTAAAAAATAATAAAAATTATGAAAGGAAATCTGTAAAACAAAAACACAGAATGAGCTGCTTTTATGATGTTTGGATGGGTTCGAGTGGGGGCCGTGTACTGTATCATAATATACTGTAGTTCAATTCATCCAAATGTAATGCAAATTTTGAAAGAATTTCCAGAGAATTGGACAAACAGAATGTGAATTAATGGGGTTTTTCATCTACTACCTTGATGTAAATGGAGTTGGGCGCCTTGAGATAAACGGCTGGCGGAGCTATGTTTCCTGTCATGTGACATTAAGACAAAGAGGGTGGAACAATGGTGTAATTAAAAAAGTGCCAGTCAAATCTGAAATGGTGGAAGACGATGTAGAAAACCTGATGTCAGAAATGCCATTTGTGTTTGTGAAGCAGTGAACTTTTCAGTCGCATGTACTTCAGCATTTCTTTGCTGTTTCTGTTTCCGCTGCACTTTGCACCAATGCACCAACTTTTCCACCTCAGCCAAGCGTGAAACTTTTTTGAGACACTTTAACTGTTTCACTGTGTTTTGGAAATCTCCGTGTTCTTTTAATCCCACTTTTTTGTATTTTTAACTTAAACTGTACTTTTTTACAAACGAAGTATGCTGGAACATGCGAATTTCCTCAAGAGGATGAATAAAGTATCTACCTAACCTAACCTAACCTAAAGAAGCTGCACATAACAACAAGTGGATGGAAACACACCTAAGGCTACAGGTAGTTTTCCCGTATTTAAAAAGTCCAGACCATAGCTCAGTGTATCTGTCATCAGACCGTGGAGCACTAATGTGTCTCATGGCGGATTTCTACATCTTGAATCATGCAACTGCATCACAAAGGTGAAACAAGGTGAAGAATACCAACAGGGCTCGGATCAAAGGTTGTCTAAACCTTTCACATCTTCCATTACGGGAGTGCAGACGTGCAGCAGCTGTTAGAGGACAGTATGTAGGGCAGCGGGAGGAGGCGACGGTGGCTGCCAGTGGCTGAGAGCCCCCATTAATACGTGAATGAAAAGGAGCGATTATTCAGATTTTTAACAGGATCTGGCATCCAGGGTTATTGACTCACTTGGTAAATAAGACTGACTTGACTTTTTGTTTAAAAAAGTTGCAATATGTTTGAGTTCAGAGCATCGTTTATCTTAGTTTGAATCACCATCACTTCAGTAATCTTATCTTGGGTTATTGCTGGTTACAGGAAACACACTGAAGCCTGTGAGCTTGAGGACTGGCAACCCGACTGGATCGCTCCGTTTTTTATAACTGTACATGTCGTCCTGCCTGATACATATGTTTCCAGCCATGTGATCCTTCAAAATCTTTGCAATACCTTTACCGGAAAGTCCTCACACACGCTCCACAAGCACGATAATCAATCATCCTCGGTGTAAGATAGATAACAGCGTGAGCTCCAAGCCGCATAATGAAACATGATCAATCAAGTCAGACTTGTGATTTCGCAGCTTAAGGGCACGTCCAGAATAACAGATATGTTCCCCTTCCAAGTAAGTTTAAGTCAAGGCGGAGACAGAGTGACAGGCTGGAGCCCACTTTTTAAAACAGGTCAATAAAGTTACTCATAAAGTTAGTTTTTAATAGGTTCCAGAAATAAATGACAGAAGCTATTTTAATGAAAAAAAAGTGTAAATGTGAGAAATGTAGAGCTGATAACTGGGCCAGGTCAATGCTAACCACAGCCTACTGGAAATGATATTGTTCTCTATCAGTTTAATGGTCTGACACTGTAAAGGAACGGTGTGACATTTTATTTGAGTGGTATGAATCTTTTCATCTGACCCCCTACAGGAAAGCAAATAGTCTTTCATTCTCTTTTATTCTTACTGTTGTAAAAAAAAAAAAAAAAAAACCCCACAATGTTTCTTCTTATATCCAGATCATATGCATCTCACATGGCTTTTATCAGGCAGTGGCTCTCTGGTCCTGACTCATTAGCGACCGAGAATATTAATCAAAATCCCACACCTCAGCTAATTTCCGTTCCTCCAGAAATACAGCACTCACTAATACTCAGGTTATTTTTGTCCATTGTCACGTCCTGTTGATTTTTTCCAGCTTCCTTTTTCTGAAAACATCAAAAGACTTTTATAGATTACATATTGCACTGGCAGATCTCCGGCTCCGGGTGCCATTATGCACCGATTATGTAACGGGGATTTTCACAACACGACTGGAGCTTTGCAAAGAATCAAAGTTTGACTGAGCTTCATATAGAGCAAAAAAAAAAATCCATCTTAAGAAGCCAGTTTATCCAGTAATGAGCCTTAAAATTGTTTTTTATCAGAATGCATGAAAGACGGTCCTAACTGGGGGGATTATTTCAACTGTTCACAATGCAAGGATTTCCACCCTTCTCTTGTTGCAGCTACAGAGGACATCACGTCATATCAGCACTCGCAGGTGAAGCTGCACCCAAACACTGCTGAGATCATTCAATCCAGCTCTTTTTCACTCTTGTGACTCGACTAAAATCCGAGATTCCTGCGTCGAGATCTCTCAAAGGATGACATTTTGTGCGACAGATGGAGCCGAACATGATGTTTATTAACCAAATAAACAGATTTGGAGGAGCGGGGACGTAGGAGGCAGGACAAAAAACAAAGCCAACACAGAGTACATGCTTCTTATCAGCTATTCAAAGACGGCCTTCTGTTGACAGACACAATGAGACATCGCTGCCGTCGTCTCGAGGCAGAGAGAAAAAGATGCTCCCTGGTTTCTGTGTTTCCTTCACAGCGTGTTGGCTTTATTAGTGGCGAGCGCCGATGTGGAGAGCTGCTTCCCTCCACGGCTTTGTGATGAGCCAATCGTATCTCTCTCACCTCTCTCTGCTGGTGGGATACGAGGCTCAACTCGGGATCACCGACTCTTCTTCGCAGGCTTTTAAGCGTCGCTTCCAGATGACCTTCACCGGCAGATTCAGGATCTGCATCAGGGAGATCAACAGGATCGAGGGTCATGCATATTCCAACCAAGTCTGCACCCGTGTGTGATACAATTGAGCTTTCCTGTTCCCATCCCTCAACGTTAAAAACAAGTTTACGATCCTGCTAACAAGCAGTTTGACAGTAAAGAGACATTTTTTTTTAAATATTATTTTCATCAGATCTGTGTCTCCATGCCCTGATAGGCACCATGAGAGTTCACATTTTACAGTTTATGAGTTAACTACACACCCATGATACGGTGTAAACATCGTTATGATTTGATTAGAGGGATGATATTTAATGAGGCAATCACTTCGGAGGCAATATATATATCGCTAATTATGATATTTCACACAGCAGCTGGGATGCCCACCTTGATAGCGAGGGGGAATTACATCATCGGCACCACCGGAGACAGACAGGAGAGACAAGTTTATAATGTTATTCATTGTAATCTCACCAAAAGGAGCAGCAGGTACACAACCAGAACAATTCATCCCTGTGATTCTTCAATAAAAATATAAAAAATACAACTTTGTAGCTTAGTAAAAAAAAATTTTGATTTACAGTGCTCATAAAGCACGGAGGCCCTGGGCTTCAGCAGGAGCCGTGGTTCGCTCTCTCATGCCTCGCGCTGAGCAGGGTTAATTAATCAGGAAGTGGCTTTACTGCAGCAGACGCCGGACATTACCAGGTTATTATTACCCCAGCAATTCAAGTGAGGCTTAGCGCTCTGCCCTGATTGCCTCCATGTCTGCAGGGGTTATTGGTTTGCTGTAAAAAAAAAACACTTTATGACACTTAAAGGCAACAGCGGCGAAGCGTCTGGTTAACTGCAGGTTCATTACATGGTTCCATATCAATTAGTCTGATGAAAACAAGCTGCCTCACTGAACTTTTTCATTCATCTCACTCCCAGCCTTTTAAGATTCCATGATTGAAGAAGGAAGGAATGGGGCATCGCCTACGAGGAGAAGAGGAATGATGTTTGTGTGCAACAGGATAAATTCATATCCAGTTATTGCTCCTTGTCTTCCTGAAGGCAAAGGAGGCTCAAGGTCGTTCTACATGACATCACTCTGAGGAAGGTATCAAAGAATAAGACAAGTTTACTTTGAGCCAGATGTTAATATCAACCTGCCAATGTGCTCACCATGACAACATGCTGATGTTCAGTAGGTTTAACGTTTACCATGTTCCTCAAACCTGGAGCGTTTCACCTCCAGGTTTGCTTTGTATGTGACAACAGGGTCTGCTTGAACTCTGGACTTGTCTGTCTGCAGTCAGAACCACCAGAATCAACCCTAACATCCAAAACAACAGCCTGCTGATTGAATATCTAATCAACTTTACCTTATGTGCCATCTGAATTGTCATGTGAGTGTGAGATATGAAGCATCAGGACGTTGTTTTCTAGTCATGGTCTAGATGCTCTCTGGAGTTGCATGTTTTGTTCCTTTAATGAACGCTGGTGTATCAACCACACGAACACAGTAGACCATTAGCAACACACACTGCTGGTGCTCCATAATGACAAAGAAAAAAAAGGAAGGTGGAGGAACCACTTTGAGGTGAATTTTCCCCTGTAATACTTCTGACCAATGAGAGAACAGCTTGCTCGTATGTGACATTTGTTTATAACTTTTCTCAAAGTCACAAATGTCAACCTTAGGAGAAATGAATAAGAATAAGAATTTGACATACTTCACAGGTCAAGTGAAAATTTGACCTGCTGGTGGTGCTGGAAAACTCATCAAAGTTATAAAGATTCATCCTCCTGGGAACATGAATGTCTGTATAACATTTTATACAAATCCATGCAACAGTTGTTGAGATATTTCAGTCTGGACCAAAGTGGTCCAAAAAGAAAAATAATACAAGTGAATAGTGAAAAAAACAACTGTATCTGAACCTTTCATTCAAGAAAAGCAGCTCAGAGTATTCAACTCAAATCCAAAGAATTGACATGCACCAACTGCTTCACGTCCTATAAGAGGATGAAAGTTAAATTGCTCTGCTTCTTTTCAGCGCTGTCACTTTGCAAATCACCGAGCTGTATTCTGCACCGCTCTGACCATCTTTCAATGTCACGCAGGAACAGTGAGCAGGGAGGCAGACCGTGTGGAGACTGATGGCGAGGGGAGGTGTGGGTAGGTGGAGGTGGTGAGTGTGTGTGTGTGTGTGTGGGGGGGTTGTCAGCACAGGCAAACCTCAACGTTGCTGTGTGACAAGACGGACGTCCTCCGACACCCACAGCCCCACTCCATTTACGAGATGCCTCCCCCAGCAGTGACAGGAGTAACAAATGTGTCAGACAGTGTCGTCCCGGTCAGTCCGCCCCACACGCCTCTCCGTGGCCGGGTGCTGTTTGCTGGGAGGGAATAAAACTCGTCCTCTCTCTGTGACTTTGACACATCCAGAACTTTAACTTCTCAATCTCTTAATCAACGTTCGCTGCTGTCCGCTGTGATCTTCAGAATACGTCACATGTTCTGAAATACGACGGCGCCCTCCAACCTTCATCAACAGGCCGCAATCATGATTAATATTCTACGGTCTGAGTCGGGTTTATGCTCCACACGCTGGCATGATCCCAAAAATGACTTCATCACGTCTCAAGCTCAAAGTCGTTCTACGAATGGTCGCGTGCCTCAGAACGCTTATAACTGACTTTTCATGTCAACATGGAAGCACTGGAAGGAGACTGGCTGAACTGACTGCAAACACCTTTATGAGCCGTCATTGAGAGAGAACAGATACAGTTTCTCCTCCGTCTATAGTTTTTATTTTTGATTTGCAACACGTGTCAACAACAGTAGGTTTTTGTCTTGACACGGTTTCTGTGGTTTGTCTGTTCTTCATACTGTGAACATTTTCCAACACTGCACTGTTCAATAACTGGCACGCTGGCACGTAACTATTGTCACTTTTGTCTTTTTAATAGCCATAAACAGATCAATGCATCCTCAGCACTGAGGAGCTGGAAGGCACCACATGCTCGTATGGTGAACACTCGTCGACTCCTGGTTTGTTCGTCCCTTTGGAGAATTGCTGCAGCAAACAATGCATTGAACATAAATGGCAGCGTGCACCATCTGCGCAGTGTTTCATGTGAGTATTAAGCTTTAGGCCCAGTGGTGCTTTGAGCTGAATGTCAACATGTTAACATGCTGATGTGTAGCTGGTAAGGTTTAGTATGGTCGCCGTTTGCTGTAACCTCATAGATGAAAAAAAAGTGAGCGTGGTTTGATTGCACCACCACCTGAGTTCAGTTTGATATACTTGTGTTCGGCATGGACCATTTACTGTGAACAGTCACACAACCAGATTTGCTGCAAGATTTGAGGAGATCTCACAGAATCCAAGCAGCAACAAGGATTCTGGTGGAGAGATGAGTTCCCCGTTGACAAGGTTCAGTCAGGATTTGAACCCAAATGCAGGACACCAAGGCGAAAAGTTCAAAATAAAAGTCTTTATTAAACTATGTGCAAAAATCAAAATCACTTCAACGAGGTAAGGCAAAAACGTGGTGTAACAAAAAATCACTCTCGCGAGGAAATACTCAAACAAACAAAGTAATGAACTGAAAATCGCTCTAACTTAGCAGAGGAAAAAACGAGGCAGAAAAAGATGAAGACAACGTGACAGCAAACAGGCAAACCTGGCTTTAAACACATGGATCATGGGCACGAGTTGACGGAGACAACAGACACGACAAACTGGCACAGGACAGGGGAAGACGCGGACATTAAATACACAAGGTAGGGGATCAGGTCGAAACAATCACACAATCACGCAGACAATCACACCCGCGGGAAACACAGAAGGAAGGGCAAGCAACCTGAAACGAGAAGGGAAACGGTTACCAAAATAAAACAGGAAGTGACAGGACAACATGAGAAAAGATTTAACTGAAAAAAGTAACTTAACGGTTCTTTTTGGATGTGACACCAGTAACAAACACATACATGAACATTACAACTTAGTTAAATCAACACAAAAAGCTTTGAGGTGGAGGTGGGGGATGGAGCTGCAGCAGCTGTTGGTTTCATGAAGGTATCAGAGGAGTAGTCATTGAGCAGTGTCATGTATAAACTGATATTAATGTGATTAGATATGACTAATCACTTGTTGCCAAGTGGCTGAAGAACTAAGATAAGATAAAATAAGATATTTCTTTATTCGTCCCACAGCGGGGAAACAAGCCACTGACGGTGAAGCATGAATGAAACATCTGATCCTGATTCACTGATAAAAAACAAACCTCAATATGCTGAACTGATGTGAATCCATTAAACTGCACAGGTGAATATCTTAATTCAGTTTCATTTCAGTTTTATTATTTTCATTTTGTTTTTTTTTGATCATGTCATTAGAGCCAATATCTCCATCCTGTCCAGTCATCTGGTCTGCTCATGAATTACAAAATCTTTGATTAGGTTAACTGCTATTGTGATGAAATCTTTTTGCCTCTTTGCAAAGCAGACAGGTTGATTGTGATCTGACTTTTTAAAATCTTGTTTTAAGATGCTGGTGCTCATTCCTGCAAAATCCCTGGTGCAAGTGCACTGGGAGCAAGTGGAACTATCCCACTGGTGGCCCATTTTTGTTTCCAGAAAAAAGTCTTATAAAGTCAAGATGAGAATTGTTCAGACAGATGTTTTTACAGTGTATAGATCTTTTCTCACTAGGTTCTTCCTGGTGAGAGGGAAGTGTGCCGGCGTGTGTGAAACCAAAGCAGTCCACAGGTTCATCGTGAGATCCAGCTCTCTGATGCCGGGGGGGGGCTCCTCTCTGTGCGCACTGTTTGACAAGGGATGTCAGATTCTGCACGCGGTTCCTGTTTCATGTCCAACTCTCGGGACGGTTGCGAGGGGAAGACGTGCCGGCAGGACGGCCGGAGTGAGCTGTGCAGTAAGTGTTTCCCCTGTTCTTCAGATGTAGCTGTTCTGTTTCCTGGTGGACGCTTTGACATTTTCCTCTCCTGCCTGTTTCCCTCCGAATCAAATCAAAACAAGCTCAAATCAAATTCCTCTCTTGCTTCTCTGCAAATCAGATCACAGGCATGCTAATGCACATGTGCACGACATGTAGGCTGATGCACGTTCAGGCGCCATCAGGACGGCCTTGAGGAGTCCCATTCTGTGTGTGTGCTGGAGGAATTGTTTCATCCTCCAGGCTTCGTAAAGATTGGCTTTTTTCTCATCTGAGGATGATAGTGACATAAAGGGAAAAAAATGTGTCACAGCATTGTAGGATGACAGTTGGTGTGGGACGTTCTTCCCTCTGTTCCTCTCCCTTCTCTTCAATATTGCACAGCAGCGGCAGAGCGCTTGTCAACCTGACGGCCGATAAAGAGGGAGAAAGGGCCGCTCTCTGACGGGATGGGACACCACGAGGAAGGCTCGCCGGGGGGATTCTACATTATTTTCTATCTTCAACACCCTTATCTCTGAAACTCCGGATGAAACGATCTGCAGCGCTGAGATTGCAGTGAACCGGACGACACTTCTATCCCCTTCAAGTCCGCGTTTGTTTCTGTCGCCAAACAAACCCACAAACAGCTGCTCGCAAGTCCACATCTTCATCACTCCGCCTGTCGCCTTCTTTTCACTGTACACTCGTCTTGAACAATATACTGTCACCAGTGCTCCGATTCATTTTTTGGCATATGGAATGGGAATAGGAACGTAGCCAGCAACATATAATCACTTTCCTTTAGCAAATTAAAACCAAAGATCAGAGCCAGTCTCAACAAATGGACCCCCTGCTTTTACAGCAAGTCTGCCAATGAAAGCTTTTGCTTCCACAGACTTTCGTTTGGTTGTTTTTTTGAGGATGGAAGCAGCAATCATAGTTTTTTTTTTTTGGCCACTTGGAGACAACAAGCCACATTATATCACCTTATAAAGATGGAACATTTGTTAGCAAACCGTAAGAAAAATTGTTGCACATCCAGCTTAGATAAAGCAGCATCAACTTTATTTTGCCACACACTGAATCCAATATTCACTCTACTGTTCATCCGCTTGTTTTCGTGAAAGCAGCAAACTGCCCCCTGCTGGAAAAGAGGTTGATTTTATACACCTATGATTGTTATTAAACCAAAACAATGAGCTCAAAGACACTAAAAAGCTCTGTAGATTTGAGGGGGAACAGCAAAGTTAGGTGAAAATTCTCAGTGGGTTTCACTTCTAGCGACACATTACACACATCACGTCATTTGATCCATTGTTACGATAGAAATATTGATCAGTGCTGCTTTAAATGTTGCGTATGGACGAAGCATATTCATCATCACAGCAGCACCGTCGCAGCAGGAGTCAGCTCCTTCCTCTCCACGCTGCCTCTTAGCAATGAGGTCTGACCCACCTCCTGCTCGAATGACATTTAAGAAAAAGTCTGTAAAAGGGGGAAAAGTGCTCATTTATGTAATTTATTCAACTCTTAAGTGCCTTTTTTTCTACGATTTGACCATCACGACTCATTATCTCGTAATGATCGCCCGATATCTCTTTTCACTTAAAGGAAAATGCAGAGGGAAAGGTAAATGGCTGCGAGGCTGATGTGGGAATGAACGCCACTCAGAGGTGACATTTGCCCCCCCCCCACCCCTTCCCTGCTCTCTATAAGCATTTACTTTACAGCTTTATTTCTGGTCAGATCTCCATTAGCTGTTGCCCCCAGCGCCACCTTGTCTCACCGTGGTCCTCAGAATGAAAAAGTACCGGCACAGCTCTGTTCCATTACGTCTGACGAATTACATCTGCATGTCTGTTTGTGTTTAGCTGCGCTGCACTGTGCCGTCCAAAGGCTGTTCATTGTTGCGTGAGGCAGAGGAAATACATGTATCGCCTGTGGCAAACGTGTCTCTGCAAACTGCACTAAAAGTAATAATGTAATTTCACCTGATATCGATTACCTGCGCCGCGTTACACAAGCAGCTGTACTGTAGGTTGAAAGGCTGCAGCAACAAGGATGAACTGAGACTAACATAAGAACATGAATTCATTACTTTTTTGGGAAGTATGTTTATTCGCAGTCTTGCCACAGGTTAGATGAAAAGATACCACTCTCATGCCTGTCTACTAAAATATGAGGATCCTGCCAGGAACTGGAGAACGGACAAACAACTCACCTGGCTCTGTCCGAACCTCTGAAACTCACTTTTTAATATGATACATTTCTTTTTAAAATCCATCTAACAGTAGAAAAGTGACTTGGCTGGGTCTGGAGTTTTGCCCGGAAATGAGCGGAACAACAGCCCCGGGAAGTTGAAGAGAAATAGTCCTGTATCCAGTCTTTATGTTAAGTGAAACTAGTTGGCTGCTGGATGAGATTTAGATTTGTTTTTACTGTACAGATGTAAGAGTGTTATCGATCTAACTCTCAGTAAGAAAGCAAATAAGCACATTTCTCCAGATGTTTATTGTGGTTTAGTTCAACTTTCTTAGAATAATAAATAGATTCCTGTTCAGTTCTGTTGCAAATTTGCAAAGTTACTTGGACTACATCACCAAAGCACGTTGGGAAGTTAAACCACAAGAGGTCAGCAAAAGTTCAGCTGCTGTTAACTTGTTCTTTCAATTAAATTGTTGATTTGATTATTGATCATTTGAAAGAAAGACTTTAATAGAGCCATTATTCTTACATCCACTCACATTCTGAAATAAAAACTACATTAAAAATCTAAATGGTATACATTTTTCTAGTGTTTTTAACCAACTTAGAAGCATAAATTAGCTTTGAAGAATTGTGTTCAGGTCTTTGTAACTGAAAGCAAAATGTATGAGCAAGAAATCATCCAGCTGAGATAGAAGAGGTGAAAGAAATCAGTCTCTAACTCTGATCACACATGATGGACCTCTTTCTTATAATCTATTATCTCTGATATTTAGTGACAGAAACATGGAGAAAAGACTATTAACCGTCACTTTGAGTTGACTTTCCAAAGACAGGACACAGTTAGATGGCTCACTGCCTCTGGTGGCGCCTCTTGCTCTTTGCAAACAGCACAGCGGCTCCCCTTGAGGACTGTGACATTTCAGACTCCTCGTTATGGCTCTTTTTTGTTATCTGGTTCCATCAAATTCAGTTTATTTACACGGCAAAGTAAAAGACTAACTTACCTCAGATTGAATAAACCAAACTGGTGACCATCCTAAAACCAGATCTGCCAAGTCTGTGAACTTACATAGAAGGACATGTCTGTCCTCGGACTTTCAGCTCATTCTTCTTCTTTCCCCACAAGGTCTCTCCATCTGATACCAACAAGCTGTGAGACGAGCCCCGGCAGACTGACAGCTAGACACATCAACAGCTTGTGTCATTAATATTGAAGCTCCTCTCCGCCGGCCTCGGGTCATGACGAGATCTTCCACGAGGTGAGCATCTAATTACCACTGCGGGTCATAATCATGAGGCCAAACCTGGTATTAGCTGATTCATAATTTACATCATGCGAGGCGGCTGCACGTGTGCGCTCAGGTAGAGCTGCCGTGCCCTTGAAAAACAGCCCATTGTGTAGGGAACGGATCGATATCCCCCAGCAGGACCGAAAGAAAGCCTTTACAAACAATATTCAATCAATCTCGTGAGGAGAACAGTATTATTAAAAACAATAACCTATGACCTGCTTTCAGCAGCTCAGAGAGCATGAAGGAAGCACAAAGTTCATGAATTTTAAATGGTACCACACCGGGTCATATACTGTACGTAGTGATTTCCCATCTGGGGGTGGATGCATCCATGAGGTACTTCTGATATGTGGAAAGAATGTAAAGGAGCTGAACTGATCTAAACAAGCAAACAATCAAACAAACAAAAAATGTCATTACAATTTGATGCATCTGTTAACATGTTCTGTGATTGAGTATGTGAAAACTGGCTACCAAGTGAAAAGGCCATGATAAAGTTAAAATGAATAAACAGCTGAAATACAATGTAAAGAAATAAAAAGGATTAAAAACAATTGAAATAATTAGCTAAAAGTGCTGAAGTGGTTCAAAGTGATGGACATGGGTGACATAGTTCAAAAAAAGTTAAAAGTGTTGTGTATGAATATGACATGAAGTTGAAGTAATTAGCTAAAAGTAATGAATGAATGGTTGAAAGGTCCAGTTCCTGCCAGTGCAAGTGGTAATAGTACTGCAACCTTAGTCACTGTACTGTGTATTTATGGGTTATTTCAATTAGCCTACTTATTTTTATCATATGAAGTCATGTTGCTTATTAAGCTGTGCAATTTTATGGGAGGTTATATACAGTATATTTCAGTAGGAATTGAGTTGTATTATCACATACAAATATTTACCCTTAATCATTTAAGCTATGGTGCTTTAACTGTTATTTTATACACAAGTTATAAGTTGTTATTTCATGTCTTGGGCTCATGTGACAGGGTTGTAGACACATCTACCAAAAAAAGGTTGGGAACCACGAACTGTTTAATGAATAAGACATATTCAACTATCAGTGGCCCTTAAATAAAAACATGATCCTTAAAGCCCATGCAAAGACTGTTTTTATGGACATTAGCAGGAACGCGCATCCTTAACCAATTGCAACACTTCTTAGTCCTTCTCTTTGTTGGATGCCCTCTTCCTCCAGTAGGCTCCACCTTCAGGCCTGAGAGGACGCAGGGCTGGAAACAGGTTGTGATCATAATCGCAGGTTTAGCGGCTCGTTACTCACGACCCAGTCAATTCATCCCCCCCCCCGCAGACGGAGGGAGGGCAGGAGGGGAGCGAGACCAGTCAGAGTTTATTATGCATCCATTGGGCTGATGCAGCATATTCAGAGCGCGGTAATTCATCAATGTCAGGAGCTGGTGGATTGCAGATAATAGCTGTATCAGTGTAACACTTACTTGTAAACTCATTGTGCTGATGGGGTTTTTTTTGTTGTTTTTTTTCTTCTTGACTCTCACCATATGTATGTGAGTAAGCTTTTTGCGTAATGGATGAAAACTCAGAAATAGCTGCCTGGCTCAGAATGGCTAAATTAAATATGATTTTACACAACAAACTTCCATTTTTATTTCATCAAGCCGTGCGAACTGAGAATACCTTGAACAACACGTTCAGACGCTGGGACAGGAAGAGTGTGGAGCCCGGCTGTGTGTGAGAGAGAGAGATGAATACAAGGGAACGGATGGCAGATTAATAATGTCTGTCGGCCAACAAAAGGAGCCCGGGAGGATCTCTTACCTTGATGTGAGCTTGGATTAACTGTAGAGACACTCCAGCTGAAGTCAGACACGCAAACAAAGAGAGGAACGGACTCGCCGAGTTCATAACTCCTGGAGGGGGACTTCTAAAGTGCTTCTGTGTGAGTTTCCCCCACCACATTAAAAAGTCCAATTAACTTTTTCCCAAGTTTAAAGAATGTCTTACTATCAAATCTTTATGGTCTTATCTCCCCAAAGTCTGCTCATTGGGTTATCTTTGACTGGAGCGAGCACATTTTACACTCAGAATTATCCTGCAGATAGTGCTGGATTCAACATCTTTGTTCCGTCCTTCCTACCTTCAAGGTGCAGACTCGATAACTTCCTGCAGTTTTTCCTCTAAATTGAGGACGGACGTGACAAAGAAGAGGAAATAAAAGAGAATAAATGCCACCATTTTAAAATAGTACATCATTTTAAAGTGGGTGTGACCACCTCTTGAATAAAGAAATAACATGTTCTACTTGGTCTGGTATTTTCTTTTCAATTCAATTCAATTCAATTCAATTTTATTTGTATAGCGCCAAATCACAACAACAGTTATCTCAAGGCACTTTACATACAGAGCAGGTTCGAGAGACCCGACAACATATAGAGACCCAACAGTTCCCATCATGAGCAAGCATATGATGCGACAGTGGCGAGGAAAAACTTCCTTTTAACAGGCAGAAACCTCGAACAGAACCAGGCTCAGTGATGGGCAGCCATCTGCCACGACTGGTTGGGTTGAGACAGAGAGAGAGAGAGAGAGAGGGACAGAGAGAGGGACAGAGAGAGAGACACAGAGAGAGAGGACAAGCAGCAATATAATCCACAGGCGTGTACATAGCGAACAACAGTGTTGAACGTATGAATAGCTTATGCTGATTAATGTTAGTTCAGTAATATGAGCAAACCCATAGATGTTCATGTGTAACAAACAGTGGTGTATCGGTTTGTTGACTGTGTGACTCCTCTGATATTCATTTACCATTTCCCTGCAATCACCACAGTCAGTGTTAAATACACTTGTTTTAACGTCAGTGCTTCACATGGTGATGAATGTGTGTTTGCATGATGAATATAAACTAATGGGAAATGCAGTTGGCTGATTCCCGCTTCCCTTGTTACACAGGTTGCTGCAGGTGCTTTATTTGACTTATTCTAATGAGCCATACATCATTGTATCCAATCACGCCACAGGCCTTCATGTAATGACATGATTGAAGCTGAGGTGTTGTGGTGGGAGGGTTCTGTTGTGTTTCAGGGGGAACTCCGCTGAATTCACACATTAATGTCAGTTCAACAGTCACACAGAGCACTGCTCAGTCGGGGGAGAATACTTATATAATGTCCTGTCAACTCTGTGTGAGCTTTGTCGAGTCATGGAAAAATTCATGTTATAATCGGAGGACTGGAAGAGGAAGCATTCTTAACAGAGAGACTATGTTACAAAGTACAGGCAGTGAGTTTGAAAGATTAGGGAAATAATACATTGGTTTATGTTGCATTGCATTGCATTATGGGAAACATGGGTATTTTTGGTGCTTTATGCACACAAAGGACTAAAGTTAGGATGTCTGAGCCTTTGCTTTGATTTTGATCTTATTGTCTCACAAATGTTTGGAGACTTAATACTAAAATTTGAGACTTTAACGACAACAAATGGATTTTAAAAGATGTACATGTTTTTGTCAAAAAGACATTTGGTCATTAAAAGTTTTTTCTCCACAGGCCAAATCCTTTTTTTCTTACTTTTTCATTGAGAGGTCAAAGGTCAAACCCACAGCCACAGAGCAACACCTCTGGAACTGGTGGGTGTTCTGTATTTTGCTCAAGGACGAAAGGCCATGATAAACGAGACTCTACCATCACGGGCTTGACGGGTAGTTTCTGGAAGCAACACCCAGTCATTAAAAAAAATCACCTGTCCTTGATTCTATTTTTAGCCCTTAAAAATCATCCCTATTTAAAAACTGTCACGAGTCATTTTTCATGTCTGCACACTTGCGTCCGAGCTGTTAGCAGGCGTTTAACAAGGCAGATATCCTGCAAATGGATGCTTCTAGTGCCATCGCCGCTGTTTGCTTTGGCATCAATCAGACTCCTGCAATTATTGTCTCTGCTGTCTCTCACTCTGAATACACTCGGTCGAGCTGACGCTGTGTTGACAGACCCGCGGCTGAAATCAAAGAGCAGCTCCAGCCAGTGAGACAGGTTTTCAGCTGCAGGTCTGCAAAGCCACACCTTCTCACTGTGGCAGCAGGGTCACTGTGGCCAGTGTTACCCACTATCACACACTGTGCATGCCCCAATGGATGAGACACTGGCTGCTTCAAAAATCCATCTTACAGAGCAATATTGATGATAAAAGCATCCTAGAAATTAATTTGTAATATGTCATATTACATATTGCAAGAAGGAGCTCTGCAATCAGAATCTTTAACACCTCACTATAGTTAACAACTGCAAGTGATGACTGCATTTTTTCTGTTGCACACTGTAAATAATGTAATATCTTTCCAGTGCAATACCATAGACATTTCTGTGCAATAGCATTCATAGCATCTTTATTCTCATATGAATAATAGTATGTCTATTACTTATGGATGTCAATTACAAGGAATACATGTAACATAGTGTAAATACTGTACCTCATTTAATGTAAATACCTTTTTCGTGTCCTATGCCACTTATTTTTCTTGTTACTGCTGTGTTATTTCTTAATTAGCCACTTTACTGGTATTTATTTTTGAGTTACTGTTTACCTGCTTTTGCTGCCGTGACAAGTAAATTTCCCCTAAGAGGGATCAATAAAAGTTATCTTATCTTATCTTATATTTATCTGTTATTTGCTATATTGTATCAAATCTACATTATGTAAACATTCATCCATGATAGTCACGTGACCTAAATGAGGCTAAATCAGTCACATGTCACAGATCAACTTTTGAGATGCCAGTTGCGGAACATGATGAGGATGAGACACTCCAAATTATACCCAAGGCAATAAAAACAATCAGACTCCATGCGTGTCTCCTGACAGTGAGCACACACACACACACACACACACACACACACACACACACACACACACACACACACAGACTCACTCCCCCTGACGCTGTGAAACTGTACTGAAGCGCTTTGACAGAGGCGCAGTTTGGCACCGAGGAGCGCGCAGCTCCGGACGCACCTCGGCGGCCACACACACACACACACACACACACGCTCCCGTGCTGTCTCTGACGGACGGAGGGACAGTGTGATGGACTCCTGCTCTGGATGTGGACTAACATGTCTCCCTCTTTGATGGACCCACTGATCCTCTTTCTCGCCGGAGCTTTAACCGCTGGATCGTTTTGCGCGTGGAAAACTCCGCGCGTCATGTGAGCTCTCCAAAAAAAAAAAAAAAAAAAAAAAAAAGGAGAAAAGAACAAACCAAGCAGCTCCGGTGATCGTTGAGCCACAATGTCCCAGACAACCCAGGAGGAAAACTTGAAGGCATGCTGCATGTCGAGGGATGCGAAGGTGCTGGCGAGCTGAAGCAGATGGACACAACAACACACTGGGTGAGTCTGACAGGATGTGTGTGTGTGTGTGTGACAGTGCTGCTTCTGTTTTTGGCTTTATTACAAAAAACACAAAGAGGTGGAAATGGACAAATGTGCTTGAAGCCATGAGGAAAACCAAATAGTGAACACACATTGGATCCAAGTCTAATTCTAATTTCTAATAATGCAACTTATTATAATGGAAGCACAGGAGTCTATTTTTCTATTTCATGCTTGTGACAAACTTCTTTCATTTCTTTGTAATATCCCACTATAGAGGCAGTGAAGTGGCCACAGGGTCTAATGCTTCTCAATTAATGTTCTCATAATGTCCTCTCGGTATTTTTTTATTCATCACTAGAACAGTAATGTTCCTGAAGGGACTCCAGAAGTGTCCTCTGGTGCTTAATGTTATCTCCTATTACATGATTCCTATGGGGATCATTACTACTGTATAAGCCCTTCTCTTTCATTCCTTGCATGTTAAATGAGCTCCTGCCGTCACCTTACCTTTACATTTAAGCTTCTCAAGTCCCAATGCTGTCTTTAAATTTGATTACCTTTGCAGGAGAGCGGCGTGATTGCTCAAACCATACCTTTCCAGATAATTGGATTCAGTCTGTATTTGAGTGAAGGAGCTGCAGCTTAAGTGGATGAGAAGCTTTTAAAACACGTATCATGCTTTCCAGAGATGACCCCCCCTCCCCTCCTCCTCCTCTTACTTTCTTGTATGGATTGTCCATATGTCACTGCCTCCCTGCGCCGGCATGGTTAACCTGTTGATGTGTGGATGCTGGTGTGTCTCTGCTGCTCGCTGAATTCTCGTATGGAAGCACACACAGGTGGGCCCTTAAAACCAGAGAGGACCAACTAATGAGAACAGATTGCGTTGAATATGGCACAGGCTGTTTAGCATCGTGGTGCTTTTCAACATGTTGTGCATGAGGTTTTGCAGCCAAATACTCCAGAAGCTTATTCCACACATTAGTCCACCTCCTTCGCAGACGAAGGTGAGCTGATGGGAGCAAAGTGTCTGATGGGCTGAGAACTTATGACCAAGAAGCCGCTGCTCTACTTTTTGTTCATGTGAAAGAACATAATGAGAGAAAACAGAGGGGAGATGTGCCACATCTAAGTGGGTGTGTTCTTCTTTTGTAGTATTCTGCTGTGAGCGCTACACTGGAAAAAAGGCCCCTCCAAAAATAAGTAAAAAAAAAAACAAAAACACGATATTTTTGCTTGTAATAAGTGAAAAAATATGCCAATGGAACAAGTGAAAATTGTCTTGATAAGATTTCTTGAAATAAGACAATATGTTACAAGATCTTGAAATTAGCTGGAAAAAACTCATTCTTAGCTATATTTTAGTTGTATTGTGAAGTTTCACGTTAAGTCTGTTAACTTGAAACAAGATGATTCATCTTTTACAAATAGCACAGCAACTTAAAAACCTTATGGCAAAATAGCTTGTTTCATCTGAGATATAAGATGTTTTCAAGCCTGTTTCACTTAACAAGATATTCAAGATGCACCGTCTAAAAAAGTGTGATGAGATATTTTGACTAGAAATTAGAAAAATATACTCGGTAAGATTTTGAGTTTTTGCAGTGTAAACTCTCCGTCCTAATAACCACACAAACATCCCCCGACTCTCAGCCTCTCCGTCAAATAGATCCTCTCCCCCATCACACCCCCTCCTCGTCTCACACATGCTTAAATCCACCCCATTGAAATCAGCTGACTGTCAGGCTCCGAGCGCAGGTCTCATTTTCAATTAGAGATTGTGTGACAGATCGAACGTTGAGTTGAGCGGCGGCAGCAGGCGCGTGTTGTGTTTCGGGTGGAACCATGCAAAAGTGACTTATGCAAACTTAATGCATGCTTAGTGCATTCAGAGACTCTGCAGAGAGTATCCAGCTGTTGTCACACTGCAGCAGACCACTTCTATGCTTCCTGTGTTTTTATTTCCATTAGGTAGAAAATGCATCTAAAACCTAAAATCTAGCCTGGGCCCTCCAGAACCACAGCACTGTTATCATAACTTATTAACATTTTACCACCCAAAGCAGCCATTAAACATAAAAAACCACAAAGCACAGAAGGTGTTCATCTACAAGACAAACTGCACACATTCCTCTGATAAAGGAATAAGCTCACGCCATCACGGCTCATTTGATTTAATTTCACCAGAATCAATAACAAAGCATCTTTTTTTCTCCGAGACAAAACCCAGCGGAACAACAGAATCCTCAGCCCCTGTGATTCACAGTCTAAAATGTGCTCTCCGTCTCTGCCCCTCCGACTATTACGCATGTGATTATGTCGCGAGAAGCACTCTCTCTGTGATTATTGCGGTTCAAGAGAGACATTTTGCGTCATTCCCGATTATAAAATCGCTTTCTTGCCGCTGATTGCCGCGATGCTTCTGCCGGCGAGAAACTTAATTGTCCTCATATTTTTGAGTAGGGGGCTGTCGCTGACAAAAAGTCGCTCTGAGGAGAACTAATCAGGCTGATTTAGCAGCGGGTCAGGTGATGTGTTCAGTGTCATTCAAGAGCTCTGCGTCCCAAAAATAGACCTCTGCTTCAGGCCTTTTTCACAAAGAAAGGCAGACGTACCAGTGATGTATAGGCTGCAGATTCATGCAGAGAGACATGTAGATTATATTTTCATGAGCAACTGGTGGCAAAAGAACAATGCGGAGTTCAACAGGACTTCTTCAGGTACGACGTCTGAGGAAGGAAAGAGGGAAATGGGACTAACCCACCATGGAAGTATTTCTGAAGTAGCTTTAACCTCCAGCTTTGTGAAAACGAAGCAGGAGTGTTTTTAATTGACTCTTCTGTCACAGATTCAGCATCTGAAACACAAGCAACACAGAGGTCCAGAGTCACAGGCCACAGAATGAGACCTCACGTGCTGTACTCACCCCACCTAATGAGGATGAGATGGATGGAAAGAAGAAGAGTATCTGTGTGTCAAAACCTTGCTTCTCCTGTTTTTTTTTCCATCTAATTGACATAATATTAAATGTGGAACCTACCAAGCTGTGTGAAGCTAGATCTTAACGTCACCGACTTGTTCTTGTTAAACTTTTAAAACGAATGATGAAGAGACAAACACTCAACCTTCAGCTAACAATTAATATTACTTTTGCACTTTTTCCTGTGCTCCTTGAGAAACATTCCAAGAGTACAGAACTTCTACATCTCAGGGGCACATGGGCTCTACACAGCCACGACCCGCCTGCACAGGTGCCGGATTAAACCTCCTCTCCAGATTGTTCCTCACTCTCCTGTTGCCTCGAGTGACATCATTTGAGTCAATCGATCAGACTTTGCGTAGCCACCTAGCGTTCCCCTTCAAGTATACTCTGATTGGATCCTCAATGAACATTTGATAAACCCATGATAAACTCTGTACTGTCAATATGAAGACTCAAGGTTTAAACACAGCAAAACTTGTGTCTTTTAAACTGAAAACGTATTAGTGTGGATGTAGCCGAGCAGAGTAACAGCTTTTTGTCAGGACAAGAAATGGTCCAGCTCACAAAGACGAGCAACTTGTTGTTTTCACCATTTTGATATTTGTATGGATTAAACAAACAAGATATTGAGATCTACTAAAATACTGGTTGTAGATCTTCTAATCAAACTTTCAGCAAGAAGGTGATTTAGAAAATGTCCCAGAATATCAAACAACTCCTGCAATGAGGAATAAACATACTAAACTAAACACACTTTTTTAGGCCACAGTCCTGATGCAAATGACTTACTCCTGCATTTGTTCCTATATAACTCCTGTATAAGCTGAACTCCTTCTCTCACCCATGGCTGCAGTGTCATGCTCAATAAAGTGCTCCTGTCAGAAGCACTTTGCAGAGTCAGTGTAGAGGTGCCGCTCTCTGCCCGCCTCCCTCGGAGAGGTTTCAAAATGATTGGCCCCCACAACAGAAGAGCGAACTCTGAGGATAGCTAGAGGGGCCCGGCTCTTAATTTGTTGCGATGACGTGCCTCCCTCTGTCGGCTCCGCTGCCTCGGGTCGGGTGCAGTCATCCTCAGTGGGTACAGGATCTACTTGCAGCCTGTGCTCCCTGGATTGTGCATCCAGATGTCCGTGTTAAATAAAACAAGAAACGTCTCAGCTCGTTAAGACAGCAGGGCTGTAATTGAATCTAAAAAGCTTTTAGATGTGAAAGAGTCAATCGACGCAAACGGACGCATTTTAGGGGTTTGATCAGGGAGTGATGACACTGTTCTGATTCAGCAGAAACAGCAGACGGCTGGACGGCAGTGTCTCGATGACATTAAAAAAATTTTTTTGCTTAATCATCATCTTTTTTTGATCTTGCTTTTTAGATTCCATCCACCGTTGTTTGGAAAGGTTCTAAGTTCATAAGGCAACATTCCCAGACTTTTTTTGACCATGGCTTCCCTTCAAAGGTTTTTACAGCCAGACCCACCCAACATTCATATATGTATATACTGTAGATGCTTATGACTTTTAAAGACTTTAAATTTGATATTGTTGTAAGGTCCATACTCAGTCACTCAGAATAAAAGCCAACAGGTGCTCACATTTACAGTGGACAAGGAAAAACAAACCAGGCATTTTAATGGGACATGTGAGCGAGCAGGTCTGACTCCACTGACACTGTTTTCAAGTATTACAGGGAAGAGAACCACATCATCATGGGAATACTACAGTAAATGTGATATTGGATCTCTGTCTTCCACAAGCAGCTAAAACATGTCCATTAAACTGTTAGCCACGTCGTGTTGACTCTGATTTTAGCTGTGTTGGTCAGCTCAGATTCAGCTGTCTCACACTGCTGTTGAGGAAAAATGTGTTGCATGACAACTGGCAACCGTGAGTTGTCACATTTTGTTGTTTTTTGCTATATGTGAAAACAGAAGATAAAATGTAGTTTATGTACTGTGTTGCACTGTCGATTTTTTGCTCCCATAAAAAACGTACATGATGTGTTAAATCTTGAGGCAGCCTCGGTCCTCAGGGCACCCCAAGGTGCCTCAGCACCTGGAGGAGTGTGTAAACCCATCTTAAAATAACCAGAATGAGACACAACAGACTCTCAGCATAGGAAATCAAGATTCACCCATAAATAAAATACATACAGCATATGTGCCATTGACAGTCTGATCACTTGTTCTGCCATATTGTGTCTCCTTTATATCACTCTGACTTTGCTGTTAAGTGCATCCGACATCTTCTTTGGACACTTCCCCTTTTCTCTTTGTGCTATCTCCTCATGTCTCTTATACTTTTTCTTTAGTTGTTGTTGTGCCTGAAATTCTTCCAAAACTAACAGCAAAAGTACATAAATCACACAGAAAAAAAATCAAACTTGTTGCTCTTTCTCACATAAATCAGGTGCTGGAAATGTCACCATGTGGATTTGGTTAATAGTTGAACATGTTCTGACTTAAATTTTGGCCTTATAGAGAGAAGATGCAACAGCCATATAGTGAGAAGTTCGTGCAGTAGTTGTCCATTTCATTTGATCCTTGAAAATGTTCTCGTTGACAGGAAACCCTCTTGAATAATACATCTCAACAGAAGCTGTGTGTTCATATGAAATGAACATAAATAAACCATTGCCACATATGTTAACCACTGAACATATGTTGTTCACACACGAATCACATGGCTTATTGTGCCGTGATTCGGTCTGTGTTGTTGTGTTTGTTTGCCACAGTTTGTCAAACAGTGCTTTAAATTGTCCCATTTCAGAGCCTGGTGATGCAGTAAATGGAAAAAAACGACATTATTATTTTTTTTTGCGTTGTGTTCAGGCTGCAACTTGACATCCAATTGCTTTTCTTCAAGCTTCCGTTGCAATTAAACTCCAGAGAAGCTGCCGAGGAGTTGGCTGTTTTGTTTTGTGGGAACCGTGTTGTTTTGAGTCCGACAAGAAAGGTGGTTTAAAGTCATGATGTTGGGAGTCGGTGAGTCACGTTAATACAGTTTTTTTCTTTCTGTGTGAGGACTCTAACACACACAAGCACTCAAGTGCAGGAACCCACACAGGACATGGGGTAAAATTCAATAAGCCTTTAATGGGAAAGCTGGTAGTTATACAGCAGCAGCAAACAAGTCGAGACAGGAAGGAGGCAAAAATCCAAAATCCAATAAAGAAAGAAACATCAAAAAACAAAAGCACAGACATAGCTGGAGCTGCTGGGAAGTGATGAACACAAGGGGAGGAAAAAGACAAACTGGCAGAGTAACAAGGAAAACAAGGAAGTGTATTTACAGGATTGGCTACTGGAAATATCAGGAGTAGCTGAGTAATGAGACACAGGTGTGGACGATCAGGGAGTGTCATGACTAAGAAAAAGCGTTAAATTACTTTTTTGCATTATGTCTTGTCTCATGTTGTCTCGTCATTTCCTGTTTTACTTTGGTAACCATCTCCCCTTTCGGTCCAAGTAACTTGTCCTCCTTCTGTGTTTCCCGCCACTGTGATTGTCTGCCCCGCCCTGATTGTCTCCACCTGTTCCCCATTACCTCCTGTATATAATGTCTGTGTCTTCCCTTGTCCTGTGCCAGTTTGTCGTGTCTTGATAGTCCGTCATCCCACGCCTCATGCTCAGTGTTCTCTTTGTCAGGTTTGCCTTTTCTGTTGATACTTTGTTTAACTCATGTCTTGTTTTGCCTCAGCCTCGTCTGAGTGATTTTCAGTTCAGTACTTTGTTTGGTTATCTCTGTGGAGTGATTTTCTGTTGTACTTTGTTATTGCATTTTCCTCTTAAGAGTGATTTTGAGTTTCGCCTTTTTTCATTAAAGACCTTTTATTTTGAAACTTTTGTCTTGTGGTGCTGCATTTGGGTTCAGATCAGACTCAGGCCTTGTCAGTGAGACGAGAAACACACAAGGACAGGAAGTGAAATGACAGGAAATACAAAATGCTCAGATGACACGTTCAGAGCTCGACATGTTCTCACTGCGTTTGACTGGGTTTGAGGCATACTGATGCCTATAGACCTTTCATGGACTGACTACTCTGTAATGTTTAATACGACCTATGACAGTAAAAGGACACTGAACAAGTGTAATTGCTGACTCGTCTGTTTTGTCCTGCAGGGACATGTTGTATTGCTGAATGGGTGACAAACTCCGAGTCAGCTCACGTACCCTGTGAAGCCCCGCTCCCATTGCATCGTGCAGGACAGGCTCCCCCTTCAGAGTGGCCGTGATGTACCAGGAGGTGGCCTTCCTGGCCGGCAGCTCCGAACACCAGTTCACCACCTTCCGCTTCAACCGCGTGGCCAACCCTCAGGAGGTCAGCTCCCAGAAGGGCTTGTTCTACAAGCGGGCCCAGCTCCTGCTCCAGCCTCAGCCGCGCCAGCAGGATGGAGACGAGATCGGCCTGGCTGACGGGGCGGCCATCATTAACGTGGGGGGGATCAAGTACCGCATCCCCTGGTCCACTCTGGAGGAGTTCCCCCTGACGCGACTGGGCAAGCTGCGCAGCTGCAGCAACGAGGCCGAGATCATGGACGTGTGCGACGACTACGACGGCAGCCGCAACGAGTACTTCTTCGACCGAAGCCCGTTGGCTTTCCGCACCATCGTCACGTTCTTAGCGGCGGGGAAGCTGCGTCTGCTGAGGGAGATGTGCGCCCTGTCCTTCCAGGAGGAGCTGCTGTACTGGGGGGTGGAGGAGAACAACCTGGACTGGTGCTGCCTCCGGAAGCTGCGGCTCAGGCAGGAGGAGTACAAGGAGCAGCAGAGGCTGGACGAGGAGGACGCCGAGCTCACCTCGCCGCAGTCCTGGGACGAGAGCCAGCAGGCTCCCGGAGTGGGGCTGCAGGAAGAGAGCCATGCCGGGGGCTGC
Organism: Centropyge bicolor; assembly: GCA_037975185.1. Classification (NCBI taxonomy): domain Eukaryota; kingdom Metazoa; phylum Chordata; class Actinopteri; family Pomacanthidae; genus Centropyge; species Centropyge bicolor. The sequence goes on along the minus strand of JBBMOC010000007.1, from coordinate 13,122,074 downwards.
ATGCGGAGACTGAGGGACATGGTGGAGAACCCCCACTCTGGCCTGCCGGGGAAGATCTTCGCCTGTCTGTCAGTAATATTTGTAGCCATTACTGCTGTGACGCTGTGTGTCAGCACCATGCCAGACCTCAGAGAGGAGGAGGAGAGGGTGAGTTCACTCATCACTAATAACTTTCTTCGCCTTTTCACAGACTCAATTTAAATTGTCCAAACTCATATCTGCTTCCACATATTTGGTTTCTCGAACGAAGTCCTGACGATTATTGGACCGGAATGATTTTTTTCTCCTAAAGCAGCAGCAGTCCAAATCACATAGCAAACATGACTATAAGGTAAGACAGGATCAGCTTACCAGTTTTAGAAAATTAAAAAAAACAGCATAGCAATGGTTCCCATGGACGAAAATAGCAGCTCTCATCTAACTGCAAAACAAATGTTAAAACCATCCCATGCTGAACAGATTTTCATGATGAACACTGTAGTTATTATATAACACAGAACTATAAACTGAAGGAACCCCGGTCTTAGGATTCCTTTTTTTCAAAAACAGCCTTAGGGATTCAAATGCTTTACAGCTGCTACAGTAGAATCCAGATTATGGTGATGCAGCAGCCCACATACAGAGTCTTCCTGGGCTTTATTGTAAATCATCGTGACAGAGACAGAGGCGAAGGCTCAGGGACAACGAGGCTTCCTCTCCATTCACTTGAATACCAGATTATTGTGTAGCCCGTCACTGTTTCTGCAGCGTGCATCCCTTCGTGGCAACATGGGATCTGTCTTCTACCAATTGTGTGCACCACCCGACACATGCACAACATGAAGGCGAGAAGAAAGGGCTATGTATTCACACATCTTTAAATGAAAAGCCTTTTCTGGGTTCAGTTTTGTATTTACAAACTCCCTCAGATATTCTCCCCATGCAGTTGATTTTACTTGACCCGCTTCCAAAAATGAATATGAAATAAGCTGAAATGAATATGAAATAAGCTCATTATTGTTATGCAACATTATGATTATGCAAATTGCAGGCATGAAGTTTTAATCCTTACAGTTAAAAGGCTTGTTTTTCCAAACCTTATCTAGACCAGCTGACCAGTAAACAGATCGGGAGCCTTAAATGCAAAATATGTTGATTTATGTATCATTATTTATACATTATATATAATTGTAATGCAAAGATTCTGTTCTTACATCAACATTTCACCATGAAAAGCAAGAGAAAATGTATTAGCCCTGAAGGGGAAATTGTCAACATTTAAAATACCAATTTTGTTTGTCCAATGTGAAAGAAAATACCTGGCAACAACTCTAAATGTCTAATTAACGCAATTTTTTTTGTATAGTACTAATCAAAATCAGTGTTACAAAAACCCCCACAGCAATAAAATGCATAATAATGTATGAATAAACAGGCAGTCATAAAGAAAGTGGAATAAAACTTCATGGTTTACGGTTAAAAACCATAAATTACACACCAGCGATAAAATCTTGAAATCAGTCTTTAAACAAATGGGCAGCCAGTGTAAGGTCTTTAAATTAAGAGTAATGTGTTCTCTTTTCTTGTTTTTGTTAAGAGTCTCACTGCCGCATTTTGAACAATTCGGAGTAATTAATTGATTTCTTGTTTATACCCATTAAAAGACCATTACAAAAGTCTAACCCTGGAGAAATAAAAGCATTGATGATCGTTTGAGTGTCATTAAAACTCAGGATTGATCGTATTAGTCCTCTGATGGTAGAAGCATGATAAAGTGTGTTCCTTTGGTTTTATACTAACTGATAATGGAGGAAGAGAGGACTGGATACCAGGATGCATGTTGTCAGGACCAATGATAAGAATCTCAGTTTTATCTGAGTTCAATTTTAGAAACTTTGCTGATATCCATGTTTTAATATCTGCTATACAAGACTGGACTGAGCTTTGAAATCTCTGTAGGCTTTACTGAGAGGTACAGCTGTGTGTCATCAGCATAGCAGTGGAATGAATTTTTTGTGTATGTATAATGTGGGATGGGAGATGTTTGAAAACGGTCCCAGCATTGACCCCTGAGGGGCTCCATGATTGACTATGGTGGTCACCAATAACTTCAGCTTTTCAGAAGTTTGTAGTCAACTGGATCAAAAGCTGCAAAAGATGAAACATTCACCAGTATCACCCATCCCTTAAAGATCATTTGTTTCTCCAATAAGCACAGTCTCAATACTCTGATGCTAAAACCTGACAGAATTTTTTTGTAGTGTAGAGAGAGAGTCTTCTTATGGGGCTTTGCAGTAAAAAGTAAGTTTGGAATCGCTTGCACACAGGCTGCCTTTAAATATTCTGGGATGCGGCCAGAGGATAAAGAGTTGTTAATTATTGAGTGCAACCAAGGGGATGTCACATCCATTACTTCACTGAGAAATTTTGGAGGCATTATATCTACAGGGCCTGAGGAGTGTTTGAGGTGCGCCACAGTGATCATAAGCTCATGTAAAGAGATTGGTATAAAGCATGGTTGGGACATCAATAAAAGAATCAGCTGCCACAGGATTTGATTTTATCTCACTGATGATAATCATTAAAAAATGTTCAAAAATTTAACATTTCCCATTACATGACTGAAATGGATTGAAATGTACAGGATTTCAAAGACTATGCACGGTGTTATAAGAAAATCTGGGACTGTGCTTATTCACATTAATTAAAACAGAGGAATTGCTCTGACACATTCATAACTCGTTCATTAAAAGAAATCATCAACTCTTTCATTTGTCGATAAGCCTTGTCTTCCACTACCTCCCTTCCACCCTTTCACATTCTCTTTGATGAGAATGTCATTATTCATGCAGGGTGCCGAATCCTAGGCTGCGTTTAATTCTTGTCTTTAAAGGTGCGACAGAATGTAAAGCGGATCTACAAAAAGAAGGTTGAAGCCATTCATCAGCTTGTCTGTGTGTGAGGAACTGGCTCTGCTGTTGTTGGCAGGGAAAATGGATGAAAGTTTTCGTTGACACGTCATTTTACAAGTCTGAGAATTTCATGGTAAGTAGGTGATAATTAAGTAGGTGTAGTAGGTGACGTCCTTGTTTTCAGTGATGGAGTAGTTGAAGGTATAGGTTTGGTGTTCACGACCTAACTTAGGTGACCCATTTCCCTTTTACGTGCATGATCCTATAGAAAAAAGTTGGCAAGTACCTATTTTCTATACAGTTTTTCATCAGTGTTTTTCCTCCTTACACAGGCTGATTTCTATAGATTTTCCACAGATGAGATCAGCAAATGAAATGATACCATTTACTAATATTCATGTCAGGGCAGCAAAGAGTTAATTGTAATTACTTATCTTGTATGTAACTTCTGCATCACAGACGTGTAACTCAGTTGTTAGAGCTTCACTTCCAGTTCAACTTTTCAGTTTCAGTTCAACTTCTGGTGAGCAGGCCACGAAATTACAGCGAGTCGTTGAAGCTTCATTTTCAACTAGTGTCTTTATAAATTCTGATTCTCACCAACTGCTGTTTAATTTCCTTAATAACTTTTTCATTCTAATCAACAATAAATTACTAAATACTGACAAGTACAACTCCATAATCAAGAATCAAGTTACTAATTGGCCATTTTAAATTAATTCCTTACTTGCTTATTGAGAATAATGTTAAGTTAAATGTCACAACAACACATTAACAAATAAATTAGTAACAGAAGAAGTTAGTATTCACAACCATTTCAGTACATAATAACTCACTCTGTCTGTGTGTGTGTGTGTGTGTGTGTGTGTGAGAGAGAAAGAGACTGAGAAATAAAAAGTGAAAACTAAACCTGTCAGTTAGGATCTGTGTGAATTTCATTTTATTGTCCGCCGCGCTCTTCCTCGGTGGTTCACCCGTTCACCTGAAACCCAGTGTGCACCAGGCTGTGGAGGCTCCTGTCCAAACCAATACCGGCACAGCGAGCGGAAGAGGTTGCAAAGTGGACAGCTGACAGCGTCCCACAGAGAACTCCCTGCAGCTGGGAACATGCCTCTCCACTGGGATGAGCATTTTATCACGAGCCTCGTTCCTGCTGTAAACTGCTTTCCAACAAGGAAGAGGGCAGACAATACAATAGAGTTCATACAGACTCACACACTAACTCATTCACAGACCTGTAAAATGAAGTGTAACCTAGCTTTGATACAGTTTCTTCATTGAACACGTGAGATAGTATTGAGCGATGTTTCCTGTCTCTCTCTGAAAACACCAACTTTAGTGGAAGTTGACAGAGAAAAGGAAGCTTGGTGAAGCATCCAGGGAACTATAAATGAAAGGTTAGCTTCAGTCTGCTTAAAAAATCAATATAAAATCTCATGTGCTAATTCTAATTTGCATACCCACCGTAACATTACACAACAATTAAACAGTAAAGTAGTAATAGTTACGTAGTAAATGGGTCAGTTTTAGGTATAAACAGTTTACAGAATATATCCATCTAAATCCTCCTCTAATCTCACAGACCTTTGATGCAGAGTACAGAACACTGGAATAAACCCAGTCTCACAAGTTCTTGTCCATAAAATACAAAAACCAGGAGGAAAAAAAATAAAACTGAGGTAAAATATTTCATTGAGATTCATTGACTTCTTCGTTGCTACTTGCTACTTTTTTATTGAAGAAAAGTTACAGAAGGGCCTGGAAATTCATTAAGTCTGGAAAAAAATAGTTATTGGTTTGCAACAGCTGGAAGAATTCCTGTAGTCAGTTCATCAAAGTGAGGTTTCATGGTTTGGCACCATTGTGCTTGGTGCAGACTCAAACCAAAACCTGTGCTAATGGATGAACTGGGGTTGATTATGAAGTGGTTGGTTGTGCCATGGAAGCCCCCCTAACATTTCCCCAGCAACATTTCTGTTTATGTAATCAATTAAATAAGAGACATTGTGTTAACTTGTGAGCTTATATGTCTTCGCCTGGGAGAGACTAACTATGTCCTGTATGCAAGGCATCAATCTTTTCATTTCACTCTGAAAGAAATTTTGCACACTTCCTTTAATTAAAGTATACCCTAATTAATCTGAGTATGATCATACCAAATATTATTTCGACAATTAAATTAATCCCATTGATCATATCCCGGTGCTGGAACCTGTTAGGTAGAATTTTTTAAATAAAATGATGAGTCTCAAAACTTACAGTCCCTGGTCTCTAATTAGATCTGAAAGTAGGAGCAGAGCACATCCACTTGTTGCTGTGTTCAACTTTCATCTCACAGGAAGAGAAATCTCTTCTACCTCAGGCTTTTGTTCCCACTAACTACACATGTTGCCACAGTCTGTGACAAGCGGAGCAAAAAAAAAGAAAAAAAAAGAAGCATATTAAAGCTGACGACGTCTTCCTCCCAAAACCTTTTCATGTCTGCCTTTGCCTCAGAGACTTCAGAAAGCCTTGGGGGATCTGGCTCCGGAGCGCCTTTCTGTCCCGCTAATTCACCTCTTGAGTGATGCGAGCAGACCACGGTGTGATTAAAGAGGCCCGCGGCTTCTCCCCTCCGTCAGAGATACGTCTCCATCGGCGGGCGGGAAGGGGTCATTGGCGCCAAGTGCGTAAGCTTCAAAGGCAAAAATCAATCAAGAAAACAAAGCTGAAGGAAGAGCAGCTCCAACGTAGCCCTATCTTATCTCTAATTAAGTGTCATATGTTGTTACACGCCTGCATGAATCTGCAGCTTTAATTATTTGAATCAGATGATCAGGGACGCACCATGTTTCAAACTGTGGATGGTTGAAAACAGTGTCGTCGTAGCGCCAATTACCACCCAGAGACGCCTGGAAGAGTGAGCCTCGCTCCTCCTCTGTGAGTGAGGAGTTCATTAGGAATGAGAACCCACCATGCACCAGCCTTGGGAGGCAACCCCCTGAATACGCAAGGGTTTATGGGTATGATGAGGTGGCCATTCTGGGAAAACTTTGACAAAATGACGACTTCTTTGCACATCCTTAATTGCCACAAACAGTAGAAACAGTCATTTAAAACAGTGTCCATAAGTGCCAGAGTCTGTTAATATGAGCTGATACATTACTAATAAAATGTGACTTTGTCCTAAAAGTATTGTCGGTGCACTTTTGCTTGCAACCTCCGCCTGGATAATTGATCCATATGCACATAAATGAAGACTGGATGCAAAAAATAGATGGAGTAAGCTTCCTCATAATGGTTCAGGGAGAAAACCAAAGGTGTGATGGCGCCCTATGATTCCCTATATGTTGGCAGCAGTGGCGGTGTGTGCCGAGGTGTTAGATAGAAATGGCTGTGGAGCTCATTACCATGTCAGGAGGAGAGTTCGGCCTTGCTCTGTGAGCGGGCTTCGCTTCCCGTATTGTCCTCGTTCACGGTAATGTCAGGCAAAGCCCAACGCTTTCACGAATCCAGATCAAGCTGAATTGCCTTCGCTAATTATCACATCTCTTTCGGTCGAGTCCACCTACTCATCCACCTCCGTTACACGACTTCCTAAAATCCATTAGCTTTGATGGTCGGCCATTTACATTTGCACAGATCCTCCCTAATGCTAATGAAGCTAATGAAATGATCATTTCCTCAGGTACCCATTTCAGTATTGTAATATGTTGTGTATTTGTTATGTGTAATGTATTTGCAGCTTCGGTTACGGCTCCAGTGTCGATGGTATAAAGGCAGAAGCACTTCATGTTAGATACACACCTTATAATAGTAAACCTGCATAAATCTATTGTGACTCATTAGCTTTTAATTGATACCTCTTCATGTCATTCTAAAACTTTTGATCTGACTAATACTGTTACTCACAGTGTTAGTGAAATGAACTGTATTAACTTATTATCAGCTTAAACCAGCAATAACTGATTTTGTGACCAGGTTCAGACAGTGGAAGGTTTTTACAATTTTTACAATAATATCATTTATTTAAATTTCCAGGCTGTTTAGCTGCTCAATGCTACAATATGTTCACCAGTTAAGAAGTTAAACTTTGTCTTTCTTCATGCTCAAGAGCTGCCTGCCTGCTGGTGGTGAAAACAATGATATGAGGCCCATAAAACCAAAACAGTGAGCTGAAAGATGCTAAAGTTCTTCACACAGATGAGGGAGACAGACAAGCAGAGCTGAGTGATAATATCTGTAGATCACTATGAGCAACCACTTCCACATACACATAACCCTTGCGAGGCGCTCAGAACGTCACAACATTTTTATTTCCCAGGAAATGAAGTTATGTCGTGACGCTGTCAGACGTGTCAGATGTGGATTCCGGCTTCAATTAAATTGCACCGTGAAGCGGGAGGGCAATGCAACCTAAACCCAGGAAGCAGCTTCATGCGTTCGGTCACTTGAGCTGGAGGAAGTTGGGGCAGAAAGCAGAAGTTTTTAAGCGTCCGTCTGCGATGGAAAGCACTTAGCTTGGCCGTCTAATCTAATGTAGCTCTTAGAGAGGCATTCAGTGGCTGGGAGACCTTTTCCTACCCCCTATCTCTCTCGCACACACAAACAAGTGGGAAAAAAAAGAAGGAGCTATATTGCATTTCACATTTCATGGTCCCTCTTCCACACTCCCTGGATGAATAGGGGATTAAACATCTCAAGTGTTTTGTCGATTTCTTCCCTCGGCATTGCTCACTCCGTTCACATAAGCGTCTTTCAAAACCCTGTTCTCGTCCCATTTATCTCCAGCGAGCGGCTCCGGACTGTTGATCTAACCTTTCAGTGACTCCGCTCTATCCCATACACTCCATTCTGATGTAAATCCCGGCCACTTTAAAGTACACCCCTGCCCCAGCCATATATCATCAGGCGGAAGAGAAATGTGTGCACACGCTGCGGGAAAATAGAGAGAATTTCGTCTTGGTCTATGCTGAAAATAGGAGGTGCACATCAGTCATCGCGCCTGACTGTGAGTTAGACGTACTGCTGTTCGTGCTCAGAGAAATGTGCAATCCATCATGGGGGTGATGATTTGTGTTTCGCAGCCAGGCTTCGGAGAATCATTTCTGGTGAGTTGGGGAATGATGTCTCTCAAGGTACAGACTGTAAATCCACATGGGAGTGTTGTCGTGTTTTAGGTTGGAACTTTAACAATCAATTAGTTTCCCAATGTGACAGGTGACGTACAATGATAGTGCCAGCGTGTTGAATGGATATTTAATAAAATATAAAATGGTTCTTTGAGCTGTTTTAAAGTAGGTAACGTCACTTCAAGGATCAGTGCAATTGTTTTGCAAATTTCTGATAGTTTCACAGTGTTGATTCTAAAATTTGTTCCATTCCAAGTTGTCTGAAGACGAGTAAATTAGCTTTACGACAGCTGAGCTTACATTAAGCTGCAATCAGCGGCTGTTTTACGGGGATTTGTTTTTGTGATTCGAACTTGTATTTAGCAGTGTCAACATTAATTAACACTGAATCAAATGACTCACTGTACCAGACCAGACCACTCCTCTTCTGTGGACAGCTCAGTGTTGAAGATTCCATGAGATTCAATGCGTTTGGATTACGATTTTGACAAGCTTGCATGTCATCATTTTCTATGAAACACGTGTCTAATAATGATGTTGCAACCTTGCCTGAATCTGAACTTTTGCGATACTTTGATCGATTAAAGTTAACCAGTCAGCCGTGATGCCCCTTCAGTCTTACCTGATGCAAATGGATCAATGAACCAACACAGCAGTCAGGCATTGCTTATCCAGGCATCTGTACATCTTTGATTGAATCATTAGGTTTGGCTAAGAGCTGCAGGTTGTAACGGTCTCTAGAGAGTGTCCTGGTTTTTTGAGATCTGTGTATCTGAGTTTGTTTTGGACTCCTTCAGCTCCCTAGTCGTAAATGTTTAATGCATGACAAGAGGTTCTACTGTCTACATTGGTTTGTGTTCGACTACATGAACGAGCAAATAATGCAGCAAAGACCAGGTCTAAAGTTTTGAACTTTAAAATATATGACACTGTACCAGGTTTATTTGAGAGCATTGCTTTAGTGTGAAATAAGGCATAAGTCTGATTTCATTCCCCCACCACCCTTAAATCTGAATCCCACTCTGAAAAGGCTTTAGTAACTGCTAGGGCTAATTTCAGCCTTTTACCACCACAGGTGTCTGACGTTCCTCCCTGCAATTTAGCAGGCCGGGGTGTAGTTGCCATTTGGAGTCAGGATTATTGAGAACCTACAAAAATAGAGAGCGAGAGAGGTTAAAAAATGCATTCCTCCAACCCTGTGGTTACTTGCCGCTAACAGAAAAATGGTCCAGTTGTGCTCGCTCTAATTGCTTCTCCCCGTGGAGCTGCGAGCGACGCCCAGCTGAAGGGCCTCTCCACACATGAAGAGGGAACATCGTTGACTTTAAGTATTACAAAATCCTTCTCCTGTTACCACCGGCGCAATTTCATTACCAAACTGTCTGCCAGTAAGTGACACAATGTCCAGTCGCACGCAGCGTTTTAAAAATGTTTCTCGCAGTGTTACCACAGAGGAAGCACTTCGCTGTGCTGTGGGGTGGGGGTGGGGGGGTGGGGGGTGGTATGAGATATGAGGATCTAATCATAAAACATGGAGAGCTTTTTGGAATCCCAGAAGACTGAGCTTTCAAGTTGCATCCAAATGTTGGCTGAATATTACTCAATATATATTTATTTTCAAGGCGATCATTTTCAGCTGCATTAGCCTGGCTCATAAATGTTAATGCAAATAATCTGCCTCTAATGGCTTTGCGTTGAAATAGTGGCGTAAGACACAAATGAGTTGCCTTCTTGCCAATTCACAATGAGCAAAAACGTTCTTCACCTCAGCAACAATGAAACAAAACTACTTGTTAACTGAACGGCTTTTACTAATTTACTTTCTCTGTGTCGACGTCTGTCTGTCACTTATAGTGTGTTTTACCACAGAGGGAGAGTGGGAGCGCTCGTCAGGCAACAGCCGTCATCATCGATGGTGCTTTAGATTAGGCCCGATCAGATGAAAGTGTAATGACCCCCAGGGGGAATTTGGTTTGTCACAGCAGCAGAGAACAGGATATAAATAACACTGTATGGGTATACAGTGCAAATACATGATGTTCCTATTGCTGCAGGCTGAAGTGGATGCCCGGCTATTCACCCATACATTATGAGGTGTACAGATGGAACAAAGCATGATGTTTCTAAAAGTACAAACACACAATACCAGCAATTAGCCGAGCAGTGGTCATGGGTAATAAGTGTGCGCTGAGGTGTGTGAATGTGAGTAAGTGGCTTTTATAAAGGGAACAGCATGTATGTGTTCAGAAAGCTGCTCAAGCTTGCAGGTTGAATGGAATCTTTTTTTTTTTTCGTCCAAGAAAGAACAGAAAGCATCGGTCGTAAAGCTGCGCTGCCCTCCCCAAAGAACTGACTGTAATAAATACATATTGACAAGCTACAAAACCGGCTTGGGTTGAGGCCAGTGCCCCGTGTGTGTGAGAGTTATAGCAGTGTTTTCAGGCTGTTGAAAAATAAATTTCCTTAAATGATTAAAAAATTTGATCAATCTCCACGGCGGAGGTGGATCAGACCTCTTGCCAAAGACGATGTTTATTCAAATCTTTTAAAAAGTTCCAAAGTCATTTTCTCAGCACGATTCTGCATCCTAATCACACACAAACACACAGAAGTACAACTGAGGAAATTTCACTAAATCCTAAACTAAGGCAGCCTGGTTTGTTGGGGCAAAGTGGCAGAGTGATGGATAATTATTATTTGGTAATTTTGAGAAATGATTAGACACACAGCAGGTCACTGAGCTATTAACTTAGCGGGTATATTGGTCTTATTTGTTATAATTTGTGTAACATTACCAGAGCGAGCTTCTATCTCGCTCACATTTCTCCCTGAGGCAGGTTTCTCTGCACCGTCCCGCCCTTCACATCTGCTGTCTCCACTTTCCTGGGCACCCTAGTTACTTGCAATAATTTTAAATCCGACATTCGGTGTCACGGATTTTAAATTGAATTAAAGTCATTTTAAGGTTGAGGGAGAAGAATTAAGATGAGGATGGGAAAAAAAGTATAATTTCCTGACAGTGTTTGGATTTGCAGCAGACAGGCTTGAGGCCCTGAGCTGACGGTGAAGTGCAGCAGGTTAAATCAGCTCTAATGGTTATTGAATACATTGTTAACTGTGAGAGACAGGAGTCTATCCCAGCATGCATTTGGTGAGTGGCAGGGTACGATCATGGACAGGTCGTCAGTCTTTTACAGGGCTATAAATAGACAGACAAATATATTTCCTCTATGGGCCGTGTAGAGTTACCAGTTCAATTCAATTCACTTAAACTGCAACCAGTCCATAAATAACTGGAACTCTGCCTGAGGAAATAAAGCATTGTTAAAGGGTCTGAGTTGAGCAACTGTGCTTATTTTTAGCTGTGCACAATTATTGCCTTGCAGACCACAATGATGTTATGGAAATAAAGAAAGCCACACACAGAGAACTGGTTTACTGCTGGTCCATCATTATGGTCCAGTGTAAAATATCTCAACGAATTCTGAATTCTGATTCTGATGAAGTTATGTTCAGATGACCATCATCCCCAGAGAATGACTTGTGATAACTTGAAAAATAATAATGTAGCATCACTATCAGGTTAAAGGTCAAATATCAAATTCAGCACCTGCAAAACATTGACGACGTGACGACATCCACATTCCCATAAGCCTCAGCTGTGCTTTATGTTCAGTGCTAATTAGCAAATGTTACCACGCTAAATGAAAATGGTGACAATGGCAGACGTTACCTGCTAAACATCAGCATCTTAACATGTTCATTATTAGCATTATTAAACCACTGCTGCGTCTACTACACTGTTACAATATGCTCAAGCTTGGTAGCAGGAATATAAAGAAACTGAAGGTTACATTTTTTACAGTGCACATTCAAGCATTGATGATTTAAGACTCTTTTTAAGTGTGCTCAAGCATACCTACATTTCATCTCCCTTAAACAATAGAGTTTTTGACGTTTTTTCAAGAGTGATTTATCTGTTTAAAGCCGAAGATGGAAAGACGTTGTCGAGGCCGACATATGTGCATTTTTCAAACGCACTACTTGAACAGCAGCGAGGATGCTCTGCTGCTGATGGGAGGGGAGCTGCTCCCGGCCACGAGCACCAGCAGCTCTCGTGCTGATACAGCTGCACCACCTGACAGGCACAGGAGGACAGATCCATCCTGGCTGTCAGAGAGCACATACTCCTGCTGTACAAGACCCATACTGGAAATGTTACATGCACCCCAACAAAGCAGTGTTTTATATTCTGATGGGCCTGATGCTATATTTACTGTACAATGCACAGTGAATTGAAGCAGTGGAGCCTCATATGTTTTGTTCATTTTAAGATGCAGCATTAATTTGCAGACGATCTAAAGACGTTGGCTTTGCCTTTTTTTCAATTTCATGTATGACCCTAAAGAAATATCTGTTTTTCCATGGATAAACTTTTTTTTTTCCCTCAGCAAAACAGCTGATTTTCAGGTACATAACTTGTAAGGCAGCTTCATGTGTGAAAGCAGCCATTTGTGTCAACCTCCAAATTAGACATAACCTTTTAAACAAACGCAGCTTCTTCTTTACTTTTGCACGTCGTTCTTAAACATTGTAAACTTCATGTTTATCGTGCACACTATTGTAAGTCTGTCGTCTCTTCTAATAGATGGAAATCACTTGGATTCCTGACCGTTCACACTCAGTTATGTAATTGTTCTATAATGAAATTCTTGTTTGTGAAGCTGCATTTTAAGACGGTCTGTGAAAGAGAGGGAAAAGTAGTGAAACTCAATCCTCGCCAGCAGAGCTAACACACACACACACACACACACACACACACACACACACACACACACACTCAGCAGAGCCCAGCGAGGCGAACAAATGAGAGCAGTAAATAAATCCATTAAAAGCATGGGTGTGCCGACGACACTTAAAGTCCGGCTGTTTGTGAATCACACCCACTCCATCCTATCAGTGGGGATCAGAGGTGAGCCGTCGCCTCCCGCGTTGTTTGGTTTACGTGCTTGTCTTCAGCCGTGACAGGGTCAGAGTCCCCCCCTGATCGCTGAGACGGATAATTGTGTGCTTTTAATTTGATCCTGTGTGCATACATCAGAGGCTTTTTCAGCTCTGGACGGGAGGGAGCGGAAAGCGCACCCAGCCAGAAAGCCTCCGAGAACAATCCAAAGACGAGCGGTCAGATTGGAGGAAAGGGATCGGATGCAAATGTGTCACAAGCAGACAGACTCCCCCTGTGGATGCATGGGAGCGGGAGGACAGAGGAAGTGTGATGCATACGGGCGAGCATGTGAAAATGAGTGAGCTCCTTACGGATTTGGACAGTTGCGCATTTATTTGTTTTGGCGTCAGGCCCTTATTACTTTGGATGTGAAATGACAGCATGTGGTTAGAGGGTGGATCTCAGCTCGAATTTGAATGGCTCCACCACGCCACGGCAGAGCTTGAAGACGGCGCTGCTTTAATCTGCCTGCGCTGGTGAAGGAAAAACACTCCTGTAGACGACAGAAAGGTCTGCAACAGGTGGACTGATAACCCAGACATGAAGCGTATATGGGGTTAGAGAAAGCAAAATGACACCCAGATCAGACTGTGCAAAAGAGCAGATATATGTATCTCTAACTCAGACTGAATAGAGAAGCTGTTTCATTGAAAATAATAATATGCAGCAAAAACACTTTTGCCTCTATAACGGATCCAAATGTTTTTTGGCATTCTAAAAAGGGAGACTATGAGCACAAAAAAGTGTTTTTGTTTTTAAATTTCTGCTCCAATTTGGCTGGAAATCACCTCCCAAACCCAAGCTGACAGTCTGTGCTCTTAACCTCGTACATTAATTCATTATTTCACTTTTCAGAATAACAGTATGAAGGCTTGTTAGCAGCTGGCCGGGGACCTGTGGAGCTGCGTCCAGCCACACAACTTCCTCCCTATTGCTAATTTTAATTTAGCCGTGGACTTCAGCCAATGGAGACTTTCACAGCGACTAATTGAAAATATGATTCCATATGTCCTCCTGCTCTGTTTTTGCTCCTCTGGAAGCAGCTCGAGTAATTAAATTAAAGTCTGTGTTGTACATAGAGTTTATCCTGGTGGTAAGCGGATTTGAACGAGCCTCCGTTACTGCAGTGGAACCTCACTTGTTAACGCTGTGATTTATGTTAAGGCTTATACTTGTAACCACTTCTGAACAGCAGTTGATTACAAATATAATGTTACATAGCCACTGAAATGCAAGTTAAATCAGCAGGCGTTACTACAGTTTATCTGCTGGGGACCTAATTTCACAGCAGTAATCGTCCTGATATTTCACTTCACAAAGTCAACTCCATGGTGGCGCTGGAGGAAAATTCAGATTCTCACCAAAGTCATGAGAAAAATCTGTTGTTAATTTCATGGCAATCAATTGAAACATTCAGACAGCAACATTGCTCTTAACTCCCCGCTGATGTTTCCCATCATCCCTGTTCCCCCTTCAATCAATGATATGCACCTCCAACATTCAGCCCCAGCTGCTTTAGCAAAACCCCCAGCAGAAGAAGATATAGGACGTGTCTGTTTATTATTCTTCATTCAGCTTGTTGCGCCATTTAACAAGTGGGCGACTGGACTTTAAAGAATGACCTTGTTTGTTAGAAAGAGCTTGTGCTACATTCCTTACTCTTTTCATACTGACTGTTGTGGAATTTGCCTCCCTTACATAGAAAGGATAGAGGGAGTGTTTCAGGGTCTCATTCATTCATATTGAGGCCTGGTCATAGGTCAATGATCCAAACAGGCTCTGTAGCAGTGCATTAGTTACTGATTCTGTTTCTGTCCTCCATCCTGATCGTAAAGAGGCAGCTGCACTGATAAGAGAGCCCTTTGCCCCAGATCCTCTGCCGGAGGTCTCTCCAAGGCCTGAGCCCTTCTTCTAAACAAACATCTTCTCACCTTTAATCACAGTACATGGCGTGACTGGGGACAACAGACACTGATTTAGAGTAACATGGTAAGCGTAGCACCTTGTTTTTAACTTGTGCCCAATAGAATTTGTTCACACATATTGATGGATAAACTGTTCCCGTACATGGTAGAAGGCTGAGTTCCATGACATGTCAGGAGACAGTGAAATTTCTCCTCACTGGAAAGTAACCTTCAGAATCTGGTTGGCAGTCACAACAATTCATGTGTATTGCTAATCTTGAATTCTCCTCGATCGAGCTTCATTGAAATACTCCTGTATAAGTCAACGAACTCTTCATTGTTATCTTCAAGATGCAGCACATCTTAAGGCTACTCTTTCTTCAGCTCAGGGTCGATTTGACTTTTCTTTGAAATTGGTGTGTTCTGGACTTTTCTCAGACTAGATTACTTCATTGGGTCAAATGTGTTGACCAGAAATGCGTATTGATGACCATTGCTGCAAGAAATTTGTGTGCTTCCAATTTTTATAAGATCATGTATTCTATCTGATTACAACATAAGACATAAGGTATTGCACATTTGATGATTTATAATCTTGCAAGTCAAGTCTGATTGGGTTTTATTACAATAATCCACTGTCACGTCCAGAAGCAAAGCAATATTGTCATTTTCTGCAAAGCCTGTCACAGAACCCATTTCAAACTAGTATTCTGAGACTTTACATTCAGCAAAGGTCGTGTTCAAAACAGCCATCTTCATCTGTGACAGACCTGTGGTTTCAGCTTTTACTGTCAGTGGAAAGACGTAATGTCCAGTCGTGGTGTTAGTAAAGAACATAACACATCAGTCAGCTGGCAGATCTTTTCCACTTTTGATCATGATGACTACTTTTCCAACTCCGTATACTCAGTATTACCACTTTCTCTTACTCGCTCTCATTTTATTTGTCAGCCTTCACTTCAGCACTTCATTGCTGCTGCTGCTGCTGTGTGAAAAACTGCAACTGCAGCTTTGCCGATAAGTGATTTACATGGTCCTTAATGGGCTTAGTAAGTTTGATGTCTCAAGGGCGAAAACCCTGCTACATGCAAAACTAAGTATAGACTCTGAAAAATGCATGAGGCTCAATCTGAGAGGAGGAGGTGGATTTTTTTTTTTTTTTTTTTTCCTGTGAGGCGGCCAGTTGGAACGACATCTCTGTGGAGCAGAGCTGTTGACTGAGCAAATGCTGAGGGAAGCGCTTTTGCTTACATGGTCACAATTGTGCACACCTGGAGGTAACCTTTACAACCTCAGTGTGCACAGTTGTTACTCTAATTGCTCATTATGTTTCTAGACAACGTCCAAAAGGGGGTGGGGGGGGGGTCTGAAAAGATTCGAGATAGATTAGAAATACCTGTCTCACCATATTATGTGACATTTCAAAGAGGAAAGATGTAAAAGTTAAAGGGTCTGAAAAAGTTATATTTATCGCTCGGTTGTCTCCATTTATTCTCATATTCGAATACATAATTAACTGACATAAATAAAGCAGAGAATAATTTTCGTTCATTAATAAGACTCAAGTAAATGCAGAAAAATGAAAAGAATTTTCAAAGTCTCCTCCAGGGGTGACTTTGACTTAATAACCAAGTAATCTCTTATAATTATATTTTCAAATATTTATGAATGCTATTGCAGCAGTCTGGAAAAAATAAATTATCATTAAAAGGGAGAATATTTCAGCTGTGGCGGCCTTAAGGATCCGCAGCGTAGGCTCATCTGTGAGACACTTTCTTATGTAACCCTTGTCTGCACATCTACACCTCTCACAGCTCTCACCTCTTGATCGCTCGGGTTTGATGTATAAGTCAGAGATGAGATAACCGAAGCCTTTTGTTTTACATTTCATGAATCTTTCAGCGCCTTCTCTGTGGTTTTTGAGAGAACAAATTCACCTTTGTGTTGGCAGATCAAACGCATCAACCTCTCCCGTCGCCGATGATCCCTCAAATCAAATAGCAGGCTTTGAAACCCGTTCTTAATCACTGACTTTGTGTCTGGTCTTCACGTCACCTCTGTCTGAAGCTTGCATATCTTGCGGGTGTTATTGCTGGTGCATAATGTAATGTGGCTCCTTAACCCTTTGAGCCCGAAGCTATTTTTCAGGCCTCTGCTCGAAAATTACATACCCATAATAAAATGAGTGTATCTCTGCAACCACAAGGTCTATTTGAATAATTCTTGTGTCATAATAAAGGGAACACTTGTACGTTTTGTTCAGATGTGTAAATATCAGTATATGTGTTACTGGTTAAGAGTAAATGAAGATGGCACACAGCACAAATGAAAAATTTCAAGTTCGCCTGGAAAAAAAAAAGCACTTTTAGGATAATAATGCCTTTAATGTGCGTCTTTATGTGCTTTTTTTTTTCTCCTCAGGGTGAGTGCTCTCAGCGGTGCTATAACATCTTTGTGCTGGAGACGGTGTGCGTCGCCTGGTTCTCCCTGGAGTTCCTGCTGCGCTTCATTCAGACGCAGAGCAAGTGCATGTTCCTGCGGACGCCTCTGAACGTGATCGACGTGGTGGCCATCCTTCCCTACTACATCACCCTCATCGTGGACTCTCTGTCGGTGGGAGAGAAACCTGCGGGCTCGGGGAACAACTACCTGGAGAAGGTGGGGTTGGTCCTCCGAGTCCTGCGAGCCTTGCGGATCTTTTACGTGATGCGTTTGGCCCGACATTCCTTAGGCTTGCAGACTCTGGGCCTGACAGTGAGGAGGTGCACGCGCGAGTTCGGCCTGTTGTTGCTGTTCCTTTGCGTGGCCATGGCTCTTTTCTCCCCGCTGGTGTTCTTAGCTGAGAGCGAGATGGGCGCCAAGCAGGAGTTCACCAGCATCCCCGGCAGCTACTGGTGGGCCGTGATCTCCATGACGACGGTGGGCTACGGGGACATGGTGCCCAGGAGCATCCCCGGCCAGGTGGTGGCGCTCAGCAGCATCCTGAGCGGCATCCTCCTCATGGCCTTCCCCGTCACCTCCATCTTTCACACCTTCTCTCGCTCATACTTGGAGCTGAAGGAGGAACAGAACCGGGCGCTGAGGCAGAAGCCCGACTCGCAGGACAGCACCAAGTCCCAGAACAGCGAGGACTCTCAGGAGACGGACAGCTACCACGGCATGACGGAGGCCGCCTCGTCCGTGCACCGCAGGAAGTCCATGGCCGCTCAGAGGGCGGCTGAGATTCGGGCGTCCATGCAAACTTAGCTGCTGTGCTCTGTCTGCCTGCGCTCGAGTGGCAGGCCAGGCAGCCAGCGCTGGGACTTCAAAGTTGACAAGCTGCAGGATTGTGAGCAGGGAGGAGATTTTCTTCCTCTGGAGCTGGAGGTCTCAGCTTTGATCATGTGAAGAGCTTGTGCACCAGAGTGTATCTGAGGTTCTTAAGTTTTACAGAGGAGCTGCAGGGGTCTTTTCTCCCCCCCACAAATTTGACTTTAAAAAGATGGGTAACAGTTACAATATTCTTGATTAAACAACTAAAGTCAGATGAGATTTAAAAAAGTGTCTGACTGACTGAGACAGTGGTCTGACTGACTGCGATTCAGACTTGAGACACGTCTGTGCAAAATCTAATACCAAAACATCACGTGTTGTTAGTCTGACGTCAACTAATAGTTAATGTTCCTCATGTAGCTGCATTTGAGAGGATTGTCTGAAATAAAGCTGTTTGCTGAGATGTCAGACATGTAGTTTATCATTGTGTGCATCATCATCTCCATTCACTCTGTATTGTGTTTGGCCAAATCAAATCACTTATTGTACCTGTCACTCTGTTATATGAGGTTTACACATGTAAATGATGTCAGCACATTTCTTTGCAATAATGCAGAGCCAATTAGTCTCCAACATAACAACACCAAACTAATTGATCTGTCAAAGGGCTACACAGTCAGATTGGTGCCATGCTCGTGTCTCCACTAGATGGCGCTGTCTGGTGCACATGCTGATGCGTTAGAAGAATAATGAGCCAGTTTGGGACATAAGCTTATTCACTTTTATGCCAAGACAGATGAGAAGATAGATACCACTCACATACCTGCAGATGAAATATGAGCCGCAGCCAGGAGACGCTCATCTTAGCTTAGCATAGGGGAACACTGGGGATGGAAGTTAAAGCTCACTAATTAACACGTGGGACCTTGTTTAATCTGCACTAAACCAGTCTCCACTGATTTCCTGGCATCCTCACAGGGACAGCAGGACATCAGGAAGTCAATGCACCCAGCCAAGATACAGTCCAGCACAAAAAAACACAAATCGTTGTTTTTACACTTTTTACAAATAAGTGCTGGCAGGAGTACTTTTTTTAGTAGCTCTGGAGTGAGCCAAGATGGCTGTCTTTATGCTAAGCTAACAACTACCTGACTGTATCTTTACATAGATATGAGAGTGGAATCAGTCAGCTTTTGGCATTTATTTCCCTAAATGTTGAGCTATTTATGTAGCATGTTAAGCAATCATAGGATACTTGCATCATTCATAGCATGAAGGGAACACTTTCAGTAATCTAGAGTTGGTTTTCAGTGTAAGACTTCATTCTCGCCCTTGGGAACTGTAGTTAACTAAATCTCAAGTCCAACTCAAGGACCTCTTACTAGCTTTTTTTCAGAGCCACTCGTTCATTTCAGAGTCATTGCAGAGAGATCAAGGAGGCCATTCACATCCAACACCAGAGACCATCTTTGAACAGTGATAGAGATACAATGACCTTCTCAACATATAGTGAAGCCAATGCGGAAGTGCCAAAAAGCTGCAGTTCCTCGAATATCCGCTAGAGCAGGCTGCAGAAGGGAGTCAATTACATTTGAGCCCCATGTTAAAATGTCCGATTTTACGACAGAAAAAAAACATATTTACAGCCTGGTTCAAAACATGGCTCTAGTCTCATAAACTGTTTTTCTACTCCATGACAACTCTGGGGGGGCTGAATTTTTTTATAAGGCGTTCGTTTAAAATATACAGCATACATCATTATGCACAATTCATAGCTGTCAATCTAAGTGGCGCCACTTTGATTGACAACTAGCCACTGACGGTCTAAACGGCGTCACCCCGGCTAATTCTAGTCACTGAGTTTGTCGTGAGAGATTGTCGTGGGGTTAGCCGGCTAGCAACGATATTTAGCATTTAACTTAGCTGGTTAGCCGTAGCTAGTTTGATTATTTCGAATAAAGCGGCTTTTTTCAGCGGCTTATTTCAGCCAATAGCGTTCATTCGACCCGCCTCAGCTCCGCCCTCGCTCCACCTCTTTGTCCATATTTGGAGTAACCGGAGGTAGGCTACCAAGATGGCTACGCACTATGATTTGCTTCATTTTTGCTCTTCAGAAACCTATGGGTGACGTCACGGACACTACGTCCATATTTTATACAGTCTATGCGTAAAACCACCTCTTATCATATGACCGAAATGACACAAGCTACATGGACAGTGATGTGATGCACCGTGTAGGAAAGGTGTTCTTGGTAGCATGTGGTTGTTTTCATATGTGCTTTCAACAGTGCGTGACCCTATCCTATCCTACCCTATTGTGAATTTCCCCACTGTGGGACGATTAAAGGCTTATCTTATCTTATCTTATCTTATCTTATCTTATCAATTTTGCTCATTAATATTAGGTAAACAAGTTGACTGAGGGTTGACAAATTACTTTATAGATTACTGTTAATCATCGGAGGAGGGCCTCTCACCACCAACAAATTTGCATCCATCATGCTGGCTACACTGCCAGTGTTTTTCCACATAGACGATCGGCTTCACTGTATTGAACTTCACCAAGTGATAATGCAGTTGGTCATGCAGGTTTTGGAGGGGCTATATTAAATGGTAGTGATAGATCATTTTAACTGCAGGATCATGGATACACATTGATTTGACTCATTTATTTTAATAATGTAAAAACACCCACAAGCTTGCTCTGCTGCGTCGCATTACATGTGATGATAACTAACCCACCTCCATAACTGCTTAGAAAACTCCATCTGCTAAAGAGAAATGTGAGACGCTATTGAAAGTGATGGAAAAAGCTAGTAAGTGGACCTTGTTTAAAAGTTGGTTTTGTCTTGTTAAAAACGGAGATGTTGGCCGATTTACAGGTGCTTGTCCCAAACTTTGGTCAAGAGTAACTGCCATGCATCTCTTATTGATTGAGGTGAACTTTTGTGGAGCACCATCACCAGGCTGAAATTTGTACTCGCCATGTATTGTAAAAGCTAATGGCCAGGTTTCCATAAAAATGGCTGTAAGTAATCAGGGTCCACAGAGGATGAATTTTAAAGGTAAAGACAGCTTATTACTTAACAATGTAAAAACTTGTGCAGTTTCTGTTTGAGGCTGCAAGCTTTTTTCTTTTTTGTCTTTTTGCTCAACCCTTTACACAGTTCTGGCAGATTTGTGTCATCATAGTCAATAACCACCCAAAGTTAGAATTACTGCACTCATTTTCTGTTTGGATATTATCTGTGAT
Source organism: Centropyge bicolor (assembly GCA_037975185.1). NCBI lineage: Eukaryota > Metazoa > Chordata > Actinopteri > Pomacanthidae > Centropyge > Centropyge bicolor. Next base: position 13,100,658 of record JBBMOC010000007.1, on the reverse strand, counting down.
TTCTTAGAACCCTTGATGCTGAAAGTGTAATGTGCACCATTTAGAGCTATTGTATCTGTGTGAGAGATGGAAATGTTGTCGGTGCCAATCCTCTCATAGATTGGGCTAAAGTGACCAGCGGATTTGAAGTAATTCTTTAATGTAATTGAAACCAGTCAGGGAGGCAAACACTAAGTTAGAGGTGTAATTACTGTTTGATTCTCTTCAAAGAGGTGAACGTTTCACATCCACCTTCAAGCTGTGAAAGCAACAGACCCCAAAATGCTCAAGTCAAAAACCATTTCTGATATTGCAAATCATTTTCACAGTCTTACAGGATTTCCTCATATAATTGCAAATACAGCACTTCATTTTCCCTGACTTGAGTGCCTTGTACTTTGAAGTGACATTAAAAAACCATTTCCCCAAGTTGTTGTCTAGTTGGAGCCCATCAAAGCAGCGTAAGTGCTCGAGAGTGCAAATTAGTTTTGGGGTATTTTTAATATGCCATAAGGTAATGTTTAGTCTTTGCCGACTCTGAATCGCAGTCATTGGATTAACTGGATCATTAAGAAGCATGAAAATATTACACAGAACACTTAAAACTATTATATCTACAATATTTAGGTTTTAAGAAATGAAAATATTGTTTTGGATGAGGTGCGGATGTTGCAATGAAACATCACTGGAATAATAAAAAAAAAGCCAACTTAAATAGATTTGTGCGTTGCGTCATGAAGCCATAGCCTGAGGAACAGCCTCTTTTGAAAAATGTAATAAAGATGATAATGAACATAGTCCCATGTGGAGAGGCTTTGATTTAACTATTTATTATACACAAGGATGCTCTGAAATTTGCAGGAGAGTGCGTGCTGTACTCATGCACTTAGAACATCCTCAATTGGTTTGTCTGTGGTTTGGTTCATGTTTTTTTCCCCCTCATCTGTTATAAATAATCCATCTAATACTGTGCGTCCAATGGTGATGTTGGCTCTGTGCGAAGTAAATGTGAGAAGTACTGACAGTGCATCAATGACGTGTTCAACTCAGACTCAAAGGAACAAGTTCACTGGGTTCTCCTGTTCACGAGGTCAAGCCAACGATCACGTTATCACATGGAAACAGACCCTGAGCTGAATCCACCTCCTGGCCCTTAACTTTATTATAGACTATAATGTCTTCAGAGTATGTTTCCATGTGAATAACAAGTGGGTGAGAGATCATTTTGAAGGTTGTATCGACAGGAGACGTCAGGCTCTTGTTCCAGGGTGATGTTAGAAGAAGTTTTTGTAGCTGTGTTTCTGACCACCTTATGGAAGTATGTGCAGAATTTACTCTCATTTCAGCTCAGGTTTGGTCGCCAACTCCTGAGAAAATTATCTGGCTTTATTGTTGCGTATCATATCAAAATAAATTATCTTTTGGGATTATTGTTTACATTAAAAAATCCCTGTTCACATCCATCATGTCTCCTGGATGCTACTGTAGTACATCAGAGTTTAGGTCGATCTCAGCAGTTCTGTTCTGATCTTTATTGGTTTTGATCAAGTTTACACATCAGCAACTGTTGCCAGACTCATTATCCCAGATTGCGTTCTGTTTGCCAAACCCATTGTTTCATCTTCATCGTAAAAGTCTAACTTAACTTGTAACATTGAAAGTAAAATACACTATATGAAAATAGACAATAAAGCAAGCACAAATCTAACTTCTGACCCTTCCTGAATATACAGTCATCTAATCCGTTCTTAAGATAAACCTTTATTCCTCCCTCAGTGGGGAAATTTGCATAAAGATATTAATTCAAGCTCCACACAGTCTCTTCAGGCAGCACTGCAGCCACTCAGTTTCACATATAAAGATCTTGCGAGTAAATATGATCAGTGCATGAGTAGAAATCCTCCCCTCAGTTCTGGTTTGATGCACAGATGCATATGTGAAGAGTTTGAGGTGAGACTGCTAATAAAAGTGGGTACCATCCATTTTACAGTATTTATCATGCAGGGAGGCTCGTTCACACCCACTCAGATTCCTCAGGCACTGAACACAAGTCAGAACTTTATTTTGAGGGTTTGTGTTTATGCATTCCTGACCTCCAGTCGAAATTAGAGAGAAAGTATAAATACATTTCTTACAGTGAGAGAATATGTGGCTGACTGTATAGCTCTGAAGTGTTATCTGTACTATATATACACATATAGTGTATGTAGTGCAGAGAAGATAGACAGTACTGGGTGTTTTTGCAGGTGCAGTTTTGTGACTGTCTCATGATTTTGTTTAGCGGATTAATAGAGTCAAACAACTCACATCAACAAAGCTGCATTCAGAAAAAGCCTTTTCAAATCTTTTCACCCCTCTGGCTGGTGCGTCTATTATCTGTGTCCTGTCTCCTCTCTGTACCAGCGGAGAGCTTGATTTGAAAGCCCAGCACATTACAATTTATGTGCTTATTATTTAGATGTGCTCAAAGCCCAAAGAAGGACCCGGGCCGGTGGGGCTCATTCTTCCTTTGACAACTGATGTGTGCCAGAGCTGCATGTTGATGGGAGCAGCGGTGGATGTCTGCACCACTGACACACACACACACACACACACACACACACACACACACACAAACACACACACACACACACACACACACACACACACCCGTCAAACAAAACACGATGCACGAGCGTCTGCGTGTCCTCTTTATTGGGTGACAATGCCACATCGGATTCTCAACAAAAGTTGGCGTTTAACAGCCTCAAGTGTTGATGGAACAAATATTGAGGTGGACAACTGGCAACATAATAGAAAAATGAAATACAAAACTAACTGTAACATAATAAAATGACATAAGAAATACTGGAAATAAAACATGTTGGTGCATTAACAAACCAGGTGTGGATTTTCACATATAACACAAGGCAAAAATTGGCAGTTTTTATGGGGAAAATACTTGTGTGATAAAATGGAAGAACCAAATGATACAAAACACAAAGTAAAAAAAAGTAAAATCACAAACATGGAATTAAACAGTGAGTGAAATTCTGAGGTCAGTTTGATCCTGTTGAGCAACAACAAGAGTCTGTCAGGTGTCTCACTTCATCCACATTGAACACAGTCACCCTCACCACTGTCAGCATAAAGGTCAGGCATACGCTATCTTACAGTTGAAGATTATAAAAACAATAAGAAAATAAATAGGGTGACTAAACTGGTGTCAACAAAAAGTAATGTTCAAAAGAAACCAAAGAGTCAGTCCATCTTTTTTTCTATACTTAAGAGCAAGGAAAGAAATATTTATAGAAAAGTCTTGCCATGTCCCACTGGAACAAAAGGGAAGTTTCCATTTCTTGAGGCTTAGAGGAAGAGGACAGAATCAGGTCTGCTCTGGTACACAGTTCACTGAAGGGCTGACAGTCGTACACCTCCTGGTTTGGCATTTCTCCCCTCCCCAGAGAAAAATTACAAAACAACAACAACAAAGAAAATCTTCACTGTGTCATGTGGCTGCGTCTCAACAGGAAATTAAATTCTTATGATAAAATGGTGATGAGTGGAACCTGTCCAAAGCAGCACAGCACGGCGATGTGGAGAGTCACGACAGGGTGGGGGGGGCATTATTGGATTTGCAATCGAAATAATAAACTGGCCAGTCAGGGTTACTCACAGCCAATATGATGGGATGTGAAGATATGGTTTTGCTGAGCATATTCAGAAGAATGAGTCTGTGAAAAAGAGGATCTCTCTTAAATGATTATTCTGGTTCATTACAACTTGGGTCTCATTTTGTAGCTGCAATTTCTACTGGTAATAATAACTCACCAAAATAATGTCTAAGATTGTTCGATCTTTCCAGTAATAACGCCGCCTTCCCTGATCTGACTATTTAACTTGGTGCATATAATGTTTTTATTCATTTATTTTTTTTACAAATAGAAATAATGGAAAAGTAATGCTGCATCCGTCTCATTTTTCAGAGTAATTTCGAGCAGCCAAATAGAAAAAACCCCCCAAAATATTTACATCAGCTTCCTAGTTGTAACTCTGGGTCGGAAATATTGGAAAATCTTGATAGCTATGATATCATCTCCCTCGAGGCGAAAAAGAAATCGAGAAGAGTCAACAAACTGTTGGCGGATCCATCTTAATAAAATACACTAATACACCCCAAATGATACTACTTAAAGTTGGAGACCACAAGGCTTATAGTAACTTAGACTAATGCATGAACACTCCCAAGTTGGATTTCAGTTCTTCCCATTCTGCCAACACTGACTGAACGCACCATAAACTTATAATAAACAAAAATGAATGTTTCACTGGACTCGCTGGCCGAGCTAAATCAATCCCATCCTAATTCTGTTTATATCATAAAACCTTCATTAGGCCGACTGAGCCTGGGATTATTTGTGCAAATGTGACCACAGAAGTGATTTTGCAGACAGATGGTAGCTGTGGCTAGCTCGCAATGGCCGGAAATTATATACCTAATACAAGCAACAGCTCCGGTAGAAAAATCTTGGCATGGGCCTTTCGACAGCCCATTCAGCCTGAACATGGGTCATGATGTTGATGATGTTTCCAACAACTGAACACTGTGAGTTCCAGCAACACTGGCTTCAGACAGAAGACAGCCCTTATGTCTTATACATTGGTTTTCTCATCGCTTCGTCAGCTTCAATGCCACTTGTGTTTATGATCATTTGTTTTTAAAAGCTAATCCATTTTTCAGGATTTTTTTCTTTTTTTTGGTAAAGTTTGATTGCCTCTACTTTCTTACACTTCACTTCCTCCATTATCCCACAGTGTCATAGCACAAAGCATCTGTCCAACAAGTGGTAGACTGACCAGCATTTCTCCACTGAGTTGGGGAAATTTAAAAAAAAAAAAAAAATGCTGTTTTCTACATTCAGTATATGTATATATATATATTTTTTTTGATTGATTCATACATTATATTGCTGGTAAGCCATGTCTGAATGTGTGTTTTAAGGCAGAGGGTCCATGCAACAATCATCAGCTAACGTGGACGAGGTCTGTCCACATTTCCTTGAGCACAGATTTCAGTGCATACATCTTGCAGTTTATAGACCGTGTGTATTCATGTATGTGCATAATATTCTCATGCACGGCTCGACTGAATTCTATATTCTTTGCCATGTTTGCATTCCAAGACACAAGCGCACTGAGAAGGAGTCAGTAGGAGACATAAAACAAGAAGGGTGCGTTTGTTTGTAACGAGTGTCCTTCATGTAGCGCCGCAGACGCCGACAGCTCAAAGTGTCTGTGTATGTTCATGCCTTATTTATGGATGCGTGTGTGTCTTTATGTATGCTCGGAGGTGAGGGTGAGCAGCCTGCAACGTCTCAAGGTGCTTTGGTACTCGCGTATGTTTATACACGTCCTCAGCGCCTCTGAAAGTGCTTCCTCACTCGTGTTTTTGACTGCTGACGTGTCCTCAGAGAGCTTGCCGAGGCTCTCAGAGGGCTTTGGCACTGGTGGTGTGGGAGACAGTGTGGGACACTGGTTTCTGCGGGTAGCGGCTGTAGTAGTAAACCTGGAACAGGATGGCGAAGTCCACGAAGACCTGCAGCAGGCCGCACGTCCAGAACTGCACGGGAGCCTGGGTGAACAGGAAGTAGCCAGTTTTGAAGGTGTCCCCGCTGGTCCACATCAGCACCATCTTGATACTGGGAGGGAAGAGGAAGAGAGGGGGATTCAATTTTATTAGAACTCACACGCTCAAAACAGAAATTGTTCAAACTCAGTTGGTTGGTTCAGTATTACTTCAGCATTGCTGTTGTTGAAAAAGAATATCCTGAAATAAAAAGATAAAAGTAAATCCCAACAAATAAAACATTAAGAATGATTCAATAATTTTCTACAGTAGAGTCGAGTTTTAATAATTTTAATTATTTCACAAATTATAGGTTCATTTAAATATTCTACAGAATTTATTCATTTCCTAACAAATCATTTTTTATTATTTTTTATCAAGCATCTCCATTTAGCATTAGCATATTTTCTTGTCACTAGACGTTGCTTGGCATGAAGGTCTGGATCTTTAATACATGATAAATACATTCCCACCAGGTTTAGATATATTTTTGCTCTGACTAAATTCAATGTGGTCACCAAGAGCACATGTTAACGAGAGTAAGAAAAGTGGTCAGAGAAGACCATCACTCTAGTCAAGAAGGGAAAAGCAAATGTGCCACAATAACAACCATGGGAAATTGAAATAATGAATCTTCTCAGTGTGCAGGCTTCTCATCAACTCCACATCCTGTGGAGCATTTCTAACTATCAAACTCATAAGAGTGCTTCCGGTACACGCTGAGCTCCTGAGACAGCCAAGGGGACGAGTTAGTTAAACTTAAGTTATTGTTTTAGAAGCGGCTGGAGAAAAGTGTGATTAGAGTTACTTTAAGGACGGAGTCAGCTTTGTCCTCTCGTCGGCACTGGGAAGCGCTGAGATCTCTGCTAATGAGATGGCAAAGGAAGTCTAACAAGAGCAGAAGTAACATAGGAACAGAAGCAAGCCCCGGGCTCCAAACACACAACTCTACGTCCACGTCCTACTCTCCAAAAATAGAAAGACACATCACACAGTGGCAGTGAGGAAAGGTGGGGACATGGCCTCTAAATGTCTGCTGCTGCTTTCTGCAGAGCTCTCTTGTATTTGTTTTCTTCAACACATTTTTTTTTGGCTTGGGGGAGGGATATGTGTAGGCGACGCTGGCAGAGAAAGGACTGAGCCAGCACTGTGTCTACAATGCAGCCATGTGCACGCACAAACACACAGGAGCCTTCAGATGTGCTTCCTAAAGCAACTTGCCTCCAACAATACGAAAACACGCTGAGACATTTGAAATCCTTTCACTCGAGCGTGTCACTTTGGTTGGTCAGCACTATTTGAATCAGGTTTGCGGGACATGTTTTTGTCGCTGTGCCAAGGGCCGCTGAATATAAAGGGGGCGGTTTATCCTCGGTGGCACTGACCCATGAGAGACAGCTTTAGTCTTATTTGTCCAGGTTTTGAAAGTGCAAACTCCACTTACATGTTACACACTTATCCACAATCCCCTGCTTATCACTCAGACTACATATAGCCACACTACTTCCTGCTCTGGCTCTAAACAGAGCTGGATGCAAATTGTAAGGTTGACAACTGTCCAATATGAATGGATTTCCTACAGATACTGAATGGGAGCAAATCATTACAGTCAGCTTCCAAAATCTCCTGGGATTTTGTTTCCAGAAGAGTGGAGCCTCTTATAGCAGCACGTTAATGCTCGTGGTTTTGAACTGAGATGTTTGTGATTTGACTGAGCTGAGCCTTCGATTAAAGCACCACAGCTCACAGTGGCATGGAAAAGTAATGGAAAGAGCCATCAGGTCGGTCGTGTGCTCAATCGTTAACTGATGTTCATGTCATATTTCATCACCATTGATATTCAATTTAATATTCCACAGATGTCAGAGAGATCAATCAGGGCTGTAATTAAGGGTCAAGTGTTGTCTAGCTGAGTTTCGTCACGTGTCCCGGCCCCTGCGGATCCTCCGCTGGAACGTGGTGAAATGAAGAGAACAAAGCTTCCTGCAGCAGGTGAAACACACGACGATGAAGGAGACAGGATGAGTCTCTGTGAGCAGACTCCCTGTCTTTCTATAAGCCTCTTAACAGATGTAAAGGATGGATGAGAGGCAATCTACTGTCTCCCCCCCCCCCGAGCAGAGTGTTACCCCAACGTGTCGTCGGGGGAAGGGGGAGAAAGCTTCGCAGCCAAATCTCCTCGTGCATTATTCATGGCTCCGGCTTCACCTTGGCCTTTTTCATTTGTAAGGCCAATTTGTGCAAACCTCGCTATTTTTCCTCAAACTCCTTTCTTACTTTTTTTACAGGCTCTTTCCCTGCAGCATCTCTGAATGTCCCTTCAGGCTTCCATTTTCACATACTTTTTTTTCCTTCTTCTCATAATCCCACTCTCTACAGCACTTCTCTCTTCCTCCCCTGTCCATTCATCTTCCCACCACCTCCTTCCACCGGCGCCTTCGCCTCTCTATACCTGTTTGCATTCGCCACCACCCCCCTCCTCCTCCTCCCCCTCGCTACCGCCTGCCGCCCTCACACTCTGCTTTCTCAGTAAGGAGCTTGTTAGCTCTGTGGGAAGAGACCCTCCCTTCACACTCCACTCTCTCACTTTCCTCCCCCCTCTGCGCTCCACGGCGGCTGCTGTCGGAATTATGACTATGTGTCGCTGCAGGTAATGATGAGAGGCCGGATTCCTGCTTGATCATTCGTCCGTCCGTTCCCTAATAAGAGGTAACACGGGGAGGGCCGGGGGAACAGGGCGCGAACACGTCTGGCTACTTATTTGTCACCTTCCCCAAGACATATATAGAGGGAGGAGGAAATGATGCCGGTGGAGATGTGGAGCTGAACTGGACCAGACAGTTTCTACAGCGAGCTGCAACATGCATTGTTCAGCAGAACTGGCTTGTATTGCTTTTAATACAAAAAGACACGTCATAGGCGAAAGCACAGACTGATTTATTTATAGGGTATTTTAAAATGATGATGAATGAATTGGCACCTACAGGCATCCTGGAACAGTTTCAGCGCTTTTAACTTTGACAGACTAATATTGACAAGAGAGGAGAAGTGGAACCATGGTGGGTGACAAAGCTTCTGCAGTACAAGTGCTGCACAGGACTGGCTACGCCAAAATCAATGTTGTGCATTAAATTCTTAGTAACTGCTAACTAGTTTCCGAGCTGCTGGGAAATATCTGCAGCACTGTCCAATCAGAAGCTGCCACCTCTATAGCATCACAATGAAATTATTTTGGACTAATGTTTTTTTCCTCCTTTTTTCTTTATAATATTATTATTACATGCAACTCTTACACTATCTCTTACACATACTTTTTCTTATTATTAAATACCCTATAAGTGACATTTCTATTTCATGTCATCACTTTATCATTGTTGTTAATGTGTTGATGTTACGTCCTGTAGAAAAACTGGAGCAAACATATTAAGCTTAAATATCAAATCCTGCAAATGTGGGCATTACTTCATTTTGTTTGTCGATTCCAGACACATTTATTTTATGGTATAATGATATTTTATAGTTCGTGGTATGATGTGTTACTTTTGTGCAATATAATTTTATTCTTCCCAGTTTGTCATTTTAAAATGGCATTTTATCACGTGTGACCGCCTCACTCTAAATGGGTCGTATCTTAACAAGCCTAACGACGTAACGGTTGCTGTTTGGTTCTTTTAGCTGCAGCAGGCAGCCAAACACATCTGTGTATTAATATATCATTTAACAAAGAGCTCTTTTTTTCATGTGCAGTCATATCTTACTGAGCAGATTCAGTGAGAGAGAGAGAAAGTCTGAGCTTTTAATTTTCTTAATCTTATCATCTCTCTGCAGCTCCCATCTCCCAGAATTCAGCTGTGATTCTGCTCGCCAGTCCAGCACTGAATCATCATGCATGTACTAAAATACTTTAAAACTGGGAGGTTTAACCAGGGACTTACTGTGGGGTTCAGAGGAAAGTTATCTGGGAGATAAGGTGTTCAAGGGATAAGAAGAACAAACCTATGGATCTCAAAATGAAAGCCTGTACTGTCTGATTCATTATTATAGGGAAGAAAGTTAGAGTCTCCTCACAGATTGATGTTTTCGTCTGCTGCTATTTTTATTCATGGTATTTCGACTTTATTGTAATTTTCGGTGTTTCCATCCACTGAATTGAAAATGCGCATAAAAGCAGGTGGATAGAAACATACTTTGCATCCATATGGTCAGGAGAAACAACAGCAAACGCTCTTTTTAACGTACAAATGAACACTTGAAAATGGGAACCTGCCTTTTAAGGAGAAAAGAAAGTGTAAGACTGGATTATGAGGGGTTACTCTGGTAGTCTCATAAAGTGTCACAGTGGGGATATTGGAGGTAAAATATGTGTCACTGTACAAATATTTGCATAAAACCAAGGTTTGAAACTCTCGTCGTCCCTTTGCTCAAACTCATCATTCAATTTTCTTCAAATATTGAGGCTCTGTAAAAACATAATCATTTTGTGGACTAAGTTTCCTATAAACAAGTCATTTTGTATTGGTTTTTCTTGTCTTTTGTGAGAGCAGATGCCACCTCTTTGAAATTCATTTTGCAGTTCTTTGTGGTCCGTGCCTGTGACATGAAATTGTCTGTTGCTAAATTACGTGTCATTTGTTTTATGAGAAAAACAAAAAGCAGTTGAGCTGCGGATGCATTTCCCCTCGCTTAAGATTCACTTCCATCTCGAAGTCTTGACAGGATTTTTGCCCCTTAAAAGAACAAAAGCGAGATGATTCATTTTCATCTACGCTGATGAAGAGAAGCAGCCCCCTGAGTGTTGTGAGCAGATGGATGGAGGATGGGCTGGACAGATGATCTTAAGGTTCTCCAGCTGCAGGGAGCCAGAGCTGCTCTGTTCTGCAGCCATGTTACACGCAGCAGCAGCACCACACACACACATGGCCACAGGGGTGATGGGCCGGCAGCATCCGTCATCGATACAGATCCATCCCAGCATGTGGTGCTCTCTCTCTCTCTCTCTCTGTGTGTGTGTGTGTGTGTGTGGACAGCAGCCCGCAGGCTAAATAAGGCTCTGGCACGCTTATCTAGCATACTGGGATGCAGCTCAGCCTTATAAGGCTGGAGTTGGCTGTCTGGACGTCCCATCTCCCTGTTGTGTGTTTTTGTCGGTGTGTGTGTGTGTGTGTTGTATTTCACTTGTTTTATGGCAGGCTGGTCAGTATCAGCATGTAACTCTGACTCTCCAAGCTCGCGATGATCTAATAATAGCAGCAGCCTGAAAACTATTAACTTCAAAATCCTCTCGTCCCCCACACACTGCATACACACACACACACACTCTTCATTGAGCCTAATGTTCCCTCAGGTATTTACAGTAGCACTGGCTGAGATACTTGGTTGCAAGTACAGTTTCAACGAGTTCAAAAGATTCAAGATTCACTGATGAAAACTCAGAAATTATAGGAATTAAAAATCGGGCTGTAAAAACACAACCAGCTTTTGGGGCCCTTAGTTTTGTTTCACTTTTAAATTAAATGCTATAAAAATTATTAAGAAGTGAAATTAATCTCTGAGACAAATTACTGCGGCTAATTATAAGAAGCAAACAGGCAAATTCTCAACAACACAGCCAGCCTCTCCGGGCCTCTACACCACATTTCACCACATAGTTTATTAGATGTCTCTGTTTTCAATTCAATGATTCATGACCCTCGTCCTTTCTGAGGTTCCACTCTGCCTCTTTCTCCATTTCTCAAGGGTTTGAATGAGCTTTAAAAATGAGAAGTCTGGGCTGCCAGTCACCGTATGCGAGCTGTTTGGGCTTGATAACTGCATCAGAGAGCAGTGTAATAACCAGAGTGTGCAGAAAGGGCAGGGCCCGTGGGTAGGTGTGCAGAACACAAGAGCTGGACGGATTGCCATATGGCAGAAAATAGGAGGACGGCTGAGTGTAAATATATGGTTGAAATTTTGATGGGATGTTTGTGTTAATGGCAACTGGTGGAAGGATGCAACATCAAACATGGTTATCTTGAAGCCGAGACTGAGGAGGACATTCACCAGAAAAAAATGGACTTATACGAAGGTATTATATTTTCATTTTACAGTGATATAATATTGTTGAACAGTGCATATAGGTGATACTTAACGAGTGTTACATTTGAACGTTTTCTAAACCTCTCACCCACACACGATTTATCCTGTTAATCTTTGGATTTTGCATGGAGCTGTTGGAAGAGCGATACTTGCCATCTCAAGTTTTGAAGAGTTTGAAGAGTGGGGACTTTTTAAAAGCCTGTTCAAAACTACAACGAAAAGAGAAAATGTGCAAGAAACGGCACTGCAAAACGTTGGATATGTAGTTTACAGCAGCCATTCCCCGTTAGTAACTAAATAACTCATCAATTAGTTGCTATTTTCAAATTCCTTTCTTTTGGAAGAATAACACATATTTTGAAAATAAAAGCGATAAAGCACAAATCTAACTTCTATTTATTCTTTCTTCCAAAGCGACAGCAATCTAAGATTCCAAACAGGATGATGTTGCAGCCACAATATCTTGTATAAAGCCCAAACGTTTCATATATTTAAGACCCTGCTTTTTCAAAGAAATCAGATCGAACTTTATTTAACAAGTTAACTAGTGAGCTTCAGCTAGAATGGTTAGAAATGACAAGCCTGCTTTTGTCTACCTGTGTAGATCTGCTGCTGTTGTCATTACAAACCTTGAAGTTAGAAGAAGAAGAGCAGTAAAATGACACTGGGGGTTGATAAATAGAGAGTTAGATGGGACGGGGAATAGCTCTATTATCACATCCACAGTCTACAGGTGGCATTAATGCAAACCTGTGAGGACCTGCTATGGTACCAGAGCAGTTACTGGTGTCAAACAGCATCAATGAGGAAACAGAAGAGAGTGAATTAACATCAGACAAACACCACATGCCTTCAGCTGTGTCCTCATGGGACTGACACCTCCAACACAGGACTCATCAGCCTCTCCCTGAACTCCAAATCCATATTTCATTATTAAAAACCGCCTGTCTGACAGTATGTCATGGTGCTGTGCTGGTGTGTTTACACACTCAGGACATCCAATATGATTCATTCTACTGGCAACTTTTGCTCCGCTCTGACTCCATCCTCTGCCTGCATGGGAGGGTGGGCAAGGTGCTGAAGCTTCCTGCTGTGTGCCTGAGTGTGCGAGGACTGGAAGCAGTCTGACACTTGTTATAAATGTTATGCCAGCCGGAGTGGGGGCACACTGGCTGGGCCATTAACTGGGAGGAAGTCAGCCTGATGTTTTCCATGTGGATGTGCTGCATGGGATCCGATGTGGGGTTTTTTTTTTTTGTTCCACGCATTTCCAGGAAAGGACACTGTGCTTTAGTCTGTTTGTTTTTGTCTCTGCAAAATGCACGTGTACGCTTTATTCATTTGCACATCAGCTTTCAGATTTTTCCTCTTACTTCTGCATGCCTCAACATACCCTTGACATAAAAACAAAAATCTGATCTCAACCTCGCACCGAAGTTTTTTGGGATAAAGATGTTTTGCTTTTCAAAAAACTGTGCAGCTTTCAAAGCATCCTCACTTTGTAAGACTTTGCCTCCTGTCCCTGCACGCATGCACACACACTCTCTCTCTCTCACACACAGAAACCTTGAACGAGCGCTGAGGTAAAGTAACCTAGCAACAGCCTGGCAGACTCAACAGGTTTTGCACAGAGGAAGGAGAGGACACAACAATAAACAGAAGTGGAAATGACAATGTCCTCTGCCTTCTATGGCAGCTTCATCTGCACCGGCGGATGGCTGGCAGATTATGTTGCAGGCTAAGACAAAAGAACTGACAGGCAGAACTGACATGAAACTTCATGTTTCAAGCTGCCTGGGTGTTGCAGTGTGTTAGAATTGATTTGGTGTTTTTGGAGTTTCAGTTTGCAAAAACTCCAACAAAATCCTACATTCTTTAGTGCTCAGTAAGATCTTAGTTTTTCCATTGAACATGATGCTGAAATAAAAAGGTCATAACAAAAATAATAATGTCAGAAATCACTTTGTCAAGATCATTTCTACATGCATTGTACTGTTTGGTGGCGCACTAAGTGCCTATGGGTGGTAAAGTACACGGCATGATACTTGCTGATGCTGCTGGGTGTGATAGAAGAAAACTTGCTCTTTCTCAATTCCAGTCTTAAGGTTTTGTTGTGGGGCACTTCAGAGTAAAACTGCTTTTTCTACAGCCTTCAACAATCATACAGGAGGAAATCCATCACGGAAGTGGCGCCAATTTATGCTTCTACAGTCACTGAAATAGACCATAATGCATTGCAACCACAGGTAATGTAGCGGTTTGAGTAAAGGGTCCAGCTGTGATAGTAAACATTCTCTCATCTCCAGTATATATAGATACTCTCTATATGTCCACTATAACTGAAAGCATGTTACGACCATTGTCTGGGGCTTTCTTGAAATGAATTCTGGGAAACCAAAGAAACCACGAAGACGTCATGGAAAGTGGGAACCAAACAGTCAGATACACCAGCTCATCACAAAATCATGAAACCCACAAGACTTGGCAACGTAAGAGCAAGTGAGGGCTGAAAGCACATACTGCAGACCGCTCGGTGGACAATGAGGCTGGGAGACAAAGTGTCAGACGGGTAGGAAGTGCAAAAAAAAAAAAAAAAAGTAATCAAAAATAAATAAAGCAGGGGACAGAGAGGGTATGGCAAAGCCCAGTGTGGGAGCTGTCACGGCCAGTTAAGTGGACAGGCAGCTCTGCTGGAGTTCTGTTATCAGTGTGCTGCAGAAAGCCAACCAGCAGAGGGGGGTGGGGGGCACACACTGCTCTGAGGCAGGACACACACTGCGAGGAAGCTTTTTATCAGCCCCGCGCGCTCTGTGGACAATCTCAAACTCACAGCTCTTTTAATACGTACATTATCAGTTTCATCTCCTCAATCACCTTTTTACACTTCAACATTCATCTTACTTCTATTGCTTTGAATCTGCTTTTCATTATGTGGCTCTGTCGGGATGTGTGTGATGATGGGAGAATTTATTGATACCAATGCCATCATCGATTCTGCTTGTTGGTTTCATTCTTGATTCCATTATTGAAAAAGGCCTCAAACAGTCCGACAAAGGTTATCAGCATCAACACTGAAAGCATATTGCTGGTGTTGAAATGATTATTTTGCAGACATTAAAACTGGCACTGTCTTTCTTTGTAAAATGAAGCTGCGCCTTTGACCGATTCTTCCTCTACACCAGGACTCGTTCTTAGTGCAAGAGATGCATGAGATTGATGTCATTGTTTTGCCCAACTGTCAGAAAAAACATGCTGGCATTGGTCAAAGGAATATAATTCAGATAGATTGGACAATTTGGAATCACTTCTCAATTCTCATCCCCAGTTCTTTGTAAATCTAATTAGGTCTCATTGATTTCCACTGAGTGTTTATGCTATACAATTAAGGCTGTGTTTACTAGAACTCTGATGCCCAAAAAGGTAGGACGCTCTGTAGAACGCAAATAAAAACAGAATGTAATCATTTGCATTTAACGGTGTTCCTGAGCCCATGTATTAATCTCCTTTCTACAATCATGTGTTCACAAAGTGTTGAACCTCTCTCCATCCTCACTTGTGAACGACTGAGTCTTTCCAGGATGAACCTTTCAGACCCAATCATGATACTATCACCTGTTGCCAATGAACCTGTTTACCTCCAAAATCCAAAAACACCTGTTTGGATCAGTCCACAACTTTCACAGTCTTTTGCTGCTGCTGTCCCGACTTGCTTGAAACATGTTGCTGCCATCACATTCAGAATAAGCAGATATTTAGAATAATCAATGAAGCTGATGCGGTCAAACATTAAATATATCATATAGAAATTTTAGCTTTGTGCTGTTTTCAAATCAGTACATGTCATAAAGGATTAACAAATTATCACATTCTGTTGAATTTATGCTTTACACAGAATCCCAGATTTTTTTTTTGCAGTGTGTTGCAAAGCAGTTTCCACAGCTTGGCTACAGCTCACAAAGAATTGATTTTGACCCTGTATATGCTTTCAAAAATCTATTTTACATCAAAGCCTCTAATTACAGCCTGAGAGTTGATGCAAATCAACATTAATGAGCCAAAATGATACATTAGCAATAGATACAGACAGAATAGCTCATTACCATGCTGATTTTCAGACCAACTTCAGAGGTCCAATTGTCATGTTAGCATAATAAATAGTTGTCAGGAGCCCGTCCTTTCTTGCTGTTCGACAGGTGCCAGAAACACTTGATAAGCAGGTATGGGTGTTGATTATATGTGAGCCATTATTCACAAGTGTGTGGCACTCATAAATAAAACAGTCCTCATCAGGATAAAGACATTATCATTAATCAAGAATAAAACGAGCTTTGTTGTGATTGCCATCTGACTGGCTTGTTGTTAAGTATTCCTGAGCCAAACAGTTGAGGAGAAAGGAAGAGTGACAGTAAATAACCTTTCAGCATTCAACACGACACGACGCACGCTGCGAGACGTCCATCAGTGACGGAGCTCATTTGGTGACCAAAGACAGCCTGCAGTTAAATTCTGACAGTGTCGGAAATTTGGGAGCGATTTCTCACAATGTGACTGCCGCTATGACCCAGGTCTTTAAAAAAAAAAAAAAAAAAAACACACACATACAGCAATCTGACAGTTGTTTAGATCATCAAGTAACTAAACTAATCACTACATGATAGGGCTGTTCCTGGATTTTCAGAGCCCAGAGTGGGGTTTTTGTGGTGGAGCTGTTTTTTAATAAACATTCAACATTATTACAGATGGTTGTTCTTCAACAAGCCTTACATAAAAACATAAGAAACATATTATTCACTCTCATGCCTGGTTGGTCCAGCACACGCTGTGACGGAAGATAGTGTTCGTTAATCCAGTTTACCTGACTGTCTCATACCCTGTGACTGAGTGTAAAGAGTGTGTGGAACCAATAGTCAAACCACTCTCCTCTTCAAACCATCACTTGACTGGTTAATCTGAATTTTTTGGTTTTTTCTGCCGTTTTAAAATCAATATATTACCACTGTGTGGTTTGAGTCTGCAGTTAAGCAGATGATGAAAATCAAAATTGAACTAATGAAAATATTTCAGTGCCATAATGGAAGGTCAACTGGCTATTGTGTGAACCATGTGACTACAAAATGTGTTCTTCTATTTGTCTCCATTGTGGCCCAAGCGACAACCTCCGGCACTGAAAAATGAAGCCAATGCGGAAGTGCAAAAAAGCTGCAGTTCCTCGAATAACCGCTAGAGCAGGCTGCAGAAGTGAGTCAATTACGTCTGAGCCGATCTGAGCCCCATGTTAAAATGTCCGATTTTATGACAGAAAAAAAACATATATACAGCCTGGTTCAAAACATGGCTCTAGTCTCATAAGCTGTTTTTCTACTCCATGACAACTCTGGGGGGGGCGAATTTTTTTATAAGGCGTTCGTTTAAAATATACAGCATACATCATTATGCACAATTCATAGCTGTCAATCTAAGTGGCGCCACTTTGATTGACAGCTATGAACTGACGGTCTAAAGGGCGACACCCCGGCTAATTCTAGTCACTGAGTTTGGGAAAGAGATCGTCGTGGGGTTAGCCGGCTAGCAACGCTATTTAGCATTTAACCTAGCTGGTTAGCCGTAGCTAGTTTGATTATTTCGAATAAAGCGGCTTTTTTCAGCGTCTTTTTTTCAGCCAATAGCGTTCATTCGACCCGCCTGAGCTCCGCCCTCGCTCCACCTCTTTGTCCATATTTGGAGTAACCGAAGGTAGGCTACCAAGATGGCTACGCACTACGATTTGCTTCATTTTTGCTCTTCAGAAACCTATGGGTGACGTCACGGACACTACGTCCATATTTTATACAGTCTATGTTGTGGCCCCTAAGGTAAAAGGTGAAAACAAACCCTGAATCCTCAGTATATGAAGGTAACAAGCAAGGATGTTCATTACTGAATCCGTACCTCATGCCCTCTGTGGATTTGTTCTGATAGTTGCAGTGGAGCTGCGGCGTGCCCAGCATTGCTTCTGTGAAGACGGCCAGGAAGCCCAGGCTCTCCACGAACAGCGCAGAGTCCAGGAGGAGGTAGGTGATGTAGGCCGCCACCAGCGTGAAGGCCAAGACGCACTGCAGGTAGTCCACGAAGTGACTCCATGACCAGAAGTGGTTCCAGTCAAAGTCTAAAGGTGCATAGCATTGGGAAATCACAAATGAGTCCATGGAAATGACTTTTTTTTTTTAACAAGCCACACAAGGGAGAACAGTTTTTAACCAGCCGGCCAATACTGGCACAGAAACAGAAATATTACTTGATGTGTGCTTATCCTGTAAAAACAAAGAAAGTAAAGCAAAACAGTTCTAAATTAATGAGCAGAAATGTGGTTTCCACTGAAGAGAGTATTTCTTCAGACACAGCACAGAGAAAGAGTCAATTCCAGAGAAAAACAAACTAGCTAGTGATCCCTTGAAGATGCAATATTCATCACATCTAAAAATAAGTGTTGCCGGTGTCCAACAACATGGTGATGATTTTGATTTCTTAAAAGGGTCAGACCACCAATTTTACACAAACTAAACTAAGGTTAGTATATTTGTAAGGTCAGTTGTATAATGTTTGTGGCACTGGAGGAAGCTCCTTCAAAATGAATCGTTTATTGTAGAAAGCCTACATTATAAAATAATGGCATGAGTTTTACAGGCATGGAGAATCAAAATGCTGCATGTGGTTGCATCATGGGAAATATAGGATCCAGTATTTTTGATGCTTGACTCACGCTGAGGGCTAAAAGTCAGATCTCAGCCTCTACTGCTTCAGTTTTGACCATTCTGTTTTTAACCTGAGCTCTTATGAAAGCTCAACTTTACGTGCAATATGACATTGTTGCAATTCATCTTTAAAGCCTTACGAGTAGTTTTTGCTGAAAGTGGTGACTATTAAAATGCATTTAAATAAAAAAGGCTCATTCTCTGTGGAACAATGTTATAACAATCTTCACATAAAAAATATGAAATTTCTTGTGTGCAATTATAATAAATCAATAATGCAAAGATCCTTTAGATGTCAACAAAAATGTCAGGAAAAGTGTCTGCATGAAAAAGTCATTCAGTAATGACCTTTAACGTTGGTTCTGCCTGTTAGAGTCATAGTTTGATCATGTATAAAACTTTCGTAACACATAAACTGTGGCTTCAATTTCTCACTCTTTTCTACTTGTATGCAATCAACTTTCCCTGCTCTCCTCGCGTCTTGTTTTCCAGCTCTGGAGGAAATAATTATCCACTAATGCCATCTGTTCTTTTTTTTTTTTTTTTAACTGTATCTTGTTAATAAAAAGGAAGCAAAAGCTCCGTTAGGGTGAAAAATTTTGACTAACTTCACACTTGAGCTGCAAATTTTCACACAACTCCCACAGTCCCCGTCTCATATTTAGAAGGCAAAACTATATGTCACTGCCGCAAATAGGCCGTCTGAAGCGCACGCGATTTGGACTCGTTTGTATTCTTGCAGCATCAGAAGCTTTTAACTTCAGGCTCCTGAGGGAGGAGGCCTTGTGAGGAAAGAGTGAAGGAGGTGAAAAGCCCTGAGAGAGGGTGCCGACGTTATAGTCTTTTTCCCACACTGCAGTAATGAGAGGGTGAGAATCTGGACACTGATGAATGATTTAAGATATGTTTTCCTGCCATCGCACCTCTCGCTCTTTCTCCGAGCAAATGATTGGATAAAGATCCTGAGCACAAGAACACTGGCTTCCTGCCCAATCAACAGAATCAATACTAATCATACTGTGACAATACTAAGCGTTGATCGCCTTGGATGCCACTTTAACTACAGCTGATTAGGGGAATAAATACACTAAGCAACATCTTTACCATAACTTATCTTTACGGCAGGAGAGCTATGGGGGAAAAAGGCACACATGCAGCTGCTAGTTTAATGTGTGAGCAGAGGGCACTGAAAGAGTTTATCATGAAAATCTAATCATGACTGAGAGCGGAAGATGTTGCTGCACTGCTGTATCTTAAATGGGATTTCCACGAGCTGAAAATGCGATAGAGCCGATTCATTTAATCATGTTTAAATGAAGCTCTCTTTATCTAAGAGACACGTCTAAGCGTTCCAAAGAGGCCTGCTGCATAGGCCTGCACGGGCCTCTAGAGAAAGGCTGACGTGGAGAAAGAAAAAAATCATAGCATTGTTTGGACTAACTTCACCACTAAACTGAACAAACCTGCAATTTTTCATGACTTGATAAAATCAGAAGCGAAAGAATACAAGCATATGTGACATTTGGGTTTATGATTTAATGAAATATTGTTTCATCAGAGAATTAATGGTGACTGATTCTGACATTTAGATGGCATTTCTACATGAATATTCACGCAGGCGCGTATGCGTGCGAGGTAACCTGGCGTCGCAATAGCAGGCCAATCCAATTGTTCCTGTCTCGCAGACGAGCTAAACACATCCCATAAATGTAACTGAATAAATCTCAAAGAGCAATCCAAACCAGGTCACAGCCTCCTTGTCAGCCCACCACACACTCAATACACCAAGATTTAGCATGGCAAAACCTTTCTACTATGTAGGCCGGCAACACAAAGCAGCGTCGAACAAAAGACGGGCAAACTGTTCTTAAACGCTACAACAGGGCAAGTATTTCTGTTCTGAGTACAATCAACGCTAAGAATATCCTTTGAGAGCTGTTATGTGTGCTGTATAGCGGCGTGTTATTCTGTAGGTGTTGTGGCTGCGGATGCCTGGTGTGGCTGTGGAGGAGCCCTGCCAGCAACGGAGCCAGAGGAGTGTGAATCTGGGCCAACTAGCACCAGGCCTGGCGCTGCCTGATAACAGCCAAACACAGAGGGGAGCAATCAGGGGCAATGGAGCAGTGTTCAGCACCGCCCGGGCGGCTGCAGACACGCGCAGCTTCGCGTTATAAAACTGAACATATGATGCGTTTAACGTCCTGTATGATTCCACCGGACCTCGGATAATATAACACACACATAGAGTAATAGTTGGCAGCAGGCGTGGAAACATTTACAGTGTGTTCCACCTCAAGCAGACTTATGGAGCAGACAGTGTTACACGTGTTAACAAATTAGCTTTAACACATTTATTCAACAGCGTAAAAGCCCCTGACTTCACTGGACTTGTCAGGTGGCCAGAAACACAACACAGAATGAACACTAACGATGGTCTGCGCCTGCTGAATGTGTATATAAGCACCTTTTTGTTAACACATTAGCTGTAACAGTTCCACCGTGTGAGTTTGTTTCTTCTCCTCCCCACGTGGGTTAAAGATGCTTAAGTTGGCAATATGTTAAAATGTAAACTGCAACTGTACTTTTATGATGTACGTGGTCTTGCTGCTCCATATAATGACAGCTGGTTTAAAGATAGTTGAGTCAATACTTTTGGGGTTTTTTGATCTTATACAGTCAGGTCCATAAATATTTGGACATTGACACGACATGACAATGGATTTGAAAGGAAACAATCAAGATGTGAGTGCAGACTCAGCTTTAATTCGAGGGTCTTTACATCCAAATCAGGTGAACAGTGAAGGACTCACAACACATTTTATATGTGCACTCCACCTTTGTAAGGGATCGAAAGTAATTGGCTGCTCAGCTGTTCAGGTGTGTGTTATTCCCTCACTATTTCTCTGACAAGGAGCAGATAAAAGGTCTACAGTTCATTTCAAGTGTGGTATTTGTGTTTGGAATCTGGTGAGGTCAACTCTCAATATGACGTCCACAGGGCTGTCGCTATCAGTGAGCTGAAAAAACAAAACAACCCCATCAGAGACAGAGCAAAAACATGTCAAATCCATTGTGGTGGTGTACAGAGCCGAAATGCTGGAAATTGTGTCAGGGTCCAAATATTAAAAAGGCGAGGGGCTCACCTCATTTGGATGTAAATACCCTCAAAATAAAGCTGAGAGTCTGCACTTAAAGCACATCTTGATTGTTTCATTTCAAAACCATTTTACAAAGCTGAAATGCTGGAAATCGTGTCAGTGTCCAAATATTTATGGAGCTGACTGTATGTTCTGAGTATCAATGAGTAAAGCCTAATTTTTTCTTGGGACTCCAAGCCAGAGTCTTCATAACTTCATTATCTTCTTGTATTTTACTTTACAACACATCACATCTAGAGATATGTCTTTTACTTGTTCTAAAATTGGCCAATGTTAAAGAATGATTGTAATCTTAGTAATGCTAGTTGCTGGGGACATAAATGCAAAGACTGCACGGCTCTATCTTCAAGATTTCCTTTTCTGTTCTTGAAATACAAAGATTAGGAACTTTTCTTAACTTTTCTCCCAGTCAGTCAGGGAGTGAAGGAGATAACGCATGAAATTTCCTCTGTGGTGAAATTAAAGATTTTTCCATCAGGGACTCCTCCAGAACACCTTTGGCTCTGTTAAAAAAAAGGTTGTGATTATGACCTGCGTTTCAATCTGTGCAGTCCTCGTCTCACCCTCATGTTTTAGTAATTACACTCCTTCCGGTGCTGTAATGTCATCATCACTTAATCCTGTGTGCTCAGGCTGAAGATGCACACAAATCTGCCTTCATGTCTGATCACATTGCAGGCAGATGAGTGTGTCACACTGACCTCGACAGGATGTTTATCACAGCGCTGTACCTCAGCCATACACCCTCTCTCTCTCTCTCTCTCTGTGCCACTCGTGTGCCCAGGGGCATTATCCTCCCCCTCTTTAATCCCGGTGCTGTGTGGCAGCAGCAGTAGCACTGTGTGGAAACACACCGGAGCTGCATACAATAGACTCCCTGCGGTGGCCAAACGTCTGGTGCACAGCTCGGTTTGAAGTCCCACAGAGTTGCGGTGCATGTGTAGGAAGACGCGGAGTCAGGAGTTGGGAGATTTCAATCGCTTGTTTACCGACTGCGTCTTGCAAAAAACTTCAGTCGGGCCCTGGAGAAGTCTATGGGGGTAGTTGAAATAATGACTCGCTGTCACTCAGAAGCACCCGTGGGAGACGCAGGAACGTTATCGTGAAGGACAGTTAGAACGGCCCGGGAAATTGAACCTCAGATTTCAACCAGCTTCATTTTCTGAATTTCAGACAGGGAGCTATTTCATAATGACTAATAGGCTTTCGCTTGCAAGCCAAAACACAGCAACTATTCCACACTGCCACCTACACTACACGCTATGTGTCTTCTATAAAAGGGAGGCTAAAAGTTCGGCCTGCCCTCGGGGAGAGGATAACTGCACCTACAGGATAAGGTGATTTATTCTAAGCTGACAAACCCAATGA
This sequence comes from Centropyge bicolor, assembly GCA_037975185.1. Taxonomy (NCBI): domain Eukaryota; kingdom Metazoa; phylum Chordata; class Actinopteri; family Pomacanthidae; genus Centropyge; species Centropyge bicolor. The sequence continues at coordinate 13,077,742 of JBBMOC010000007.1, read as the reverse complement.
AGCTACAGCTACAGACCCCCTTGGGAGTAGAATGAGCAATGAGCCATAACCAAACATTAGAAGGAAATGGAAGTCTGTTGTATTGCCATGTACCTCTGTAACATCATTAGGCTAACATCCCTGCGGCATGGTATCACTCAATCATCGTGGCATAATCAAGATAACTGCAGGTTTGATCAAATCCTTCCTGATTTGGTTTTGAGCAAGCCAACAAAAGTGCAGGGGTAGTGGATTGTTGTGGGGAAGGTGTTGTGGACGCTATTCCAGTTGTTTTTCATGTCCACGTGCTTGGATTCAGATTTTCTATATTCAGAGCTCAGGAAGGGACATGAAAGAAAAAGTCTGAATAGGAGAGAAGAAAACCGTTCCACCACAACAAGTTTTGGCATTTCATTTGAAAAGTTTTGCGAGAAATTTCCTTTCCTTGTCAATTCTGGAAAAAGCCTGGACTATAGAAAAGTGCACTATTCACTAATTCGCAGAATCTTGATTTTGAGCATGGCATCTCTCTTTAGGCACAACAACAGAACAGAACCCTGACATCATCTACATGCAGAGATACAGTGTCATATTGAGTTAGCCAGAAGCGACAGAGCAGCAGTTTCCTCACAGGAAGAAGGTTGCCTGCGTGGGTTTCCCTACAGGTGCTTCCCCCCCACAGCACAAAGACATGCACGTTAGGTTAAATGACGACTTCAGTTGTCTGCAGGTGTGAATGTTAATGTGAATGAATGTCTGCCTCTATGTGTCTGGGTCTTTGACCTGTCCAGGGTGTACCCTGCCTCTGCCTGGCTGGTATTGGCTTCAGCCCCCAAAAGGATAAGGCAGATGGATGCAAAACAAAGTTTGTTTGTTTTTTTAAGTTTTTTGCTCAAAAATATGTGAATGCTCCACAGGCAAAATTTATTCATATGAAACAGTGAAGTAATACCGAAAGTTTATAGAAAAATGTAACTTTATTCTGTATCTATTACAGAAAATCGCTGTCCCACTTGTAGCCTAATAAACAACCAGACCTAGTAATCTTATATAGAGTAAATTTTTTTATGACTTGTTCCTATTGATGTATCTGCTCCATTGTGGTTATTTTGCTGGTGATCATGTGACCCTTGAATACACTGAACCAAGTAAGTCTGCATTCTCTCCAAAAACATGCAAAATCAAGTAAAAGTTTTACATTTCCTTTTGCGAGGGAAGCCAAAAGCTGATCTCTTTTCTCGCTCCAATCAAAACATTTGCCTACCCAGACTTCCATTGGCAAACCATTTACAGCTGAAATATCAAAAACAAGTTTTAAGATTAAACTGAGCTGAAAGCCATTGAGAATGTGGTTGTGACAGACAGAGCTGCTGCCTCTGAGGAACAAACAGGCGAGCTACCCCGGAGCCTGAAACCACAGACGGCCCAAAGTTTGCATACAGAATTCTCAGTCATGGAGCAGAGCCCTGTCTGAAGGCCTGCTTGTTGACACAAATTCATTTATATCCCTGTGGAGATTTTGAAAAATCCAATCAGGGATTCCTCTTTCAGGTCCTTAAAATAACCAATGGTAAAGTTTGACTCAGGCAGACAGAAAAACTGGAACTTTCCCGACTGTCAAAACTTTTTCTACAAATATTTCATCTTACTTTTCCCTTCCAAACCCTTTTACCTCCACCTGAGTGATCGCCAGCATTTTGGATTCTGACACAGCCAAATGATTTGATCTTTTAATCTCCTTAAAGGATTGCGGCAGGCAGTCATCCATATAAATCACACTGAGCTGTTAATACACCAGGATTTCTTCCATCTGAAAAGTAAAACTACATAACTGACAACAAGGGATAATACAGTACACACAGATGTGGCCAGTTGTGAGATTGTGGTTGGGACACCTGAGATGTTCTGTTGACTTTTGTGTGCTCTCAGTGACTGGAAGAGATCTCCTTGAATTATGCATTATGACGTAAATGATGTTATATTAATGTAAACACACACACAAACCTGGATCTAATTCTGGGTACAACTAGAAGGCCTCCACCTGCTGATCAGGTAATAATCAGTAAGTAAGTTCAGTTTTCTAACTGGCATGAGATGGATGCACGAAACAGTTCCCAAGAGTTTGAAATATGAATGCTTCAAGTTTTGATATATTTTTAAGTAATAAAACATGGTTCTGGTGATATTGGTCAGTGGTCTTCAAAAATTAGATCAGCATCCAAAATAATTCAAAGATTTCTGACAATCTCACTGTATTTCAGACACAGGGATGCTAAGAGTGAATATGTTTTCTGTTTCTCAGTCTTGGTTGAACTGTAATGTAAAAGGTTTCTGGACATTCAGCACTTAATATTAACAATACAGTTTAATAGTCTGTTAATAGTGAGTTCACCAGAGGAAAGTGAAATGCACAACAGTGTGTCATTGGCATCACAACGGTAAGATATGTTTCTTTATGATACTACAGAGCAGGGGCATTTATAGATTGAAGAGCAGTGGCCCAAGCACTGACCCTTGTGGAGGCCCTGAGAATTTTTCTACTGATTTGAAACTATCTATTGAAACATAAAAGCTCCCTTACTTTAAGCAGGATGGAAACCAATTAAGAACATGACCTGCTAAGAAGACTGAATCTTCAAGCCTTTGAATTAAAATGTCATGAAGGACAAAGGTGTTCTTTGTTGACAGAGACAAAGTTTTCTGTGTCACCATTGATCTTAAAGTCACTTATTACTCTTATGAAAGCAGATTTGGTGCAATGATTGGCTCTGAAACTTAACTGCTATGTATCTTATCTATTATGAATTGAAAGATATTCATCCAGGTGTTTGTATATAACTTTTTCAAGCATTTTGCTTAGAAAATGATGCTTGGAAATTGGTCTGTAATTTTAACAGAAGTGAGATTACACAGAGAATACATATAATGTTCACAGCCAGTCATACTGTAGCCATTATAACCAATTGTATCTATTATAATACAGCCTTATTTGGGCATCTGAGGAAGTTCTACTAAAAGTCAGCTCCATTGTGTTTTTCGTTCCGAGTACAAATATCCAGCTGTTTGATGGAAGTGCCTGGTGCGATAATGATGCTCGCTGCTATGAGAACAAATATGCACTATGATGAGAGCTTACATGACATAAAGGGAGCAGACTGAATAATCAGAGAAATGCAGAGGTTGAGAATTTGTCCTGCTGACTAAACACCGCGGTGAGTCACTGCAGAAAGCTTGTGATGTGAAGCTGTTCCACCTGACGGCTGCACGCTGACAGCAGTTTGGTGTTAAATACAGTATTATATTGTTAGCTCTCTATAATTTGCTTTTCCATCGCTGCATCAGCCCTGACACTGACCGCGGTCGCTCCAGGCCTCTAAGTGATGCCGCGTGTCTAACCAATCCACAGCCACTGCTTCACTATTTCATCTCTCCCTCCTCTGCCCGAGTGTTTTCACGCCCCTATCAATAGTAGACTACAACATGCTTACGCTTGATATTTCCACTCGAAGATCAATGAGCAAGCGCAGACAAGCTAAGCTGCGATCAAAGAACATGGCTTTCTGTCAGTTCTAATGACGCTTGGCAGAGCTCGCTGATCGATGGCCATTCAGACGCTCGAGCCCCTGGCGCTGAAAAGCCAGCTCCAACATGTGGGCAACGCCAGCTGATGCCAGATGTCAGAAACACACAGGCAGGCTGAGGCACAGAGAGGCACAATGTTGTGTGAAAACTCTGCTTTTGTGCTCCTGCTTTTCTTAAAATGATTGAAAACATTCAATAAAAGGCTACAAAACAGCTCTTCAATACCAAACCGTCTAGTGTGCTATAGTCAGTCCCAAGAGGGCATTTTTTAATATATTACAACACACTGAGCCAAGAGAACAAGTGCCCTCTCACAGCATGCAATATTGTTACCTACTGCCATCTAGTGTACAGAGCTGGAACAACACCCCTTTCTTAACTAATGCTGTGTCCTAATTCCACAGCGCAAACTTGTTGTAAACAGTGTGCAACATGTATCTTTCAGGTGCTCTTTACGATATATGAAATGAAAGTACTACAAATGACTATAAATAATAAACTTTGCATCATCAGGCGACAATTGCAACTTTGTAAAGCCACTATCAATTAAACTTCAACAAAACAGTGTCATGTTCTATTATTTTGGCAGCTGAGCTTCGTGCCAACATTTCCATTGTGCACTGCATTGTGGGACAGTGGTGTACATCAACAGCACATCCATACTGACTTTTGTTAAGCATACTGATTTGTCACCTTTCTACAGTGTGAACTCACTACATAAGCAATATGTGCTCTGATGTCGTAAGCATGTAATAAAGAATTGGTGCACAGCTAAAGAAGTTTGTGTTACATTAGACTACACATTGTTTACTTAGTGTGATGTTTCTGTTTTTGGTCCAGGTCATGTGAGGTCCAACATTAGTTACTAGTTAACCTTGATGTGTAGTCTTAGAAAGGCTTCAATTCAACTGACACAGCTTCTTAAGTAAGAGGCAAAACATTTCACTTATGAGCTGCCTCAAGCCACAATTTGCACATTTCTTCTTTTTACAGATGGCATTTTGAAATGTCACAGTAGGAAAACTGAAAACAAAAAATACAATGATTTCTGTTTTCTATTTAGCTGCTTCAGTTTCAGCATCCTGAGCTGTGCATGTTGGTTTAGTGGTAGGGCTCGGAGATTGATCAAATGTTATTTTCAGTTAAACTATTGTCTTCCAAAAATGATGAAAACAAAACAATCCTGATAAAGCAATTATTGTGTCGAATTCTGTTTCTCAATGGTGCTCTCGTTTTGTCTTGTGCTAGAAAGCCCAAACTCGCTCACAGACATTTTCTGGTATTTTAGTTCAACTCGAGCCAAGATGACAGATAAAGAGCCTTTGGTCAACAAGAAAGATAAAAACCAATTCAGCTGTTAGACAGGAGGATATCACATGGCGCACGGGTGTGCACAGCAAGCACAAACACACCAACACACACACACACAGTGAACTTATGCTGGGAGAGCAGGCAGGGACGGTCGTCACACCGAGTCAGTCCCAAAAGCTTGCACAAATAGGTAAGAAGAGAGACGAAGCAATGAGCTTGCAGTGAATTTATCACTTCTCTACTGTGATGACTGTGTGTCACTGGTTGCCACGTTTGTTTAATGCTGAATGAGTTAGAGGAAACTCAGAAGTATCATGCAAATAGAACTAGATTAAAAGGACACAGGGAGGCCAATGATGTCATTGTTCATTACATATATTTTAGCTGCTTTTAAGAATTATATTTAAAGTTCTTGGAAATCCACTGTTCCAATTCCAAAACAGCTGGTCACTACAGGTTAAAGCAAATGTTGCTCAAGCATGAGGAAGGGTCTATTTTCCGCTGTGGATTGATGCACATTACAAAGGATAGTGTGTGAGACAGGCTTAAAATAAACAACAGTGTGTGTGATGGCGACAGTGAAGGAACAGGTCACCCAGTGCAGTGCCCAGTGTGGGTCACTGATGTGGTTCTAATGGGTTTGAGGACAACAAAGGAGCTCTATGGCTCAGTAAGATAAGATATACAGTATGAGGCTTTGGATGTACAGACAATACATCCATTCATAGTTGGTTTTGTTCTTTCACTGAACTGGCTGACAGTAATAAAACTATAGTGAGATGTGTAGAGTTAAAAAATTATACTTGATAACTTGATGGAAAAACATTTCCCTTAATGCAAGCTGCAAACACACACGCACACACACACACACACACACACACACACACACACACACACACACACACACACACATACACACACACAGAAAGGCTGATATCAACATGAGTGCTTAACAAACACTATCAGTTTTTCTCCTGTTGAAACTGCACATGTGACACATCCATGAGAAAAGAAAGGGCATCGTTCTGAAACCAAGTGTAGTTCAAAAAGAACGATTTTCAAGAGCCGGTTAGAAGACAACATCAAAAGACATTAGCATTGGACTTTGCATAAATCAGCCATTAAAAAGATGCGTTACATTCACATTTCAGGGCAGGATAAAAGCAGCATGCACCAGTTTAAGGATCATTAAACACACACAAAAACACATTTGGTTTGAGAGCTGATATCAGTCTTCTCAAACCACAAAAACAGAGCATAGAGTTAGAAACTTTACAAGATGTCAGTCAGTGGCTTTAACGTGTAATATCAACAAGTTAGTCTACTTGAAATCACTGATAACTAATAACTAACATATGTGAGTTCAGAATACAAGAAAATTCATATAAACTCGAAGCACAAGCAACATCACATCCACACAAGTTTGTCAATGAAAGCTGATCCTTCATTGGCTGTGAGGGTGTGAAGTGGGACATGCATTGAAAGCATCACAGCAGTGGCCACAATGGACGGACAGTAAACATGTTCCATGAATCAACATGATGCAACAGCAGGACTACATGCGGGTGAAATGGGCTCATGCTGGTGGGTGGTGTTAGTCATCAGTTAGTGTTGGCTGGGCTGGAGGGAAGAGCCACGCCGGGTCATCATGCACGAGACACGGAGATGGAGCGGCAGATGAACTACGACTGATGTTTCATGACAGACACAGTAAGTTCTGTACATACCCAGAAAGAGCCTCTTAGGGATTCTGATCTCCTCGTCCTTACTGTCTGTTGCTACAGACGAAAAAAATAAAGAAGAAAAAAAAAACAGGAAAAGGAAGGGAAAGAAAAAAAAGAGCTTGGTTTTCTGCATTTTTTTTTTCAGCAAAGTCAGAGGTGACCCCGCGTTTGTCAGGTTACTGAACTTGGGCATGACTTTGTAATCCTGTGAGACAGTCGGTCATTTCAGGTCATCGTGAGTAATTAGTGACACCACAAAACTACAGATTGTCTGATTCCCTGATTAGTTAAATCAGCTTCTTACTACGAGTGTTGTGGTCCTACATAAAGACAATTTTCTGCCACACAACAGTTTGGGTCATTTCAGAGACAGATGATGAGAGAATTATATTTCTGTAGTTGTGGCTCATGTAAATGGTTTAAAGTGTGCAGTGCTTTGATTGCATTTCTGCTCACCATTCAAAACTAAGGCTGTCTGCCTTGGTTGACCAGGTCAATGACAATTAATCAAGGCACAGCCACACAGTGCTGACGATGCACATCAGCTTTAATTTTTGAACCTAAAACTCTAAATTATACGGGATTTTTTTCTTTAATCTCTTAAACACTGTTGCTTGTTAAGTCATGACTATTTGATGTTGTTGAGAAAAATGTAAGATCTGAAGCCAAGTTTTCAAGGCAATAGCAATAGTCTGGCATTTTGGAAATACATATATTGACTAGTTGCCTCACACTGAATTCAAGGAATGACTGCTCACAGCCACGAAACAGTGCCATAAAGAAAGGACCTCAGCTGCATAGTAGTAAATTAAACAATCTGTTAAGTCTTCCTAGAAACTGTCCTTGAAGATTTAGTTTTCAATGCTGGTCATTTTTAGCGTGTTCTGTGCTGGATCCCAGAGTTTTCATTCACTTCTTCCATATATTCTCATCTAACACTGGGCCTAAGGACATGAGTGCTCATTATTCAAGTGGCTCCCCCTCCCCTAATTTGAGGGGATGGGGGGCAGAGCTGAGCTGAGTCCTGGAGCAGGGGTGTGTGGTAAAACTGAAAGGAAAACTCCAGCGCTGCATTCAACACGTGAACCACATTTTAAACACGTGACTTATCATAAACCAGATTTCCGTTCCTGGTCTGTTTGTGTACAACAGGAAGTGCTTGAAACAACAGGATCCAAAGTGTCAGCATGTAGGGTACTAAAATACTTTACAGGGCTGTTACGAAAGAGACACACTGTTTCCAGGAACAGTAAAATCTTAGTTACTCTTAATTGCAGGGTGGACATTTCTCTCTTTCCCAGTTACTTCTTAAGGGCTGGATCACTTGTCAATTTCTATTTTATAACTAGGTATTAGTAACAGAATAGTAAAAAAAAGTGCCTTTCTAAATATGTAAACCTATATTTTAAGAATTAACTCGCCCCTGCCCCTTAACCTGTAATATGAGAAGATGTTTGATCATCAGTGTTAATATTGGACCAATAAAATCAGGCATCTATCAACTGCTTTAAACAGGCACCTGTCTACTAACTGAAAGTGATCTTTTTTATTTACATGTGTTAAAGGTGTGCCAGTGTGTTTCCTTCAGAAAGCAGAGATATATATATTTTTTGGGAGAATTATTTTGAATCGTCTATTAACAAACACTGCCTGAACATCATATCACAGGCGACAATCAGTCTAGTTAATGAGCAAAGTTCAGTTGTGATCAGAGTTTGCAACACTTGTGTGAGAGTTGAAGCATGTTTTACTGGATTATTCAAACATTATCTTTATCGCAACTTTTGCACATTCTCTGGTCGTTATTTTGCACATTCCTGCAAAAAACTGTACATCTCTTTCATTTAAACAATGGTCACGTTGCTCATACTGTTTTTGCAATTATTTAATTTTCATGCATTATTGTCAATCTTCTTTTATGCTTCTTGACTTGCTTTATCTTCATTTTCTATTTTTTTCCTAGTCATATGTTTATCGTTACGGGCCGTCACATGCAAATTCCTCCAACTTAAGGAGTGGCCTTGGGGTCACTCACACTGGGAAAATCAGGAGACCTGTTAACACCATGTTCACACGCTCCCTCACACACACGTTCACACTCACTTTCATTTCTCTCAAAAGCTCACACATACGCCTGCCTACACACACTCACTCTTGCTTGCTCTCAGATATATTTATACTTTCACACACAATCACATCTCTATCACAAATGCTCTCACCATTCACTCCCACACACACATACACAGACACTCTTTCAGGCACCTTGCATTTAAAGTTGCACTTAAAAGCACACATAGACACACATGCACACACACACACACACACACACTTTCACACACACGGTGTTGACGCAACTGAGCTTTATCTGCAGTGTAAAGAGGCCCTGCAGAGGGTTTCTGACCTATGAAGGAGCGTCTTTTGGTGTTGAGTTCAGTGGCCATGCGGACGTCAGTGCACAGGTTCAGCATGATGAGCATGGTGGCGATCATGACGATGCTCTGCAACAGCAGCAGTGTCTCGAAGTAGCGGCCAAATCTGGTGGAGAAAAACACAGAAGAATGTGTGAAGCCTATGGCTGATTTAGCATGTAGCAGGCATGAAGCTTTGACACCAGGAATACTACACAGACTTGCTTTTCAAGTTCTCGAACAGTAGCTGTGCTGCAGCAAAGACAAACCCAGCTAAGTCCCACTGTGCCTTTTCTATATCTCAAATACCAACCAAGTGACTGCCACATTAGATCAATTGCACAAAACAATAGTTAAAACTGTTCGGTGTAGTGTCTTGATAAGAAATTTACAATCCACTTTTTCAGACCCCTTGTTTGTCAGGGCAGTAGTCAGTTAATACTAAAGTTTAATTGAGAGATCAATTTAAAACCTGTCATGAACAATGAGCAACAACAGTTTAATTTATACATCAAAACCATCAGCAGCTGTTATTTAATGAACTAGTGTACAAGGTAAGTTGTATATGTGGCTCTTCTGTTAGACATAATTTATGTCCAGCACTTCAGCAGGTGGCAGCAACAAATGAAAACTACAGTTGAAGTTAAAATGAAATGGAAGCTTCTAAGATGATCAATTTAAGATTTTATTGAGTGTTCCATTGATTCATAGAACATACAAAGTCATGTTCAATATACACTGTGGTTTATGTGCAAATGAGAGTTAAATTGACAAATGTTTGAGTGGAGTTTGGTCAACACACAACAGAGAGATCAGACAGGGAGTGATTTCATACCTGAAGAGTATCCTCAGGATGTTTGCCACCAGCAGGACCAGGCACACATAGGACGAGAACCCCTCTGCATTCTGGGTCCGGCGGATGTCTCTGTACTGGGGGATGTAGGGCACCACCCCACCAAACACCATGGCACCGGCAGCCACCCACGACACCAGGCTGTTAAACACGGTCACAATCTGGTCCAGCACCTCATCTTCCATGATCAGCTGCTCACCTGTTCAACACCTGGACGAGAAGCTGTGAAGTGATGTCAGCTGGCTCTCACCGGATCGATGCACCTACAACGAGGTGTTTCTCCTCCACTGGCTCCTTGCAACAACTTTGACAGTGTGAAAACAGTAACATCCGTGTTTTTCGTGCATAGTCCTCAAACGGGTCGCACAGACAAAGGAGCAGCTAGTGCCACGCCATCACAAGCCGAGCAGGGGATCAGACACGACGAGCCGGGCGGCTAACGATGCAGGAACAGATGAAAACAAGAGTGAGGTCATCAATGTGTTAGCTACTGTACCGACAGAGCATCAGTACAGACAGATGTAGCCGCAGTGAGGGAGACAGATGTGGCTGCTAATCTGCTCAATACGTCCCATTTCTCTGATTCAACACTTCTGTTGGTGCTAGCTGGCGTTATTCACAAAGTCTAAATCAGGAAAAGAGACTCCCGAGGTTCCTGAAAGAGTACAAAAGCCCTCAACATTAACCGGAAACTTGAAATAATATAGTAGTTTTGATCAGGGCTCCTATGTTACAGTAGTTTCTTCCCTAACTGGCCCATATTCAGTGTATTTCTCTTCTATGGTCGAGCCTACACTTCCTGAAACGTCACACGTCACGCGTTCACACGAAGATGTTTGACTCAGTCAAGATAGTTCACGCACTGTCTAAAACTGTCGTGTGTCGAAAGCTAAACTTTACTGTATGAGCTGTTTGGAAGAATATGGGTAATAAAAAGGTTATTTAGCTTTAGTTTCGTGTTTGAAAAAAGTAATATCACCAGATATGACCATTAATGAATGGGTCCATGTGCTGAGAGGTTCTATGTACCACACTAACTGCCACTAGATGTCGCACTAGAGCACCAGCATCTCATACCAAAACAAATTATAGCTCTCCACAAAAGCCAACAGACTCCACTCACAAAATCAGTCCTTTTATCTCACACATCCTCGTAAACACACTTCATTCAATTCACCAAAACCAGCTTGGTTTGTCTTCCCACTGTCCGCTTACCAAAACAAAGAGCTTAGAAGCTCGGATAACACATACAGTGGGTGTGTGACTTCATTCTCCACAATATTTTTACATAGCAAATAGTTGTTAGCTGCTATAGTGATGTTCAAAGTCTCATTTTTAGAACTTGTGAATACTGTCATCATGTTAGCAAGCTAATCTCTCAGTGAGTGCATCAGCTCCTCTGTTTTTTGCCTTCATTTGTGCAATAGACCATTTTAATAGAAGACATGTCACAACTGGAAAAAACACAGGAGGAAATAATAAAATGAATGATGGCTGAAGTCCCATCTCTGAATGGACTAAAACATTTGATTGTTGCATAGTTCAGACACATTCAGAAATTTTACAATGATAGTTTCCAATTGTTTTCAATGATAGTTTCAATGATAGTTGAGTTTACCCTCAAGGAGCTCAATTGGGACTTGCAGGTATTTCTTTTTTCCTGGCGCTCCTATTCTAAGTTACTCCAGCCCTGCTGCAGGCAATAAATATTGTATTGACAAAATACATACATTATAGAAATCTCAGTCTGCCTGTTTTCCACTCTCACAGCAGAGCTACATCTTCTTAAATATTTCATGAAGCCTGGTTTATTTTAGTTGACTTATTGCTCAGCACATCACACCAGCACATTAGACTGAGTGCAGCAGTCCACATGAACAGGCCTCTCTATGTATGTTACACAGTAGGAGTGAATGCAGTCTGTCACCAACAGAAAATCCAGATTCTAAGGATTTATAAAGGCTTAATGAAAGTTATGTAACCCTCATGACAGACAACCTCTCATCTCTCATCTCACTATGATCCAGGATAATCTCTTATATAAAAGCCAGAGCTTCAATTTGAAGAGAGATAATTGTTCCCTTTCATCTCCATCTCACCAAACACACAGTGACCAGTCTGACAGGAGCAACCAGTTTACAAAGAGTTAATAAAAACGCTCTGCCCAGATGTAACCATGCATATGGATCACTGCGGAAGTCACAGTCAAGCTTCTCAAAGTAAGTCAACATGATACCGGACAGACAATAAAATGTACCTTCATTATAAAAGCGTAAAAAATGTTTTGCCAGAAATGTGTGTTGCAGGGGATGGATTAAAAATGTTAGTTATTATGAAGGTAATTTCACTTTTTGCATTACACATGACACGTGTCCAAGCCTCAAGATAGTAGTAAACTTAATATCATCAAAACTTACAAGTAAACGTGAATACAGAATGAATTATTACATTTTTAGCTATTTTTCTTTTAAAGTTGTTAAATATTCATAGAATACCAAAAACTATACATCTATTTATTGTCGGTTTGAGACTTTAATGAAGAAAAGTAATTTCGCCATGGGACCTTTATTTTGAAATGATGGACAGTAGAAGCGGAAATCACCTTGTTTTCACTATGTTAACTCAGTTTACCGTAAACTTCTTGGAGTCACAGCTAATGTGTTGAGAAGAAGCTGGATTTTGATCGTCTTTGTCATACTTTAACTAAACAGACAATCTTAGTTAGGTTTTGCTCAGATTCCATGTAAAGATCCGTGTGTTGCTGAAGACACGATGTCCAACACAGACAGCAAAGCAGCTGCAGACATGACGGAGGCGGTGAGTTTGTTTCATGTCAGCTGTGTCTCCTCTAAACTACTTTATTTCTGACTGGTGTCTTTCCCTCCAGATGGAGAAAACCATGCAGCGGCTGCAGGGCAGATTCCAGGCGGTGTCCGAACAGCTGGAGTCCAAAAATATCCTTTAATAACCTGCTGCCACCGGAACTGTTCACATCCAGAAAACTACAGCTGCTAACTTCACCTTTAGATCTTTCAGATTTAGTTTCCACCAATGGAAACTGTGTCATGTTGGCAAAAACTCACCTCAGAACACCTGCTGATCACGTGTCCTCCTGGTCGAACGCACACCTGTGGTCGCCTCCATGACCACCAGGGGGCGTTTGAACGTGTCACATTTCTATCTTCATTCGGTATCATTTTGTATGTTAGATATACATTTGTCAAAGGTACCTTTTTGAAGATACGAAAACATAGTTTAAAATGTAATACATAAATTGAGTGGTGAAAAACTATATATTTGATTCTCATAATTCATGTTAATGGACAGTGGCTGCAACATAAAACAAACATAAATTGTGTAAATCTAAAAAAGCACATGTGTTAGTAATATCATTAACAAAGGCTCTGTCATCATTTATTTTATGACTGACACCTTTGCTTTTGCTACTGTTAAGATGTCCTCTGTGAAAAAAAGGCAAACAGAAGACAAATGTATGCATGATATTAGCCTTGTTAGGCTATTTCCATACCCATTAAGACCCTTTAATTTAGATGTTGTTGAAACAGTGTTAACAGGCACAGTTCTTTGTCTTTTACCTAAGATGACCTCCTTGGATGTGGTATAACATTGACATTGCTGTTAATCATTCATGTAATGTAAATCCACATTGGTTTGTTCTGTTCTGTTGTTGCTGTCTGGTTCTAACTGGACAACACGTACCGTTCCCGACAGCTGTTTCCTTAACTTTCGCACTCGATGAGATGGGAACCCGCATTGATGACCTTGAGAAGAACGTGGCTGAGCTCATGACCCAGGCTGGCATGGAGGAGCAGGCCATGTCCAAGTGACAGCAGGCCCACATGGGCAGGCCATGTGACCTCCAAAAACTGAGGGCTTCCCGTTGTTGTTGCCAACAGTATGTCACATTAGTGATGACTACAGAGTTTCACACATCATCAGACATTTTGAAATGTGACTTCTGAATTGACGTCACCTCAAAATTCAATCAAATGTGCTCAGTCTCAATATTGACACTAACCACAATATTTATTTTTGTAGTAACATATTTGTGTTTACAAAGTTTGTCCAATCAGATTACAGCTGACCGAGGTGCTCAATGTTATCCTGTAGAGATTTATTGTAAACAAACATGGTTTTCTTAGCATTCAGTGTTTCTAACCAAAAAAATGTTCTTTGTACCCTCAAAGCATAACAAACACACTGAATGCATTTACTACCTCACACAGTATTTCCAAATCTTTTTTTTAATATCTCGAGACCTGCTTTGTGTTCACGTTGTGGTCTTCCTCCTCTTCCTCTTTTACTGCCACATTACCACCTTTTACCGCCACCAACTGTCAATGTGCATCTGCATAGGTGCACGGTGCTCTCATGCAAACAGTGCATTGTTGCTCTACAGTGCCTCTAGTGGTCAAACACTTAACAGGCTCCCCTTAAAGATGAAGGAAGGAGATTACAGCCAAAGAACAACCATGGTGTGTCACGTGAGCAGGCAGTCAAACTGTCGACAGTTGAGCGGTTTCATCGGCTGCACTCTGATGCCAAAACACACACTTAAACAAGTCATTGTATTGTTTAGTTTTTTTCATTGTTTTTATCAAAATTAAGTGTGTATAGCATGAATTTATAGTCCTTGTATACACTGCAGATAATTTATATTGCGACTACCACTGCAGTGATCTTTATCATTGTCTTTATCCTGAAAGACACTTTATGTCCACACTGCATGACAAACTGCTCCACTCACCAAAACCATTTGAATGGTTCAGACTGCTGCTAAATGTTGTAAATTATATGTTCTTAGAAGTGCAGCTCACCATATCTGGTTTTCTATCTTTTGCACTACAATAATCAAAACAGTAGTCTTCTCCTTAATGGTTGCAGCAGTTTCAACCTGCAGGGTAAAGTCAGCTATCCAGTGGCCTGTAAACTGTGCATGATGAGAGTGGTGACTGTCATCTGTAGGCTAACAAGGATGTAGTATTCTATTGGTTTCTTGACTAACTTGATTTGTGGGACAATATACTATTTATCACATCTATGCAATTTATTTCTGAGCATAATATATCACGTGTCTTCCTTTGTCCTCTTGTCTGTGTAACCACTGTTTAATGCACATGTTGTCAGATTAGCCATGAGATCAACTTAATGATCAGTAGATACTGTAGTTCTGACTGTGCACAAAACTTCATATGCAACAGCCAAATAAAGATTTTTTTAAAAGCAATTTCACTAATCGCCTCTTGAAATGAATATGGCCTCTTTTCCAAACAGCATGAATATTGGCAAAATCACTCGTGTATTGTTGGTATTTGTATATTGCATGGTGACAAAATTGTGTCTTTTTCCCATAATCCGAGTTTTGCCACTTGGTGCATTATGTTTTTGGTTTTTGTTGTTTTGAGTATATGTCACTCAAAAGTTAGATATCTGTTGTACACAACATTTCATTAGCCTTATTTACCAAAGAGCCTTGGGACCAAGCTTTTAAAGCCTGTCTACCATAAGTTAGAGATAAGGGAAAAGTGTCTCTCTCTGTGTTATGACAGGTAAACTTTTGACGACACTGAACGTCTGCTGGTTAAAACTCCAAGGCTGAAGACCTGTTTTCCATCAGTCTACCTCTAACAAACAGTACTTTGTGTTATTAATGAAAATTTGATTTGAATTCTTCTCCCATGGAGCCTTGGGTTTTTAGGTTATTGACTGGAAGGTGAACTCACTCAAACTCACAGAATATTTATCATCTGTTAGCCTGTTCAGATTCTCAAGGTGGTGTAAATATTTGAGCTGTTTTCATTGATTTTAGAAATCTTGCAGCACATCATTTCCTTCAGTGTGTCCTGTGGTCTCTGATACACATTTCAGGTTTTTCATTAACTATTCAAATCCATCATTGTGTTGGAATCTGTTTGCACTGGATGCTTTTTTATTTTTTTTTATTTATTTTCTCGCTATTTTCTAATTACATTTTCCCCCTGGTGTGTCAAACCACACCTACTGTATGTCTTCAGTTCTAAGGCAATAACTTATTTAATTACTGATAGCTAATTATAATTACTAAATGTTAATTGGATGTCAGTCTCATCATCCAATTATCATATCAACAGCATCTGTTGCCCTGCAAGGATATGTTTTTATCCATCAGATAACATGATGGGCTGTTGACAGGAATAAGCAAAGAGGCTTGTGAATGGTACAGAAAAAAAGTGACAGGAAAGTGAGACATGAGAGACACACAGAGCCTGGTGTTCTTTAGACATCAAGAGGTTTGTGCTGTTGTGTCTTAAAAAGGGGAGATGACATCATAATTAAAACCAGACAAATTTGGTGGGATGACATAAGCAGTTCTCAATACAGAATACAACTGACTTGCTTTTTATGAAGCTTTCATGCTTGTTTAATGAGTAAAACTACAGTTCTTCCCTCAGCTATCATTTATCTCTATTGGTCAGCTGCACTTCTCAGAAAGGTCAAAGGTCATGATCAGCACCTGGAGAGAACTGAGGTACAGCGTCTTGCTCAAGGACACGCCGGCAGGATGGAAATACAGGTGGCAATATAAGAAAATGCACATTGACTGATGACCTGCTGGGAGCCAATGTGCTGCTGATATGAAGCAATGTCCCCCTCTTGTGGTCACATGTGCTCATTACAGTGGGTTTGTTTGTCGCTGACCATGGTCCTGAATTTTTTCTCTTCATTCTTTAAGGATTTGTTAGAGTAGCTTTATTCAAATAAAAGTTCTATCCAGACTTCTACTACTAACATTACCACGATCACTACTACTACTACTACTACTACTACTACAGTATATTGCCAAATGTATTTGGACTACCATCACACTTTGCTGTATTTTTTGTCTGGACCTATTTTTTATTGTTTGGGGTAAAGTACCTTAGTTCCAGTGAAATCAAATCTTAAAGCTTCAGTATACAGTAATATTTTAGAAAATACCATACTTTGCTGCAAATGTTTTGGGAGCTGGATCACCATCTGTGAGCCAGACCTCATCACCAAACCCAACGTCAGTGATAGACCTCACTCATGCTCCTCTGTCTGAATGGAAACAAATCTCTGCAGTTCCAACATTTGGAGGAAAATCCTGAATCCAGAAAATTGGGTGTTGTTGTAGCAGCACATTTTGGAATAAGAAGTACAACATTCATATTATAGATGTTAACTTGAGGTGTCCACATACTTTTGGTCATGTAACGTGCACGTTAAGAGGTCATTGACGCATTTAGAGTGTTTTTCCTGTAGGTGGCAGTATTTATTAATGTTGGCACTGCTGCTCTCTTCTCATGTTAAGACAATCTACAGCCACCAACACCCAGCCCTCGAGGACCGGCAGAAACATGACACATGAATAAAACATGGTCATTCATGTGTTATGTGCAAGAGAATACAGCTCAAACACGCCTGGATGTGTGTGGTGACCATGCATGCTGTGTGTGTGTGTGTGTGTGTGTGTGTGCCGACTAGCCTCACTGTCATCCTCTGCGAGTGCAACAACGCTGCTGACTGTGTTGCCATGGCAGCCTGTGCTGAAGCAGACACTTGTCAGCTTGTGTACATGTAAGTGTATTTGCGTGTGTGTGTGCATGTTTGTGTGTTTACCCATGGCTATGTGCACTTGGAAAACAGCCAAGACATGGTAGAGTGGAGAATGGGAAAAAAAGTGATGTGTTGAGCTGGTGTATTCTGTTCCTTTGCACGGTGTGAGTGTGAGCGATGGAGACACTTTTAGCATTGCATGATACTACTTGAGCAGTTGGGGCCGGTAAATGGAGCTCGCACGCTCTTCTCCCCGCGGTGGAGTGCTGAGTGGGTGTGTGGAGAGCCGTGGCCAGCAGAGAGGGGAGGCTGAGAGGTTCAGCCCTGTGGCCCACGCCGGGTGCTCTCCACTGGGGAGGTGGGAGGGAGGGGCTCTAATGGCTGTCTGCATGCTTAGCACTCTGCACTGGATAGGGGGAAGCACTTCAGAGAGTGTGTATAAGTGTGTGTGTGTATGTGTGTGTTATTGCATGTGGGTGTGTACACTTGTCCGCCCCATTTCTCCCTCTCCCTAATGCTACTTTTGCACACTTCACTTACGAGGTGAAACACAAAGTAAATGTCAATAGTCTAAAGTGGCTTCCTCTCTTCTGTCATTATCCACGGATCCTTGCACCACCTATCTTTCTATCTATCTATCTATCTATCTATCTATCTATCTATCTATCTATCTATCTATCTATCTATCTATCTATTCTGTACAGGTAAGCAGGTAACATCCCATAATGCTCTGTGGCATGTATAAAAATTCTGCAAAGGCCCCATTGATTCTGATTTTCTTATCAAGAAGATCTAAGTGTCTAAGTGAATCTAAAAGTGGATGGATTGTTTGGACATGTATGGCAGGAGCTTCAGTCACAACAGTCACTAACATGACATCTTTATTTAGATCCACAGTCTACTTCAGTGTTGAAATTGTGATCGATGCGCATTTAGTGACCGT
The DNA here is from genome assembly GCA_037975185.1 of Centropyge bicolor. NCBI lineage: Eukaryota > Metazoa > Chordata > Actinopteri > Pomacanthidae > Centropyge > Centropyge bicolor. The sequence goes on along the minus strand of JBBMOC010000007.1, from coordinate 13,059,364 downwards.
GATGCTTGTGCATTAGTGCGACATGTAAGGAGAAACGGACGAGTAACTCTTCTTCAAGTTTTGCAGGCATGGTTCGGTCCACTGCCAATCAATACAAAGTAGTTCTGAGCGATCACCTTTATCCCATGATAAAACATTTCCGTCCTGATGGGAGCTTTAAAAGTAAACAGCTTCGTGAGTAGGAGACGTGTCAGTCCTGTCAGGGACGAGATGAGAAGGATATAGATTTGAAATATGTGTTGTTTCAGGATGCGTACAGTCTCTGCTTCATGCTTTCACACTTGTCACTTTTTCTGTCCTGTGTTTATCCTCCTGTCAGCTCACACCCTCCTGTCATATTTTCTCTCTCTCTTTGCACTCTTTTCTCCCAGTATTCACACTCTTTTTGCCTCCATTTTTTTTTCTCTTGCCATTAAATAATCTGCTGGGTATTACTGACCCGGCCTGATGGGGAAGAGTGCAACATGTGAGGGGGCTTCTATTTGTAAAAGGAGGGGCGGGGGGGCATCTTTCAAAAAAAAATTTTCTGTTTGCATCATTTGCTAAACAGAAAATTAGACAAAAATCTGAATTCAAAAAGTGAATGAATTGACCACATCTTACCTTAGACATCAATGGAATGATACAAGTTTAAATATGTGTCAAGGCGGGGGGGTTAAAAAAGTATTTAATGAAAATAAATGAAATCTCAACAAAGCTCACGGCAAGGTCGCTCGAAGACAAAATCCAAAACACAAAAACATCAGCAAGGCAAGGCATAGGACAACATGGACATGGACGTGAAACAAGGACGTGAACATGAAGCGTAACGTGAAGAGAGGTCAGAGAGACGATCCGACAAAGACAAAGAGACAACAACTGACTTATGTAGTGTGCAGTGGTGATTCACTTCAACAGAAAACACAGGTGACTTGATGAGGTGGGTGTGGCTGTTAAGTGACACGATACAGAGACTGGGTGAGAGACAAGACATGGATAAGGAATATGACAAACAGAACAGAAACCAGAACACAGAACTGGAACAGACAGAACTAAACAATACATGTGACAAGGCAGGACAGGACAACGACATGACGGAGTGTAACAACAAAACTAAGGAAGAACAAAAAACAAAGTCTAAACCAAAACCTGGGTGCAAAACTGTGACAACATGATACAACATGAACATGATGATCAACATAAATGAATGAATAGTCCAGCTCCAGTAAAATCTCACCAAAACAGGTTTTACAGTAGTTGAAAAAGATTACTATATATTTATGGACGTCACAGTTTTTGTTGAGAAGTGCAAAAGGTTTCTTCCAGTTGAGCCAACAAGGCATAACATGAGATGATGCAGCATGTACAAATTGTGGTTGTCTGTTGCATGCTTTCTTCTGTGATTCCATGTTGACGTGTCAAAGCACAAAACGAAATTTAAACTGGTTTGCAGCTGCAGATTTTTCATGGTGGCTGAAATTAAATGCTGCATGTATTCAACCAATCAGAAACTGCAAGCCCCTCCCACAAAGTCTGTGCAGATTTGAAAAGTGCTACCACCTGATCAGGGACTTTATGGGGGGGGGGGGGGGTGAAATAATGTCCCTGGAACTTAATTTAAACCTTGGTCCCTGTGGTAGACTTCCTCCAAAGTTATCGGGTGGAAACGTGGCTGCAGTTGCACCAGCACCACCAACAGGGGCAGCAGTGCTTCTTATGCAACACAGGACGCTGCACGCTATAAGAGCTTCCTCCAATGTTGTATCTTCTGTGGACGTCTACAAGGTCACACACAAAGAGCAGCTCTCGTCTGCAGCACATTTTCCTTCATCTCTGACAACAGCCCTTCCTGGTTGAAAGTCCTGACTTACACAGACTGAACTGACGAGAGCAAGAGCAAGAACCCGGAAAGGTGTTGGGAGAGATAAGAGGTAAAAATAGATGGGATGGGTTCTCTTCTCTACAACACACACACATACGTACACAGGGGGGGACACCTGTGCGTCGCCTCCCACCTGAGGCCCTTTGATTCCTGGTGGGCTTTAATCTGCGCTGTGCTCTTGCCCGTCTTTGAAGTGAAAATCCCCGTCACCTTCGCCTCTCGCTCTCTCCCATTCACTCTCCCTTCCACGCACAAAAACAAACCACAAATGACCACCACCTGTTATCTTTGTCATAGTAAACGCAGTCTCGCAGCTCATCCATGAGCCCAGCTCTCATTCATATATTCTATTCTATTGTACTGTGCCGGAGGCGAGCTGAGCCTAAATTTACCCCGCCAGTTATTTTAGGGCCTTCGTAACATACATCACCTCCTGTCCGCTGTAATACATCTATATCTACAGGAATAGAAACTGATTTCTAACTTTGCTCGGCCGCAGAAGTCTTTTAATGGCGGGAGGGGGAGAGCAGGGGGGAGAGAAAAGGTCGGCAAAGGAGGAGGGGAGAAATGACGAGGTTTTTTTGTTTTGCGTCGATTCATTCTTTTCAATTCTTTAACCCTCACAATCTCATGTAAATTATATGTAGAATAGAAATATCATCTGTTTCCTAAGAAGAAGAAATGTAAAAAAAAAAAAAAAAGAGATCTAGGAATATACTTTTTTTTGCTTTCTTGCTGAGAGTCATATAGGGAAAAAGATAGTAAGTATAAATATCATATATCATATAATATATAATGTTTCCAATTTCCAGTCTATATGCTTAATTAGCTGTCTGCTTATTGTAGCTTCATATTTAATGTACAGATTCATGTGGTGTCAATCTATTATATATTATATATATATTTCCCAAAATGTCAAACGTTTCCTTTGAACTAAACGTCAGTAAATAAACAGCTAACTGCACTTTATCATATTTGCATATGACCTCTCGATCAGGGGTTTCCAGCCTGGAGGTCACAGGTTAACCTGAGGGGTTGCATGATGATGTGCACAACAGGAAATTTCATAAATGTTTTTCTCTCTTTTTTCCAATCCTTGGTTGCTTCTATGCTTATTTTCACACCAAAAGAAACAATCAATGAGAAATAGAAATCACTCTTTGGTGGAGCTACTCAGAAATCACTGACATATGCAACATGACGCAGGTTTGTAATTAGACATTGCTCCATTTCAGGGCCGTACAGAGTGACATATATGTCGCATGTGGTGTGAAACAAACAGTCTGTGTGATGAATGAGATTTCCGTTGAACCACCTGTGTGTTACAGCTTCGCAATATGTGTGTGAGACAGAGCTGCTTGTTTGTGTGAGAGGTGAACTGATGGTGCATTGCTATTCAACTGGTTGTAAGACGTGTGCTTAATATTCATGTCCATGGCTGGGGGAGTCCATGTCACCAGTTTCCCAAATTCCAAGGAAATGAAGGCCATATTAGTACAGGGAATCTGACAGGGAATCTGTGGAGACAGGAAGTCTATCTACAATTAAAATCATCACAACTTACTAATCTTTGACCAGTTTTCAAACAATTTGTTTTTTTAGCCAGGCATGTATTTATGATACATAATACATGGTTAAATTAAAAATATGAGTTTTAAAACCTATATACTTTATTACATGTAGATAGCAACAGTAATATTCCTATAATCTCATATTGAATGGCATGTTATTTTTGGTTTGTCTGTATCATCAGTATGTGGCTGTTTGCACTGTCCTCTCTGGTTTGGACCTTTCACTGTCTGACCGGCCCATCAGCCTCTGACCTCTCTAATGTGTGCAATAAGTCACTGAACTGCTGCAACCTGTCTCTGTTGTCTGCATTTGGGTCCAATCCCTTGTGTTCCTGCTAATCTGCTTGCACAATTATCACAGTTTTATACCCAGTCTGCAACTTTTGTGGCTTGTGTGACAGAACTACCAGGACTGTAGAACTATATAATGTCCTTCATTCATCTGGTGACCTGACGTTTTCATGCAATTATATTGAAATGTCAGGAGATGCTTTTAGTTGAGTGACATGATTTTATTTTTGCTTAAGAAAGAGATTTCAGTTCCTTTCCAGTTCCACTTCATTTTCCATCAGCATGGGAGGCTGTTTAGTTACATGAACACACTTTCATGACAAACACATTCCTCTATAGTTTACTTACTCCATATATTTTCCATTTTTCCAACAGAATGTATCTTCTTACCCATTTTTCAATATTTTTATTTCAAAACCTCTCCTCAATCCATTCCAATCTGCACATGCACATCTTCCTCTCTCCCTCTTTTTGAACTGTTTCGCCATTTATCTCTTGTCTCTCCATCTCATCTCTTTATCCCTCATCCTTCTCCATTTGCCCCTCTTCAACTATTTCATCACTTCATTCCTCCGTCTGCACCGTCCTGTCTCACTTCCCATCTCCCCCTCCCTCTCTGTGTTACTGACAAATGGGTGTGTCCTGGGGATCGGCAGCCAGCAACCGAACCCGTCTCCGTCACCATGGAAACTGGGTCAGCTTCACGGTAGCCATGGCAGTAAAGTATGTGTGTTTTCCTGTGACAGGTATGTGTGTGTGTGTACCTGTGCGTGTGCTCGTGTTTGGGTGTGTGCGTGTGAGTCGGTGACATGTGTGTGCAGGTTGGGGGCATTCTGGAAATAGACGAGGCCTGAGAGATGAAAAGGCAAGTGTGTGAACAGGTATGTGTTTGTGTTCATGTGTAAATCTGTGCGTGAGGCACATATGGCTTTATACTGTAGTCATTTCAGACAATATTGACATCACCTGGCAAAATGCATTTTTCTAATTATAATGGAGACATATACATATAGTAATGTCATTGCAATAATATTGGCATCAGAGTAGTATTTTACTATAAAAACAATAACAAACTATTGCATACATTGTATTGAAACTATTACAATATTAGCATATAATATTAGCATAATATTAACTTAGCATTTGTCAAGCTTGAGGTTGTGTGTATGTGGTTAGAGTAAGACTCATTCAAGTTCCAAATTGAAGCTACACATCATTGACTAACTAGGTTACACTTGCCTTTGGGATTACAGGTGATGTTCACGACCGGGCCCTCGAGCTGCGTTCACAACCAGCACATGCACTAATCGAGTTTTTAGGCTGACGTTTGCAGCTCTGTCACGCTCTTTATTGGATCTGTGGACTTGAGCAACCCCAGCTAATGTCACCAGAGAGGATGTTAGATTTGCCAAACACACTGGATAATCTTCATCCTCTTCTCTTCTAACGTTATAAGTGAAAACTTAAAGCATGAAAATATGCACAATTATCCACACAGGGTTATATTAGAACAAAATAACAGTCTGATTACATATTTTGACTTTCACTAGAAATGAGAAGCCAGTGTTTGTGTGCCCCTGTCTGAAATTAGAAACTCCACTTTCACTTCACTTTGGTGGTAAAGCTGCTGTTATCATTGTAAACTGCATATGTTGGAAATGGTCATCTTGACAGGTGTGGCCATAATAACAAAGCGGGACATATGGCCTGCTTGAATTGCTTGAATTGTGTATATTAAAGTCTCGCAGATGCATTACAATGTTGAAGGATCCTGCTGTTTCCTCACCTCCTCCCGCCTTTCTTCCTCCCCCCTCACCTCTCTTACTCATTACCACAGTTAATTAAGGCTCTGTCAGACCACCTCCTCTCCCCTCTCCTCCTCCTTTATTTCTCATCACCCCTGTTGCTCTTCTCCTCTTTCCACGTGAAGTCGCCAGAGTGGAATCATCACCCGACGTGATCGTCATGTTTGCCCCCCTCGCCCCTTCCCCCTCACTTCATCTCTCCCTGTCTGCTCCTTCTTTTTTTTTTTTTTTGTCCCTTTATGATTAAGCGCTTCAGTGCCCAAGGTGGTACATCCATTGGTCTACGAAAAGACAGGGTCATTAACACCGCTGAACTCCATCAACAGAGGGCTGAGAGTCGTTAGCTGCCTCGGAAAAAGTGGCGAGAGAAAAAAAGTTCATACTGTAATATGAATTATCAGTGAACAGGGCCTGAGGTGGTGTTGGATTTTTAAGGCCAGAGTCGATGTCCATTTCTTTTTTTTTTTTTTTTTTTTTTGGTCTGAAGGTGCTTATGAGCAGTATTTTGAAAAATATTAAAATTCGACTTTCATGAAGAGGAGAACTAAACTAAAAAAATGCATTAGATAAATAAAGTGATGTTGGTATTTAAAGTTATGTTATGCTGAAAAATTCATGATTTATATCCAACTGTCTGTTCCAGTTTTTTATGACACCTTTGTCAGGCAAGTCAAGGAGGTGCTGTATTTGCTGTGTGGTCGAGGTTTTCAACTATGATGGTGCGAATTACAAAGATGAAGAAAAGCAACAGGTGAACTGATGAACATCCAGCTGTAACAGTAGATTGATGAAACGTGCAGATACACAATGAACACACTGACAGTAGGCTGGTGCTGCTTTGTACACTAACACTAGTTTTGATGATGATAAGTAAGAGAAATACTTCCATTTATAGTCGTCAATAAGTAGTAGTATTTCTGTGCCACCACCCAGCCCTGTGAAGGCAGTTTACCCGCCTGCTGTCCTCTCAGCGGGTCGGTCGTAGTGTGGCTCTTGGTTGTACACATGAAAAGAGGAAAAATAGTTAGGTGACACCTCCCCACAGCTGGCCGGCCCGCAGTGTGAAGTGGGTGTGAATGTCAGATCGTTACAGAAACGGTCGGACACGGCGCCTCCTAATCCAACATTGGATTTATGCCGTGGTGTCCTGGCAGTTTCAGAGATAATCTACACCGTCAGACTGAAGAGCAGGATTTCACCGGCCTCTCCGGCAGTGATGCAGGTGTGGTGAGAGGAACTGGTGCACCTGTAACCACAACAGTGACGTCACAGTGTCCTGGAGAACACCTGGAGAACACCTGGAAGAAGCTGAGAAGTTAAGCCACCAGTGGTAAGCAAAAAACAAGTTACTCTTTAATGAAGTTATTGTGAGCACATACTCTCATAAATGTAGCGCTGGCAGATTGAGACTTCTGCATTAGCATGTCATTAGCATGTCTCAATGACAATGATATGGTTAGATGTGTTTGTTTAAGACCTTCTCAGACAGATATCAGATATAAAAAGAATAGTTGTAAATGAAGCTGAGGATGAGATACCCCAACTTTTAATTTCTGGTCAGTCTTACTCAAATAATTTAGTTTGACATATTGTGTATGCATACATTCTTAATTTATTGTTTATTTTTGGTTGTTTTGTGTGGTTGTGGGTTTTTGCTTTTCTGAGGCTAATGTAACTTTTAATGTAGACTTTTTAATGTGCAATAACTATTTTCTTTATTATTTTTATGTCACTGTTTATTACTCATTATTACTCTGTATAATTCATATATATATATATATATATATATATATATATATATATATATATATATATNNNNATAATATATATATATATATATATATATATATATATATATATATATATATATATCGTGTATATATACATTCTTAATTTATTGATTGTTTGTTGGTTGTTTTTTGTGGTTGTGTGGTTTTCATTTTCTGAGAATAATGTAGCTGCAGTGGCAAAGTAATTTCCTGTACAGGATCAATAAAGTATAATCAATATCTATCTAGTATGGGTCAAATTTCCTAAAACTGGTTTTAAAATTGAACCTAATCCAGAACTAAGTCTTTCACATGCATTGCACATGAGAGACTGCATTATGCCATATGACATAAATACTGAGCATGTGTAGAATTAGGATCATGACAGAGAGTACTTTGCTCTGCAGTACACTTTGGGAAGATAAACGTTTTGCAACTTGAGCACCAAACTGTCCTGATGATGTGTTTAAGGAACAATAGGAGCTCCAAAAAGCCGATTTCACTGCAGATTTTATGGGTTGACAAGCTCAGATATACACAGTGTAATGAGTTCTCTCATCAGCAAATTTAAAGAGATTGAAGATTCCAGCTCTTCTAAAACAACTCCCCCGCTTCTCCTGCCTACCGAGAACGAGGAGGCTGACCTCAGTCTGAGTAATAAGGTAATTTCGAATAAACACCTGTCATGTCAACGACACAGACTTCAGGTCAGTTTTGAGCATTTCTACATCACGATGCACAAAAACTCCTCTGCCGGTCTGATGCCGCCGTGCTGGTATTGCCTGAGGCGGCACGACTCCCCGTTTCTATCGACACCATCAAACAAAATGACAGATGTTGACCTGCGATGGAGAGGTCGCCACAAGACATTTTCCCTAATCTCATTACATCGCTACAGCTAGGAGAGAGGAGGAGAAGTAGAGAGAGGGCGAAGGAAAGAAAAGAAGGGTCATTAAAAGGAGAGATGAGAGAAAGGTCACCAGACTCTGTTCCAGACACAGAGGCCGCTTTGAAAGCGACAGTCAAAGCTGTAGCACTCCTCAGGATTTTGTAAAGTAGACTGACTAAAACTTGTGATTTTTGATCACACACACACACACACACACACACAAACACACACACACAGCGTCCACCACACTGTGTGTTTAATCATCAGCGCTGGTAATAAGCTGCTAGGACACATTCCTGCCTCCTAGACACTCACTTATCTGTCTCTGTCACACACTCTTCAGAGCCAGCAAGAGGAGAGATAAGAAGAGGAAGAGGAAGGCGAGGTGGAAGATGAGTAAGGATTGTGGAGTGGGAGAGCAGGAACAAAAGTAATAATGAGTCCTTACTGAACCAGGTAAGTCCTTCTGAGGAAACCTGGCCAAGATGGCGGCTTAAAAAGTTGTAGATAACAAAAAAATAACAGGTGAAGCAAGAAACTGAACTAAGAATGGAGACAATTAAAAAAGAGATTTACAATAACATTTACAGTAATCTGAAATTTGTATAAATAATTTTCTTTTCCAGACTTTTCCAAGTGCATAGAGGAGAAAACATGAGTTTCTGTCCCACCTCTGTTCGTACATAAGAGACAACCGAGCAGCTGTGATCTGAGAGAGTGACTGTAGGATGAACTCTGTGAAATATGTTTGCAGAGATATCGCTTCCCTCTTGGAGCCGACGAGTCATCCAACCTGAGCCATGTAATTTCTTCATTGCCTCCAAAACGACCTGCATGAGCTGTTCTGTTTTTGGGGAGCATTTTTGTTTTCTTTATTGGACAGTTCATGAGAACATGAGGGAAGAGGGAGAAACAAGACTGTCGTCATAGGATAATTCTGCAAACCACGGTTTACGTTCTGTGCCAACATTTAAGTTCAATGCCAGCGTTTCAGTTCTTGCTTTCTATGACACCCGTGCATGACGAGTACAGTACGGCGAAGGCTAGGAAAAGAGTTTGCTAATGGAAAATATGCTACAGTCAGGGTTAGGAAACTAAAACACTCGGTTAAATGGAGGAAAAAACGATGGGTACAGTTAATAAAAAGGCCAAGTTTAATTGCAGGTCTATGACGCAACATAATTTCCCATCATGCTTCACATCCAGCCGAACCTCCATACCCTTACTTCTCCTGCTCAGTGTGAAGTGGGGAATTATGCAATATGTTACATAACGACAGGCTGGTTATTCGCTGAGCGTCTTGGCCACCGGGACAAATGATTTTTGATCTGCTTCCCCTCTGGTCAAGTTTAGGCAACTGAAACTGCTTTTTTTTTTTTCAAGGTTATGGAAAGATGGTGGTCATAGTTTGCAAACTGCATTATGCATTAAAGTCAAACACTTGGTATGCCCAAGCATCCACCTCGATCTGCTTGTTAAGACTCGTGTTAATTCTGCCTGTGCTTCACCCTCAGGACTGTGAGAGGTCCTTGTAAGGAAAGTAGAAACACAGGTTGTGTCAAGTGTGATGACAGTATCTGGGCTGAGTGGTCACAATTATGTCTTTGCAAATTGCAATGACATTTTGTCATGTTTGCAAATGTATCATTTTAATGATGACGACAATGTGAGACATTTCTGATGCTCAGAAATATGATGTCACCTGTCCATGCAGCAGTTAAAGTGGCAACATTTGATCAAAGACGGCAGATGGTACTGTACATATTAACAACAGAATGAATAAAGGGTGAAGAAGGGTAAAAATGCAGAGGAGAAAGTAGAGGGCAGGAGGAACGGAAGCGTCAGGGGAGAATGGAAAAGGAGGATGGGAGAAAGAGGAGAAGGGAGGGAACAGCAGCCGGAAGGAGGCGGGCGGAGGATCCGTCCTTTGTGGAGTGTGGAAAGGTCAATTAGACAGTTTACAGGCCGCCATCGCACGGAATTACACACCACACACAAACCTCAGACGCACAGCGAGGCATGAATGGGGGTTTGAATTTCATTACCAGGCTGCCAACGTGCCCATCAATTAGCATGAATAAGATTGTATCACCTCTGGAGGAGGGAACAGGCCTGAAATCAGCTCACATACTGTATCCTTCAGGTGTGTCCTTATTATAACAGCACAATATGGAAAAACATCAATGTTAGCGAATCGTTTTTCTTCACTTGTGATACTAAAAAAGCAACCAATGAAATGATGATTACACTTGTTTCCAGTAAGGAAGATGAATTTATTCGAGAGTAAACCAAACGACGCGGAGCGGCACAAAAATGGCATTGTCGATAGAATAAGTAGGAGTCAGAGGGGCCGAAGGAAAGTACAAGAGCGAGCTGTGCCAAACTGTGGAGATTAATGGCAGCATGGCGACAGAGGACAGCGAGAGATGAAAGAGAGAGGAGAGGGATGAGAGGACGAGGACGGGGCTCGATGGGTTGTCTCCTGTGGCAACCCTCTGTTGCCGCTGAGCGCACTCACGCGGCCATGAATATTCATAGGAGTAAGAGGGAGAGAGGTTCATGCTATATTCATGCCATTTTCAATAAAGCATATTTCAATTAGGGTGGCGAGAGATTCATTTTATATCAATTAATACGCTTTCAATAATACATATTTGAATTAGAGGGGGGAGAAGGGAAGGACAGGAGGGGAGACAAATTGGAGAGAGGAGCAGATTTTTGCTCTAATACTTTGAGGAATAGTTCGACATTTAGGGAAATACACTTATTTGTGCTCTTGCCAAGAGTTTGATGAGAAGGTTTTTCATGTTGATAGGGTAAATATAAATGTATAGTCAGCAGTCTGGCTCCCTCCGAAGGTAAGACAAGACCACAACATAACTTCCTGTAAAACCACAACTCTTTCATTTTCACTCTTTTTCAGTCGGTGGATTTTTATGCCTATGAGACAGGACAGTGGTTTCAATCTTGTCATCTAAATCTCTGCAGAAAAAGCAAATAAGAGCATTTCTCAAAATGTCAAACTGTTCCTTTAAAATGGTGGCATGATTTTCTCCATTTGACTGATGTGCAGGTCTATACATTCAGGCTGAAACCGGTTGTTTCACGCGGTTGTCTGAGTCTGTTTTGGAGTGAATGATGCTTACCTTGGATTGAAGGACACACACATACACACATACACACACACACCATATCATCCAATAAGTGTGTGTTGCAGTGGTCCTGCAGGGTGATGGACGTTTACCTTGTGCTAGAGATTATGTCACTCCCAACAAGAGGCCCCGGCTGACCTTGGCTAATCAGACTGCAACACATTTCTGCTCCTCTCTGTTATAACTCTGTCTCTGTTTTCTCTCTTTTTCTGCTATTTCATCTACACTTTTAGAGGCTCCGGGATGAGGGAAACACACACACACACACACTAACACAATTCCTTCTGTCTGACAGCTACAGAGACAGATACTATCACAAGGCAGGATTCCTTGTTTTTCTGCTGACTAAGTGTGAAGGTTACTCTGTGTTTTAGCTTGATTATATTGTAAATAAGAACAATAATGAAACTGTCTTTGTAATTGTCTTAGTTTTGTTTTATGGGCACATGTACCAGAAAAGTGAGTTGGAGTTTAATGATTCTTTAGATTGGGTGGAGAATTACACTGAGCAACCAGAGACTCAGAGACAGAATATTTCTTTGCTTATGATTTAAAAATAATATACATAAATCCTGGTAATATTAACATAAGACCACCAGACATAAAAATGAACCTCTCTATAAAATCACTTTGAAGGAAGTTGAAATAAGTACAAGTCCAATACAGTCATTTAGGAGAATGAGGAGGAATCTAACGGTTCAGCGAATAAGATGAGGGAGTTAAATGTTCAAACTCTGGCCAGCCATCCCACGTGTTCTATTCACTTCTATATGTGTCTTTGTTTCCGCTGTTCCTCTCAAACATTGAGAACTGGTTCTAGACTCATATGAGCTCTGACTTATTCATTTCTTTTATTGATGCTGGCATGTTTTTTCTAACAGTTGCAAAACAAAGAAGTAAACATGGTGGATAATTTCACCAGCAACATATTCTGAAAATTCTCTCTATGTAACATGGGCTTAAGCTCCAGCAATACCATGTTTTTGACACTCTACACACAAGTACCAGCGTTGATCAGGAGTCAATAAGAGAATCAATAAGGAAGTGGATTGATAAGCACAATCAATAATGGCATTGGCATCAATAAAATATTCAGTTCCACTTCACACTGAAAGCATGCATTTAAAACCAAGCACAGCATCAAACCATTTAAAGCACAATATATATAAAACCATATAATATCAAATAGCCACAGCAAAACATAAGAAAATGAATATAAGGAGATGATGTGTGACATACATGTTGGGATGTACAGCACATAAATACAGAGGTAATGCCAAAATAATGCAATATTTATATAAACTGAGATCAAATAATAATGGATGCTATAGTAAATGGATTTTGCAAATCAACAACAGCAGATTGTAAAACCGTGTCAGCACAAAAGGAATCAATAATGCACTACAGCTGAAACGATTATATAACAGCGTAGGACATTATTGGAGGCTCTGCTGTCATATGGTAAGACAAAGGGTACAAAATAATTCTCTGCAGTCACAATTTCTCTCCCTTAAAATGACATTTGCGCCATTAAGAGACAAAGCAGAGACAGTTGTTCTTTGTCTCCCGGTAACACCCGCAGCTGTAGTCGCTCGCTTAATAGATGAAATATGGAAAGATGGTTTAATAGGTATGTCTGACTGCCGTGTTTTTTTTTTAATGCAAGACAGTATAATTTGAGTCTGTGTCAGTTTGACATGCAGACATACATACATTAACAAATGTGCAGATATTGTATTGTGTAGATATTGAAAAAAAGATTTTTAAATGTTGTGAAATAAAGTAATCCATGGTTTTGCAGAGCCTTCCATTACAAGCCTTCTTGTTGGGGGACAGGCCCTCAAAACACCCTTCAGACATGTTTTAAGTACTTAGGAAAATACTCTGCTGGAACAATATTTCCTGTCTGATCTGGTTTCCCCCCAAAAAGAGTTCAACTGCCTCAGACCTCAAATCCAGAATCTATGTAAATACTATTTATTTGTAGAGTTTAATGTTGGATGCAACGTGTCAGCTTTTCACATCACACTTGTGAAAACTGCATTTTGGACCATGACTTGCTTCCAAACCGGTTGTAATGCCACAAAATCCTGCTCATACACATCTTATATTCAGATCTAAAATGAGTGCAGAGAAACTCAGTCTTCATCAGATACAATCAATCTCGTGTCAAACTTGGCTCGTATATCATTCTGCACAGTGAAGTTAACATAAGAAAAACACATTCTTGAATGGAGGGGGGCCTTAAGATAGTGGGCTCCTGTGCCAAGGCCAGTTTTAAGAGCTGCATTATTTCAGGTTTTAATTCATATTCATCAATTAGGAATATGCCAGACGAATGGGGGTTTAACAGGGGCTACACAGATTGGTTCTTACCTTGCAAGTTCATCCGGCCAAACATGTTTCAGTGTAAATCTTTTGCTGAAAACTATTTTTCACTGTACGGATTGAACAGATGTTTCTTTCCCTGTATGCTAAAGTCAGTTTCCTGATCAGTTCTGTCATGAGCCCAAATGGCCACCATGTAAAAGACCAGGAGCCACAGACTGAACTCAGCCTGTCTCCAAAAAAACAATCAGTCTTCTATGTAAATGGATGAAAATGAAGGCAACTGTTAACAAAATAAATCTAGATTAATCTCTTATATTGATCAATTATCATGTTTCATGTCCTGTTATTTCTGCTGCTGTTTGATTTTTCCTTTATAGCTTTTCACATTATTGTCATCCTCTCCCTCTCTCTCTCCCTCTCTTTGGTCACAGCTCGCCCCTTTTCTTTTTTTTTTTTTACTGACAGCCACTCCGTCCAACCGGATGAAAAAGATCCACCTCTGAACAGCGCCCCAGCCAACTGCTGCTGGGGGGGAGGAGGGCTTTATGCAAATGTGTTGGCAGGGGAGACGCAGAGCTTCATTCATCTTCTTGCAGAGAGAGAGGTGAGTTGACTCGGAGGCTATTTTACATGAGGGAGCATCTGGTCTGGACCAAAACACTGCTGTGAGAATAATACTACTAATAATAAAAAACAGAGGAGAGGCTTCTGTTTTATAGCTGAGAGGAGCTTATTCTTCTTCCAAACATTACAGGGTAAGAGGAGGACATTTTTTCATGCCTGCATGGGGTCTTTGCATCATCGTGTTAATGTGTACAAGTGCTGGTCAAAATGTGTCAGGTTGTTCCTTTTTGTTTGGCTTGAATTCCTAACCAAGAGAAGCAATAAGTGATGAGAATTATTTGACTGGTCTGTTATCAAAGGTGTCTCACCAGGGGGGGGGGGGTCTGAACCTTTAACCCCGTCAGTGTCAGTGTGTTGCACTTATTTAACACTACAAAGGAGTCAAGGTTTCAATTCTACTGAGCTGTCTTATGGAGCTGTTGGGGTGTCTTCCTCAAGGACACTTGACTTGGAGTCAGCTGAACCTGGGGCTGTGATCTCCTGCTCTAGAGACACTTTATCTGTCATGGTGGCTGCAAAACAGTATCTGAACGTGTTGGTGTGTGTTAACATTTAGTCAGGCATGTTTTGGAGGATCCATACGTCTTGGATGGACGAGCAAAGTGTCCGCTCCGGCACGGAGCTGGAAAAGCAGCCCTTTGGAAGTCAGTGCTAGAATGTCCTTCATGCTGTGGGAGCAATCAATGGATGAAGCAAAGTGTCGCACCGCCGAAACTGGACTCTGCCTCTCTGCACGTAGAGCATCAATGAGCGTGATAAGAGCGCGTCGAATCAATTAAAGATGGGTTTATTTGTGCTCATGCCTGCGCCTGAAGATTGCAGGTGGAAGGTGTGATTCTGAAGTGTTAGAGAGGAAAAACACGTTTTTTTTTGCATTGAAAGTGATTTAGAGTTGATGTGTGTGAGTAAAAACACAGCAGGTTAAATGTTTAGTTTCATCTGCATAGTCCAGTTCTCTGTGACACCAGGTCCCGCACAATCAATAGGCCCAGCTTCCAGTGTGTGCTTTGTGTCCGCTTGTTCACATTACCGGTGGCCTCCGTGTGGCCGTGCATCAGAGGGTCACATCAGATGAGCTATTTCATCCCCGGCCGTGCGTGTCTGCATATCTGTACGTCCCCGCTGGCTCTATACATAATGCAGTGTTCATCGATTTTTGTTCATATACGATACACAGCGGTGAAGAGATGTTCCAGGGAAAGACACAAACACACACACACACACACACACACACACACACACACACACACACACACACACACACACACACCGGTGACGGGGACATCCATGACAGACAGCTGGTGGCAGTGACAGCTCAGTTTGGCTCAGGAGCCCTTTTGCTGCCAGCCTGAAACTGAACAGGAGCAGATCTGTGGTGCACGATGGGTCTCAGCGCCGGCAGGTGCACATTTGTACTTTGTCTGTTTTAAGCTCTGTGTCAATTAAAGTTAACATAGACTTTCTTTCAAACTGAACGGTCAATCGATTCAGATGTGATGAGGTGTTTTAGGAGTATAATTGTTCTTAAAATGAAGCCAAAAATGAGTTGGTTCTGTTGCTTTATTTCTGCCGCAATCCACTTTCCCCCTCTCAGCAAACAGTGCTCAGTTCTCAGGAGTCAGCTCGTCTCAAGAGTGCGCAGCATCCCATGAGGGAGCTATTACAGCACCACAATTACCATCTTATTCAGCAGCTCCTTCTCCCACGAAATATCCCCAAAACCATCACAGTATAATCTGTTGTGTTTCTGTCAGTGCCCTTTAGATAAACATGCAAGACTTTAGAGGTTGACTTTTACATCTGATATAAAATCAAAAGCCTGAATAACTTTTTTTTTTTTTTATTTAATTCCATGCATTTTTACCTGCCAATCACTTTGGGAGGGATGTCGTGTTCTCCTTCTGTGTTTTAGTTTTTGGCGGCGCTAACCCTTCATTTATATTTGCAGCGCGGACTGTGCCTCTTAATGTTGAGAGCACACACTGCGAAATCAAGCCTGATTGTGAGCTGCGGCGCTCTGAGTACTCTTAAGTATTTGAGAATCCAAATAAAGAAGACGGAGCGTGCACTAATATGCTCCAGTGTTTTCTTATGGACTCATACTTTCAATTGATATAAACGCATGCTCCCATTGCTATTTCCTCCTTTATGGCACATCAGAACATTGTTATTGCATGTTCTCAATAAATCTGACCAGGATTTACAAAAGTGCTACTCATTCGTGTTTCGCTTAGCTTTAGAGCTTTTACATGAATCTGCCACAGACACATGGATAATTCTGCTGTCTGTCTTCTCATCACACGAGACGAGCAACAGGCCGAGCCGTTTGCCGGCTCTCTGCAGCGATGTTAGACGTAGTCAGAGCTCCCTGTTATTTAAAACAGCAGGTGGAGAGAAGTTGCAGTTACACATAATAGCTGGCTGACGCATAACTGGATGGGAAAACACGTGATTACAGCGACTTCCTCTGCTCTGGAAAGACCTATTGATCCATATTCTGCACAGTACAATAATGTCAGCTTGGAGCAACATGTTACACTACAATGTCCCGTCTGTGTCTCTGTGCATGTGTTTGTTTTTCCAGCCTCTTCTTTTTCTTTTTTTTCCCAGTTAACAGCAGTAGATGAATGACGCTGTGACACCCACCGGTTTTAGTATCTCTTTCTTTCCTTCCCTTTGTATCACTTCCATTTTGTGGTGAGCCTGTGGCCAGGTGTACTGCGCCTCTGTCTCATGCATCACTGGCTCATTGTGTGCGTGTGCTTGCATGTGTGTATATTGTGTTTGCAGCGGGGCGGCTTGCATGAGCTGTTCCATGCGTACGTCTCTTGACTGATTGATTCATCCATTCCTGTCACACGCTTTATTACCCAGGGAGACAGATGTTGGAATATAAAAATGTGTGTCTGTGTGTGTGTGTGTGTGTGTGTGTGAGTCACACACTGCGAGCCCGTGGACCGGCTGATAGTGGTTGAGCAACAACAAAGGAATGTTGAGTGAAGGAGTTTGGCATCACTTGTGGATAACTAATGAGCACCCAGTTATCAGTGGACATCATTGATGGAGTGTCCTCCAGTGGCTTCACAGGTACAACATAGTGCAGTGGAAAGGTAACGTACACCAGAGACTGCGGTGAGGAACTGAGCTCAGAGACAAAAAATCATTAATCTGGACTTTATTAGGTTGCACTTTTGGGAGGTTTAAGACACCTATAAAAGAGAGAATGGGCAGAGAAACATATCCAACTGAATTGTGCCACATTTTTTCTTTTAATTTAACACAATAAAATACAGCACAGTGTTTGCTGCCTTACAGCTGGAAGCAGTTTCTGAAATTAACTTTGTGACTCACCTGTCAAGGAGACTGGAAGATAAAAAAAAAATCCCAAGGCCAAACATATTTTCAATGGCCAAAATAATAAATTGCCTTTATGTGTCACATTTATTTATTTCAATACATAGTGTGCATGACTATATCAACTTTATATCACAAAGTAGGCAGAAGTGTAAACATCCTCAAATTAAATTAGCTAATTAATTTGCCTCCGATCAGGCTTCTGCAGTTCTACAGCACTGTGTAGATGCTCATAATAAACAGGCTGGGGATAAACATGAGTAATTTCCTCCGAGCCATCACGCCAGATATTCTATTACATTGATAATACACAGTATACAATACACACTGCTTTGCTGTGGCTGTAAAGTGTAAACAGAGAAACTGCAAGTGCGACTATTTTGGTGCAAATGTTTAGCTGCCAGCGTGGCAGATAGCCTTCAGAGATTTACTCTCCCAACAGCAGATCTACCCACATTTGCCACTTGCCTGGTGCTCATTCTGTATCCTGGCTACAAGGTCATGATCCTGAAATCTGTGTTTGTTTCCTCTGAGGGTGTAACGGCGTGCAAAATTCATGGTTTAGTATGAACCTTGATTTTTGGGGTCATGGTTTGGTCGGGGTTTTGGTACAGCAGGGAAAACAAAAAAAAACAAAAAAAACAAAAAAAAATGCAGAAAATAATATTTTTGTATGTTTAAAAAATGATCATCGGTGGCTAAATGAGTTTTACTGTAACACTTAAGGCACACAAATGCTGACATATTGTCAATGAGAGAACATAAGTAACAAAACTAAATCACACAAATGTCAGTAATGCTCCATTGTAAGACTCAACAACAACAACAACTGCAGCTTTTATACAGAGCAGCACAACAGATTGATTAACATGCACAGGTGGAGGCACGTTGTAGCAGAGCTGCAGCACTTTGACCATATGGTTATATCCTGTATTCTCTGAGTGTGGCCTCAGAAACACTCCTATAGCATTAGTTCGTGCTTTGCATGGTCTGAATCTCAAGTAAGGGGCCGTCTGAAGCGCTGCAGGGAGACGGACTCGCATTCCAGTCTGCTTTTTTTCTTGTTCTTGTTCTGTTTCCACCGACATACCCGACTTCATAAGCACAATGTCAGCATGCGGTTTGACACAAAGTGAAGTTTGTATTTGCTGTAACTAAGCAGGAAACCATCGACGACACTACATGAGCTTGACTAATCTGGTATAGACAACAACTGATACACGACCAAAAGTTTGCAGGTCAAACTCACACTCTAGAACCTCAAGAATACGAACAGTGGACATAAATAGACTTCAGTTTTTTCTGTAGTTTAGACAGTGATTGCTCGGGTCACAGCCTGTATTGAACCAGGGAGGTTGCACGCCCAGCTTAACGTCCTGTATCGAACTGCTCAGGATCAAACACGGACCGTTCCTCCCCCAGTTTCCTCGTTGAGAAAAACTCCAGCTTTCTTCCCAGTTCAGAGACGTACAGGTCCGACGAACGGATGGTCGTGAAATAGTCCGTAGGCGTGGATGTGAGTGCGAATGCGTTGGTGTGTCTACACTGTGTCTGTCAGCCTGGTGACAGACTGACAACCTGTCAGAACAAGGATGCTTACTCCTACCTCAACAGAACATGTGCAATATCTCATTCAATACATATTTCTCTGTGTCCTTGTTTAGCAAATCTGCAGTTGCTTGTCTTTGTCTCGCTCTTGAATGCCACAACTGAGGCGGAATATTAGATAAACATGAGACTGCCGATGATAGACAGTATAAATACGTCGCAGCTTATAAGTAATGCGGTAGCGAACAATGGTCTTCTCATACATCCAGCCATGTTTCTGAGCTCAGGCTCATCTGTAGCAAACATAGGGCCAATTGTGTTCTTACTAAAACTCATTTGTACTGTGTGTGTGTTCCTTCAGATTTTTATTTTTATTTTTTTGCATATTTTCATTTTTCAAAGTCAAGGTCCCTCCAGCTTTTAGTCAATTGCATTAAGACCTAAACATCTATATATACAGTAAGCTGATAGCTGACTGTGAGGTTTGGATCTGATGGATAAGGCCATCCTCTCTGTTCACTAACTCATGTCACATCTTCATACCAAACTATTGGTGACTGTCTCATTATAGAGACATTTGCTGCGAATTGCGAAACTTTATCAAGGAGATAGGTGGAAGTCAAAATAAGTCAAAACAAGCAGAGACGCTGCCAAAATGATCTCAAGGTTGTCGACACAAATATGCAATCATGATTAAGGAGGTTGAAATGAAATTAGTTGTAAATCTACCTGCAATAGAATTATGTGCTGCACTTCTTTCAACATTTGACCAGTTAAGGCAAACATATGCAGGATACTTCAGGCTTCATGTAACATAAAGCTTGTCCAGAATTCAGTTTACATCGAAATAGATCTACTGCAATACTGCGTCTTATTAACAAGCTGTATTCAACTGGATTATGAAAGCATATCCTTTCGTGCTTTGGACACATATCCCATATGCAGCAGAATGTATATACTGCATGAGAGTGCCAAGAAGATAAGGTCGTGTTCAGTCACATCTGAAATGCGTGATTAATTTTACTTTAAAAATGGCACGCATGGATGCTTTGAACACAGTGTTCTGACATTATTCTGTAGGTTGGAAGATGTTGATTTGCCACCTACCACCAGTTTCAGAACATGTTAAATGTTCATGCAAAAAAAAAAAAAAAAGGAGAGTGATGATTGGATGGTTTTCAGTACAGGAGCAGGGTGTAAATGCTGCAGGCATTCGGCCCGTGTATCTTTTACACTGCCTTTCATCACACTGTGCAATAAACACACTACTACTCTATGTGTGTGTGTGTGTGTGTGTGTGTGTGTGTGTGCTTCCGGGACATGGGTGTATTTGTTCTAGAGACTTGTTTTTGTCTGGAAACACCTGAGCCTTGCAACCAAACAGCTCTCCACCAGAGCTTATGTAATATAGGAAAGTGTGTTTTTGTGTGTTTGTGCATATGAGCATGTGTGTGTGTGCACGCTTGCATCCGTCTTCTTCCGCCTGAGTTTAAAGGTGTTGCTAGATTATTATTAGCCACGTTTTTTACATGGCTGCGCAGGTTCCATAGGGCGCAGACAGAAACAATAGCCGACAATTAGAGCAGCACTCAGACATGAGTCACCCAGACTTCAGTAAATGTTTAATAATTGTGGCAATAAATACATACTGAGGTGACTAAATGACGCTTTGGAGATATGGGAGATAAAGGTTAGCTGAGAGACTGAGTCACGAGGGCACACAGTCGTTTTGTCCCCCGTGTTTCTCCCCAGGCTCGACATGCCGCCTGGTCTTAAATTAGAGTTTGAACTGCACAGAGGTGAGCTGCGTTTCTATAGCGATGCATCCTTCCTGCTCCAGTCACCAGAGAGAATATATGTAGATGAGAATAATATGGAGATCTCACTGATAGGAAGTAACGCCTCGGCACCAACATTTCTTTTCATAACTCGGTCATTACTTACATAACCGTGCATTTGGACTTGGCATTAAGAAGGTTTTCACTTTTTATAACGAACAATACAATAACTGACATTTATGGATTTAAGCATCAATTGCTGGTGCTTAGTTCTTTTTAAACATTTGAGCAAACAATGACAAGACAATTATAAGATAACATAAGTAAGACATTCTTTGTCCAGCAGCAAAGACAATAGAGCACTTAAGTAGTGATTTATGTTATAGTGTATTTATTATGTTATACTATCTCGACTATACTAGTACTAAGTACTAAGTACTACAAGCAAACTCCAAGTGAGTTGTAAGTCTTTCATTTCACCATTTGAAAGTGATCATTGCGAGGTGGTGTTTGTATTTGAGTTTGTACCTCAGTAAGACCCAGTTCTGGACTCAGGCTGTGTGGATGTGCACATTTCTACTGTAGGACAAAAACCTGAGACTTGAACATTTTACTTTCAAGTCTTGAGTCTGCAGCTCTGCAACCAGGGGTTAAAGACAAGACCAACTTTGAAAGAATCAATCACACGTTTCTGTTTTACAAATGAAAAGCTGGTTTCTCATGTTCTGCTTTAGCCATGCTGTCTGCAGACACCGTGTAAATGATATCTATGAGTCATTTTGCTGACTCTGTGGCTCGCCTCTACTGTTCTATTGTTACGCTGTGATTTGGTCATAAATGAATATTTGCACGGTTTTATCACAAAAGCAAAACAAGAAGTAAATAGCGTACATCAGCAGGAGATCTGTCTTGTTTCCTGCTTGTGGTATCATTCCACTAGCTCTCAATCAGCTCAGTCTATTGCTGACGTCTTTGAAGAGACTCAGGAGAAACTAGAAGGACACTCGGAGAGCACAGATCTCAAGGCCAATAATGTGCTCGTCTATCATATGCAAATCTGCAACTTATATATGTAGGGATTTATTTCTAAGACCATTAGAAATATATGAAAATATGCTTGTGGTTGACTGAAGTCTTATCATCTCAGCTGTGCATTTATCATCTACAGTTCACACATGTGAAAACCAGAAGTTACATTTCCACAGACAAACCTCAGTTTGTGGCAATGTTAGAATTGCACTGATTTAACTACATGTGTTGGCTACCCCAGAGAAATGTAATTAAAGTGTCCCCTTATCTGGCTGATTGCTAAACAGTGGCGAGCTATAGCAAAGTTTCTATTGTCTTAAATCCTGCATTGTCAAAGCATTTGTAAAATAATTAAACTGATGTTCAATTCAATGGTATTGTCATTCCTATTATACAAAAAACAAATTATTTTTATAGTTGTTGTTTTTAATTGGAATCTGTAATTTGCCAAATGTCACAATATGATCATATCACAATGCAACACTATTACTATTAACAATAAACTATTGCTCAGTCCTGCTGCTACAGCGCTGATAAACAGTAGCACTAACACATAAGAAATTGCATGAGAAGGAAATCTGTTTGCTTCTAATACACAGTGTTCAATTCAACAATAAAAATTGAATCAAACACAGGGCATCATGTGGGACGCAGAAGACTGTCACTGGCCAATATTTAGATTTTCAATAAGCCCCCCCGCATCAAGCCTGTATATCAGTCCGCCAACTGGTCAGGTCCAGTTGGCAGAGGCAGTGCTTCGATTGGCCGAAAGCATCATCTGCTGCCGGACGACTGTTTGGCAGCGAGCCGGGAAACTGTTGTCAAGACAACATATTGTTCTATTTCACTTTTGATGGTTTGCCATGAAGACCACTCAGGGTGTGGGTTATCATTCACATATCAATACTCTGGCTGTCCACCTCTCATCAGATTTCTATACTATATTATTTCTCTCTCCCTCTCTCTCTCTCTCTCTCTTTCTCTCTGTCACACACACACACACACACATACTTCACAGTGTAGTTCACGGCAAGGGCTGGTATTGGACTGGTATCCTATTGATTTCTCGCCTATTGCTGCTACAGTCCATTGTACTTTTTCCACTCTCACAAAGGTTATTGCAAACTCACACACACACACACATACACACACACACACCACATGCACAGACACACACACACACACAGGAAATGACTACGGTATGGGAGGCCCAGCTTCCCGTTTTTGCTCTGTTTCCAACTCAATTACAGCTTTTGCCAGCTAATCATTTTCAGTCACAGGGGCAGCAACACATTTTCCCCTCTAGGCAACGTTCAGTTAAAGCCAGAGTGCATGAGCCTCACAATAATGACAGTGTGAGCCTGCTGCTTTTCAGCCTTGTTTGTTCCTCATGTAGCCTCCTGCTGTGCCTATGAAGACAGAAAAAATGTTTTTCATGAAAAAAGTAGTGGAGGATAATTCTAGTGTGAATACCCCTTTGACTCAACTTGCTTGTTTTGCATGGTTTTATCACATTAGTTAAGCCGGCTGCATTTGTATTTTCCTCCAAAGTTGCTGTTATTAGAAAGTTAAGGCCAACAGTAAAGTAAATCTTAGCCTTGAAGAAAAGTTCCTCTGTGGCTATTCTGGGGCTGCATATTTAGAATAATTGGTCCACAGGAGCACTCAGTAATGGGACAAGTAATGCTGCTGTCAAAAGTCCCTGTGCAGGCCATTTATCCAACACCTAAATGACTTAACGCTGTGCAGACTCACCTGTCATTAATTCCTTTTAGGGCCTCAGCTAATGACTTTCACTGTCGATCAATTGTTTGGTCTACAAAGTATCACACAATGCACTTTCCTGATGACAGCTTGACGGTCCAAAGCGACATAAAGACATTGAATTTACAGAGTAATACAGCAAATCTTCACCAACTAGACCCAGCAAATGTTCATTTTAAGCAGTCAAACTGCTCCTCCTGTCAGCGTGGGTGGACCCTCTTGAGTTGCTAGTTGTTAGTTGTCAGATGCCACTTTGCTTTTGATGTAAAGCACTCATGTCATACATCAGCCGAATAACAAGTGCCTTCGAGTTTGAGAAAACTGACAAATGTAAGATTTCTTTCTTTTCGGGTTGGGCCAATGGACGCCATCTACCCTCCACCATCATAACATTGTGATCTAAAAGCCCCCACACCTGCACACTACTTCACATGGACATGGTCCAAAAAAAAAAAAAAAATCACATACCAAGTATCAATTGTGGGTAGAAATCTTCAAAGTCAAAAGTTCAAAGTCAAGTCAAAAGCCAATAAGAGTAATTTATCAAAACATTTAGCACCTTAGAACTCCCCTCCGGGAATATCATCATCCATTGTGGTGCTTCACTGTATGTAGACATCAAAATGGATCGTCATATGCCAGATCAGTAGACATGGCCTAACCCTAATCACTATTGACTGTGGCATGCAAACATGTATAACCAGTTTATTTATCCAATCAGATAGATTACAGTCAAGCTGGGTTGGCAAATACACACACATACACACAGCGACACACACACGCATTTGCAACTCAGATTAGACTTTGTGTTTACTATCAGTCTGACAGCTGGAATGAACATGGGTTAAGGCCCCTTCAGACTCAATGAGATACATGTCTTTCTCTGTTGAACGCCTGTTGGGACAATTTTCTACGAGCTCTGCTTGTCTGCCTGAAGCCTCCCATCTTTCTCCGGCCTTCCATCTTCATCGCCTTTTCACTCCCTGTCTCTCTCCCTGTCTGTCTGTTTGTCTTCTCCCTCAGAGGTGTGAATCCAGATTGAGTCATCCTCCCTCCCCTAGTTTTTTTTTTCCACGTACAACCTCTTCATCTTCTCTCGCTGTGTGTGTGCTTTCCCCTCCTTCATCATCATATTTTTAATGTCTTCTTATATGTGTTAGAATTCCGGACACCTCCTGTGTGTGATGGAACTAATGTGTCCTTGTTGTCCCTAGTTGAAGATGCCTTGTGTCTCTCTCTCTCTCTCTCTCTCTCTCTCTGTGTGTGTGTGTGTGCGTGTGCGTGTGTGTGTGTGTGTGTGTGTGCGTGTGTGTGTGTTTGGGCCTTCCGCTGTGCCTTGACGTGAACAGACTGTCAAAGACGACATCGTGCACAGCAACAGCATGTTGCCAGGCCAATTGATCCCATTTGATGGGAGGTGCAGAACAGACATCAGGCCTGTATAGTATATTTGAGGGAAGCTGCAGCGTTTAGGGAGAAAAGCTATTCATATTAGCAACGGAAGTAGTGCGCTGGCTTTAGAGAGCATAAATGGGTTTCCCCTGGGATTCAATCCTTTGTTAGGCTGGTAAGAGTCTATTAAGGCCAAAAATAAAATTGGCAATTTTGCATTTAAGCTGATGACATCTCAAAGATACAAGTAAGTACTGAGTTACAGAACACAAGGTGGTTTCTAGGACCAACATCTTTTATGACGGTTGAAGAAATTTGCTGTGCATTACTGATTCAATTGCCTGTTTAGATACATCATGACACCCAGCTGATATGGAGAATTTGTGTAGGGCAGTGTTTATGTCCCCCTGACAAATGTGCCTCCAGAGTTCACCCTCCTTTTGGCTCTATTTTAGCCTCTATAACCTCTTAGAAAATACCTCGCCCTTTAGCAGCTGTATGATCTATACTCATCAGCTAGTCACTTACGTTGTCTAATTCAATTGAAAACATTCATTACTTAAGTTTAAGAGTTACTTTGTCTGGTGTAAGTCTGTGTTGATGTCATCCATGATTGTTGCTTTTGGTGGCAATTTTTTCTGTTGCTTTTTTCATGGACTATTTCTCTGACTCAGGCACAGAAAGTTGACATCCCCATTCTTAATCCCTGCCCACAACTGGGATTGTTTTGAAGCTGGAAACAGCCCGCAGCTATCAGTGAGCACAACACCAGCCCTTTTTTAATTATTGCAGAACGTGTAGACGTGGCACCAGGCTACATAAACAGGTAGATCGAGAGTCCATATTTCCATATTACTTGTGCATTCACACGTGTGCTTTTCCATTCTTTGCCTCTCTTTAAACAACAAGCACATATTTATATGTGCACACATGAACACATTTTTAATGCATATACTTATCACCTTCACCAGGGCAGGCAAAAGGACAAAACTGCATAGAAGCCAGTTAATCTGTATTCTGAATGCATCTCATTGATTCTCCTGGGAGTTGACTTATTTGTTCTGAAAGGCGGCCTAATCCAAGAAAAAGAAAGAGCCAGGGATATCTCCAGATAACCTCCAACACCCGAACAGTTTCCCACAATAGATTTCTACCTCAGTAAGATGAGCTGGTGGAGACCTGGACACCTGACTGGAAGACAGCATCCGACCTGGGAACGATTAGAATGAACCTGCGGGGTTGCCCATTTCACTGGCGTGAGCAGTGTTTATTTTGATTCTTTCAGATGGGATAAGTTTCCAATGTGTTTGCTCGCCTGGCTGGTTGCGCCTCTCGCTGTCCTCCACAGGAAACTCCATTATCTGCTACATTTGCTTCCCTAACAGAGGGATAAAATCTCATCTGCCTCAGTCAGACACAAGAAACAACACAGCGAGAGAGAGAGAGAGAGAGAGAGAGCATGTGTTCACAGGAGGGAAGAGCCAAAATAAGCTCACGGCTTGTGGCGCAAGTTAGTGTACTTGTGGTGTGTGTGTCATTTTTAATGCAGTCAGTGATTTACAGAGCAACCTGAGATGACACTGTTCATGATTTAGAGATAGTTATAATGCATTCTGAACATCATAGAGAGAGTCACAGACAGTTAAGAAGGGAGGTTTATTAATTGAATATTCCTAATTTAATAATTGCCTCTCAGGGGAAAAGGTGTTGCTGCCATGACATGAAGCCCCTCATGCCATCCTTGCTGGCCTCAACATCTGTGTGCATCCATCCTGCAGCAGTTAACCTTGAGCGGTAACTGTGAGTGTTCATGCATCTGAGTGGGTATGCGTGTCTGTGCAAGTAATGCATTACACTGATCTGGAGATGCCGCACAAAACCAACTTAAAAAATCCTGAGTCACCTCTGAAGGGATCCATTTGTGTCACTGCGCAATTTAAACACAGACGCCTCTGTGGAAATGGAAGATGTGAAATTGCTCTTTTGTGGTTGGCACATGCTGGCAACTATTATAAACAAGCTAAAGTGGAAGCTATATTCTGGCAATAACTGCTAGAAGTCAAAGCTGTTTGAATGCTGCAGGACTGCAGTGAACAGAACACCCAGCTGACCCTTTCAGGGTCGAGACTTTGACTCTTTGATTGCACCTGTTTTGATGTTTGTCATCCAGTTTTATTTTCATTTTCTTCCTGAATTGCAATCTTTCTTTTAGTTCTTAGTTCGTAAGAGGACTCTCCAGGAAGAGAGAAACATTTATTTTCGTGCTTCATCTTGATGAGATCACAGGTGACCTTTTCAGAGCAAGTTAAACCTCGAGTGGCCTGTTGGCCTATTGATATCCTTTACCGCTCCTCCTCTAAGCTCGTGGCTCTCCTGCCATGCCCTCCACTTGTCACCAAAATATAAAGCCCAAAATATTTGTGCAGTTTGCAATGACTTGGGGTTTTGTTGCCTCTTTCTACATGACTCACTGGCCATAAAGCACGGCAGGATTATATTTCAGCCTCTAAACTGTCCCCACACTCTCGCAATTTGGAGGAGGATTTGCGGCTGCTTGACTCGGCTGTGTCCAGGTGTCAAAGTGCGAAAGCTGTCAGACAGGACTGTGAGTCAAGGATGGCGTCATGACGGCACTGCAGTGGTCCTCTGCCATGTGGATATGAGTGCGGTGAGGAGCCAGGGCAATGGGCCATTTTATGGCCAAAATAGCAGTGATGCCATCAGGTCATTATGTGGAATGATATGAGTCATATGGGAATGGAAAGACCTTTTCTACAGAGGAAGTTTTATCTGTAATGCATGTGCAATGCTAAATCTATCCATTTCAGCAAATCGTTAAAGCAGATAATTCCACTTGTCCAAGGCAGATTTACTAGTTGAAAATATAGAAAGTCCATATACTGCTTTAAACTCTCCATACTGAACAAATTATATCTCTGTGAGAATCATGCATGCATGTAGGGTTTTATAGCATCTAGTGTCAGATAAGGCCTTGTTAATCTAAAGTTAGATGAAGGAAACTTTACTTCAAACTCTGACATATTTCAAATGATCAACAAATTGTATTTTTTTCCTCTCTCCTAGTAGTACATCAGGTTAACAGGAGACTGTTTACTAATGTTTAGGTGCCAATAGGAAGTCAACTAATCAGCTATATTTGACACAGCATCTACTGCAAAATGTCAAAGCCACTTTCGGTCTCCTGATTTTCATGATTATGCAAAATCACAGCATCCGCATACACTTGTGTTTGAACTTAAGGAAAAGGAAAAGGTAAAGACATGTCATTTATATGAGCACTGAACATTAAAAGCCCTAATACTGAACTGTGGGGCACACCAATATTGTACTTAAATAAAACAAATAAGCAATCCTCAAGGAAGACCCTTTGTGTTTACTGTGCTGTGCTACTTTACTTGAACACGTTTTCCTCCTGGAAAGTTTAATTTGCTATATCTATAGTAGCAAGTCTAGTTTTATCAGGTCTAAGAAATCTGCTCCAATGACTCCATCCTGATCTACCTTTGACATAAGACTTTCCAAAAAATAGCAAACCTTACTGACAAAATATTGTTTCTTAAAAATAATATTTGTTGAATTGTATATGTGTATGTGAATGATATACTGTCACTGTATATTTTTACACACAAAGTCACATGGAGACAGTACAGCTCTCCTCAGTGTGTGGCTCCGTGCAGGTAATTCCTTGTTTGCATCCGTCCTCAGAGACCTGTGTTATTGCAACAACACAGGGGCATTAGTGCTGCTGCTGTTGTTTGTCTAGCACCTCCTCACCTGTGTGCTTACCCTCTCTCTCTCTTTCTGTCTCTCTCTCTTTGTATCTGCCCCCTGTCCCAGAGAGGTAAAGCATCATGGGGAAACACAACAGCAAGCTGGCTCCAGAGGTCCTGGACGACCTGACCAAGAACACTGAATTCAACGAGGCAGAGCTCAAGCAGTGGTACAAAGGCTTCCTCAAAGACTGTCCCTCGGGCATCCTCAATCTGGAGGAGTTTCAGCAGCTCTATGTTAAGGTGAGAGTGAGGTTGAGGGCAGGAGGGAGGCAGGAGGAAGCAGAGGAGGTGAAAACCTGACAGTTGATTATGCAGTAATAAGTAGGCCTGGGGTCTTTATACAATCTTTTTCATTGCTATTTCCTGCATTGCCTACAGTGAAAATTGGATTCACTGTTTCTTTCCATAGTTATGTAAAATGAAAGAAGTTGTCTTTTAAATGACTCAGACATTGTTAGGTTGTTACATAGAAAGCTTATGTTACCATGGCTGACTAATCGTCCTATGTTTGGGGCATAGAGAGGAGGCGGAGCCTGTATTACTGCCAGCGACTCTGCTGCTGCCTGAAACTCTCTCAGAACATTCTGGAGCCTTTGAGATGGCACAGCGCCAGAGAGAGGCTGGCTGCTTTTCCTCACGGATGCACAGGGGTTAAAGATATTTTGAAATGCGTTTTGCATATCCTCTCATTTTCTCACATCCAGTTCTAAAGGTCATAGAACACAAACGGTCGCTTGTACTTCAAGCATTAATCTGTCACTGTGAATGTGAAACTAACTGCTGTAATTTACAAAGCTGCATCACGGTATCAGGCTGGAACCTTAGCTGACCCCAGATAAGCGGCAGAAAATGGATGGATGGATGGATGCAAGTTCCACCTACATTAGGAACACAGTTTCATTTTGTAAACAAGATGTCTGTCAGGACCAGCTGCTGTCTGTTAAAACCTGCTTGAGCTGACAGATATTCATAATCAGTCTTGTTTTTAACCCTAAAATAAAAGATTAATCCTTAAATGCTTTGGTGTTTTTTGCAAAACATTCCCACGTACATCATTTTTGCATTTTTCATCATTCTACAATGGCAAAGAAAAGTTGACTGTTATTGCTCTTGCTATAATTCTGTGTTACTGAATCCTAAATTACCCATAATGCAGTTCAATTTAGTGATGCCCCCGCGCACCTGTTATTTATGTCACTTTGTATTTTACATTTTTCACTCCGCAGTTTTTCCCATACGGTGACGCCTCCAAGTTCGCCCAGCACGCGTTTCGGACATTTGACAAGAACGGCGACGGGACCATCGACTTCAGGGAGTTCATCTGCGCCCTGTCCATCACCTCCAGGGGCAGCTTCGAGCAGAAACTCAACTGGGCCTTCAATATGTACGACCTGGACGGCGATGGAAAGATCACACGCATGGAGATGCTGGAGATCATCGAGGTACGTGTTTGTGAGTTGGGAGCTTGGGAGGAAGTTCCTGTTCCTATGACAGAAAGAAATCTTCTAACTTTTGAAACAAAATCTAAGCATTTTTTGCTCCCCCCCCCCTCTGCAGGCCATCTACAAGATGGTGGGCACTGTGATCATGATGCGTATGAACGAGGACGGGCTGACCCCGCAGCAGCGCGTGGACAAGATCTTCTCCAAGATGGACAAGGACCACAATGACGAAATCACCCTGGAAGAGTTTAAAGAGGCGGCCAAGTCTGACCCCTCCATTGTCCTACTGCTGCAGTGTGACATGCAGAAGTAGAGAGAGAGGGGGACGGGTGCAGAAGCAGAGGGAGGGAGGGGAGGGACGGGGGAAGAGTTTGAACTGAAACAAGAGAAGGAAGGTGGATGTGAGAGCAGATGGGCTGGGGAAGAAAGGGAGGGATGCAGTTTGGGGAGGAGGAGGAGGAGGAGGTAGGGAGGCTTTTCTCCTTTTTTTGAGGCAGTGATGATGAGCTATGTTTGGAACACAGTGAACCCTCTGATTGATGCCATTCTTTTCTTCCACACCGTCCCGCTGTGCAGTACAGTCCTGCTGCACTCCTGCTGCAGTCGAGCTGGGTGTCGTTACAAATCTGATCATCTGTGAAAAGTGGAAAATTCCAGCAGCTCCTTTTGGCACAGACTTAAGAAATATTGTAGGGATTTACAAGGAAGATATGTAGAAGTGTCACTCACACTTTGAAGCTGTCAGACTCTGTGTATGTGAGGTTACAAGACTGCAGGGTGATCTGAGGGCAAAGGTCGACTATCTTTACTTGCACATTCTTCCTATTTTACCCAACTTACGTAATTACATAACAGTGATCTTAATCTTTAAAGATGTAATTGCAAAG
Source organism: Centropyge bicolor (assembly GCA_037975185.1). Lineage (NCBI taxonomy): Eukaryota > Metazoa > Chordata > Actinopteri > Pomacanthidae > Centropyge > Centropyge bicolor. The sequence continues at coordinate 13,028,083 of JBBMOC010000007.1, read as the reverse complement.
CAGTATGCCACCAATTGAAAGTTAACACAGATTTCGATGGTCATGAAGAAAATATATAACAGTGGTTGTTGACAACACAGCATCACCAGATGTCTCCGCCATCTGGTTTGAGCAGTGCATTATGGTCCCGAATGACACTTTCGGCTATCTGTTTAAAGGAATAGCTTTTGAAAATACACTTTTTCTCTCACCTTCTGGGAGTTATATGAGGAGATTGACACCACTCCCGTATCTGTCGGTTAAATGAGAAGCTATATGACAGGGAAACAGTTAGCTTAGCTTAGCATAAAAACTGAAAACAGGCAAGCAGCTAGCCTGGTTCTCTTCTCAGGTGAAGAACTCTGCCTACCAGCACCTCTGAAATTAACTTGTGTATTCTTTGTGTAATCCATACAAAAACGGAAGTGTCAGAATGACACGATGTGGTTTTATTGGGGTTTTTATGGAGAACTAATCTGACTTATAAACCCTGGTGTTACTGCATTTTGTTGGTTTTTGCTCTATTTTAACCTCTGAGCAGAGCCAGGCTAGCTCTTTCCTCTGCTTCCAGTCTTTATGCTAAGCTAAGCTAATTGTCTCCTGGCTACAGCTTTAAGTTTACCACAAAGATATGAGAGTGATATCAATCGTTCTGTCTTGTCAATAATGCAAATAAACATTTTTCCCACACATGTTACTTTAGTGTAAATTCTGGCACCCAGAATGCAAATTTTCAAAACACATCAGATGTTTGGATGCTGTGCACCATGGGATAGTTTGAAAATAAGGAATGGCATTAACCCAACAAAGGGCCTGTTGTTTCATCAACATGATCCATCTAGAGCGACAAGAGAGAAGCAAATGTTACGCTGATAGAGAGAGAGTCATGTAAATGAACAATACCATGAGCCGTGAGTGTGTCCATATGTGTGTATGAATGTGAGAATGTGTGTGTGGACATTTTCCAAGCAAAATACACTTCATAAACCCAGATTGAACTGCCCCCTCTGTGTGTGTTTGTGTGTGTGCAGTTGCATTCATTAGCTCGTCAACAGCCAAATCCACAACCAGTTATATGGCAGAAAGCATTTTCTATAGTTTACAGGATGGAGTCCACGTGTTTTACACTCCAAGTACGAGGAGGGCAGGTGATGACTGTCTGAGACGGCTGCCCGCTGCGGCATGGCGGAGCATACTGATGTGCTGCTCAGAGACTTCTGGCTGCCCCTAAAGCTTTGCTAACAAAATCAATATCTTATCAAAATGATTACAAGTGTTTTATTAAAAGGACAGATAATTAGGTTAGAACTGAGCCTTGTCCTCCACATAGGCACGGCAGGGCATAATGTAATCTGGGCTTTCTGCAGCAGGTGAACATGCATGGCTCTCTTTGTTTTTATTTCAGCTTTATGTGAATGTCAGCTGCAGAAAGTGACATTGAACTTCACATGACTAATCATATATAATAATAATTGTTGTTGTTAAAAGAAGAATGGAATGAAATCATTCCATCAGCTTTACATAACTGAAGCCATCATGTGTAGAATTTCTTATGTGATTATATATATATTATGTCTCATAATTCTAATGCTGGCATAAGTTTTTGTTTGCAAAGGTCAAGAAAGGAATGAAAAAGTGGCACAGTCTTGTTTTAACATTTTTAAACTACACTTTGTGGCTTTAAAGTCCTTGAAAACTTGATTTCGAATCTTTTTTTTTTTTTTTTTTATATATATCTTTTTACTTTCATGACCAAATAAGCTACAATCAATGTTCAAAGTCTGGAAAATGTAAAAGTTTAGAAATGTCTCCAATCAAATTAAACCAAAAGCTTTTTAACGTTGCCAAAAATGTTCAAAAAAGCTGATGTCTTTATCGCCTTTAATTAGAGATGTAGCCTGTTGAATTAATGGCCAATATGATTAGATAACAATGTAATAACTCATGAGTTGTTTCATCATTAGTAATTAGTAAGTTCATTAGCGGTGATAGAGCTAATTTACACAGCTAATGATTTAAGAAATTACCATTTCTATTTTTGGTACTTATTTCATTAAGTAAAATTTTAAAGGACACTTTAAGTTATTACATTGCAGCATAATTTAATTATTACAGCTGATATATGTGATGTTATTATTATGATATTATTATATAACAATCACAGAAGTGAGAATCCAAAATAATATGAAACATGATCTTGCTTCTCTGAGACCAGCAATGTGGGAGAAAGAGCCACTAGAAGAGTGTGGGGCGGAGGATAATCAGGACAGTAATTACAGGCCATATGACAGAAACGGTATTTCTCTGAAAGGCCAAACCTGCCTCCGTGATTCATTGTTGTTTCACATGAAAAGCTGAAAAAGCTGTCTCTCCTCTTCCTCTCCCTCCGTCCCGCTCGGCCCCCCTTTTGTCTTCTTCCTCCCTAAATGTCAGAGAGGAAGCGCTTTGATAATAGGTGCAGGCAGAGGAACTTTGCTGAACTCAGCTCAGATCTAAAATCAATTCAAAAAAGAGCAAAAGGTTGAAGAGGAAGCCTGGGTGGCGTGTGTGTGTGCATGTGCTCACCTGCTTATGAATGTGAATGATGGCAGAAAACTAGACACTACTGCCTGTACAATAAACTGAAAGTCAGTGATTTCTAGTTTGTAGTTTATAATCACAGCATGTAATCCATTGAATTATCTTAAAAAATTGGGGAAACAAGTGGTTTGCCACTAAACATGTGAAATATTGTCTTTTCTTTAACATATATTACAAATTTTATGTCAATTATATTGACAAGATTGCTCTGCCTGTTAAGTATGAAGCTACAGCCTGGAAACTGTTAGCTTAGCATGAAGTCTGAAAGCAGAGGAAAACAGCTAGCTTGGCTTTTTTTAGCAATTGAAAAAACAAGATGTAATGTGTTAATTAGTCATTTCGAGGTGCTGGTAGGCAGATTTTTAACTTTTTGACAGAGCAAAACTAGCTAGCTAGCTACCCCCTTAGCAAGCTAAGCTAACTCTTTCCTGGACATAACTTTATATTTAGCATGAGGGATCATGTGACCCTCAATAAGAAAGTGAATAAGCGTATTTAATGAAATGGCTAACTATTATTATGACTATTAGATATTATGGATGCTGATTCAATCTTGGAAGCTCCATCCAGTATTGGTGGAAAAATAAGTACTGAAATCTATCTGGATCTGTTTACCTGACTTTCTCAGAAATGGTGATTCATTATTGGGTCATGGAAAGATATGAAGGAGATTATAAATTAGAAAAAAGAGAGTCACTGTGCTAAATTTACAGTAAAACGAGTTACATAATCATGAACTGTGAATCAGAATGACGGCTGTATCTTTTGTCCTTGAGGAAGCAAGGACTGAGGAAAGGAAGCAGTGAGGCAACTTGTCTTTGAGTATTTAGCACCTCTGCTAGTATTAATCTAATTGAACAAGCTGTTAGATACTTCCAGGTCAGTCACCTCAGTGAGGACACCGCTTCAAAAAGACTTTACTATATCTCATTAGTCCTGCATGAGGAATTACTTACTGGTGCAAAACATTGCATCTTTCATTGTGGATCATTCAAAAATGTTCACTTTCTAACATCAACATTTGACTTCTCTCTTATAAGCCAATCAGATTCATCTCCTGCCTCTCACCCAGCCAGTGAGCACGCTCCCTCCCCGAAGCTAAAGAACAAGTCTCCTGTGTGCGATAATGTAATGATAAAACTACATGTACATTATGATACGACTGTAATCGTATTTATGAATATAAACAAATACAATATGTAAATGTAAATGTACCACTAGCTTAGACCTAATTTCATATGACGACACAGCTACTGCGTGTGTGTGTGCACGAGTGTGTGTGTGTGTGTGTGTGAGAGAGAGAGTGATAGAGTGGGCCTGTAATAACTGTGAGTGCTTGTGAAATCTGTGTGTGCTGTGTGTCGGGACACTTTTGCGAGTGTTCACGTGTTTTGTATTTGTATCATTTGTGGAACAAGAGACGCCTCAGTCTAGTTTAACTTTGTAAAAAAAAAAAAAAAAAAAACTGAGTGTAAACCCTCACACTGAAGCACTGAGTATTATTACCCACACTTACACTTGCTTTCGTGGTCCGCTGATTACGGTATGTACTGTCTCCAATATGGGGCCGTGTCGTTTCGTTTGCCGTAGCCTACTGTTGCAGTTCTACAAATAATACTCACATATAGACGTTATCCTGCTGGGAGCCTGCGGGAGGGGTCTTTCTGAAATGGATGTTTTTGGTAGGAGAAGCCTGAGGTGTGAGGAGAGGGGTGTCAGTGATGAAAAAAAAAGCTGTCCTGTGTCACAGTGTCACCCAGTGGATGGAGGTATAATGTCACAGCCACTCAACTACTGTACAGCTCCCCTTTGTATATTATGTAATGACGCATGCCTCCAGATAAAACCGACAACGTTATGTGATGCAGACAACTTGTTCAGTCTTTCAGTCTGTTTCTCAAAATAAGTGCAGAAATCTGAAAGTGGAGTGGGATAATTTCACATTTTTTCGAGCTAAATTGGATTTTTTTTTAAATTTTTTTATTGAGTCTTAGATGTTCTTGAATTGATTAAATTGGTGACGTCTTTAATGCTGGAAGCAAATTTAAAAGAAACAGAGACAAGCATCAGTGAAACAAGGTGATGAAGAGGCTGATGATGATTTGCAACAAACTCACTTTTGTCAGGGGGTCAGAAGTGCGACTGTAAATGAAGGCTAATGTTGCTCTTTATCTGCTGGATTCACAGGAAGCACTTAGATAATAAGATGATGATATGCCAATATTCCTTTTGCCTTTTAACAGACCCCAAGTGTGAAAAACAAAGCAAAAATTAATTATGCTGTCCACGGAGTCTTAAAAAATATTGAAAATTGATCAATCAATTTATTAACAATTAAGACCCTTTTTAAAAATAAAGATGTCCTAAACACCGTATTTAATTTTGCAGCTTGCTTGTATTTGCCCAAAGAGGCTAAATGTTAAAGCTTGCATGCATTTAATCATTGCGTAGGTGTGTAGTGGGATTGTGTGTAGTTTTTTTTATGGAATTTTTCTCGATTGAAGACATCTGCAAAGGACAAGTTCACTCACTGACCGACTGCCACTTGCTAACGTTATTCAAACGCATTACAGTGCTAAACTACCTAGCTCATGGGGAAATGCTAATTTATGGAAAATAGTGGTTGAAGTCAAGGAGTTTGAACCATGGCTGAGGCCCGTCTCTGGAAAGAACGGTAAATCTAGCCTCGATGTGGATCAACACTTCCACAGTCAGAGCAGAGTCCGGTGTGACTCCAGGTGTTGAGTTCTGCTCCCCGGCACAGCGGCTGTCTGTCGGCCAGCAGCAGCTCTGTCCCTCAGCCTGGTCCTACCCAATCAATACTCTGATTACTTTTGTTATTGGATGCTTTTGCAAGGCCGTGTGAAGGACGCAACTTACGTGACGCGTCACTCATGTTGCCCGGTGCGTTGACTTATGAAAAAGTTGCTTCATTTTTGGTGTGAACACGCCATCAATGCGTTGCCAATTAGAAGGAAGGACTTCGAAAGTGTTAAATGTAATTTCAGGATTCCTGTACATACCCTGATGCAGCGGCACAAGAGCAGTTTGACACATGCTTTATAAAATCATAAAAATTCTGCACATAGGGGATTAAATAAAATTGTCCTTTCTTCTTTACAAGTCACTCCACTGGCAGATGTTCTGATCCTGTTTTAAGAAAAACACAGACATTAAGGTCGACAGAATGAAGGTCTCGCAAATTGTTTGCAATGTAAAAATAGTCACCCTCATGTGTTTTGTTGCCTCTTGTTTTGACTCACTGTATTATTGTCATAGGCCTGGTTAATCATCCTATTTTACATTGAGCGGTGTGCAGTAAAGCAGCTGATTAGAACAGATTGGCTCACAAAGTGGCTTCTCCATGTGTTGATCTCCACACTCCTCTGCTTATTAGGTCCCGTCCATCCTCATTAGGACCGCTTCAGAGCGAGAGAGCCACTTTGACTTTTTGTTACGTTGTTTTTATCGTGCTCTCATCTGATGCTTTCCAATTCAATACTACTTGGACAAAGTTCAACATTCTGTGGATTTGATGTGCCAAAGATGGGATTGTGTCACACGAGGAAACTGAGACACGGTTTGCTGTGGTTGTATCCGGTGGAGTTAAAACATGAAGTGATGCCGTATTGATCACATGTGATGCAATTCATCAGCTGTCTGTCCTCAGAAAGCTCTGGACAGACGCGCTGAGCTGTGTCACATGAATATCAACATGGATATTCCAGTTCTTTTTTTTTTTCTTTCTTTTGTCGACAGGGGATCATTTGTGCTCGATTGTGCAATATAATTCTATTACTTCAGCATTTCTCTATGATGTTCATGTAAATGTCTATTTGTCCCGTCTGATGACTTTGCTTTTGTTTTCTTTTGGTTTTCAATATATTGTTAGGCTCCTAGAACAAAGACAATGTAATTATTTTTGTTACATAGAATAAAACACATGGATGTCAAGAGTGACTGGTGTTTTCGTCTTGCCTGGGCCCATGTGTTTCCTCGGATAGCATCTTCACACATTTAAACACTAACACACACACGCACACGAGAGTGAGCCAAGAGTATGAGTCATCGTCTAGCAATGATGTCACACTGCTGCAGTGATGTCACCAGTCATGCTGTTCTCATGGTAACCATGCTGAGGCCACAAGGCAGGGAGACATAAACACACACAGAACACGCTCTCACACCTACATTACCACACACATTTGTACCAAAACGCACACACACACACACACACACACACACACACAGAGTCGTAACTCACGGTGAAATGTAATGACTGCGGAAATTAATTTTGCTGGTGGTATCTGCGGACTCTCATTTACTCAGCCGGGCAGCAATGGAGAAATAATTGAACACAATTAAATGATGAAGATTGAGCTTTGACTTTATGAGTCAATATGGACATGTACTTCCCATAAGAGACGGAAACACTGACAGGGGCGTTTTGTGCTGACAAATTAAACAAATTTCCTGTCTTTCAAATGTCTTGTTAAAAGACAAAACCACTTATTTTAATCTCTCATTTGAGTTCATGTGTCTTTTCCTGGTGTGACAGAAGATCAGTCTATTAGGAGAATCCAGAAACACTGAATACTCCGACACCCCTGTTACATACATACAACTGTAATCCAAACTCACAGATTGAGGGTTTTGGGTCTTTGCTTTCTGGTTTCAGCTCATTTACTTGTTTAATCTGTGTTGACTAAACCGTCGTTTTCCGTTGCCCCTTCTCCAGCCATCCGTCAAGGATCAATATATATCTATTCTGAGCTTTGCTGTATTAGGCTTCAGCTCAGTGGAAAACCAAACATCACAAATGCTCACACACAGGCCCGAGCAGCAGAGAAACAGTGAATCACACTGCAGCAATAGAGGTCACGCTGATGAGATGCAGTTTGCAGAGCGGCCACAGGATGGGGCTGTAAGCTCAGTCACACTCAGCTCTAATGTCCGAACATCATGTTGCTGGCAGGCCTTGCAAGTTGAAGCAAAATGAAACACAACAGAGAAAACAGAGAAAACAGAGCAAAGGGAAGGCAAACATGGAAAAACCTTAAATTATTATTTGTGAAAAAAGGGTGACAGACAGGCAAAATTCATCTGCAAAGCAACATATTTACCCTCACTAAGTCACCATCAAACTAGCCCATGACCAGGCAAACAAACACACAAACCCTATGTGATATGATTACTGTAGTCCTACTACTTCAACTTGGCTCCCTACTCACTGTGAGTGTGGGTGGTATCAGTTTTTATTTGATATCAGAAAGGTTCATCATCAGAGGTCACTGTCAATGACCCAGATATATCCAGAACATACAACACTCAGATTACATGTTCAAACATTAATGAGGCAGTCCATCAGTTTTATGTATGAGGTTGTTATGAAGGCTTGAGGAGTCATGAGGAGTAGCTACTGCTCGGCCCGGGAAAACATGTTGTATAATGCATTCTGTGGCTCTAGAGGAGTTCTCTGAGATCTCTGGTGATGTCATCAGAATTATAAATTCATAACAGAAAGCCCGTGTTACAAACTGGGGCAGTGAGTCAAAATGACATTCCCATAACGCGTTTATTTAGTTGCATCATGGGAAATGTAGGATCCAGTGTTTTGTTGGTGTAGTGTTTGGGAGTACAAAAGAGGATATCTCGACAGTTTTAAATGTGTCTTTTGAGAGGATCTTCCAACTTTGTGGAAGTGCAATACTAAATGGTCAGATCACTCCTAAAAAAGCATTTCAAAAATAGAGCCACTGCAAGTAATACTAGTATTGAATATTACCAATAATCATTAAGATATTATATTTTGCTTCTACTACAAGTACGACAATGAATAACAATCCTATATAACTAATACATTAAATAAAAGAGTGAATAATAAATATGCATATTCAAATATAATTAAATACTACAGGACAAATACAAATAATAATTGACACACACACAATAACTTCTATTACATTCATTTGGATTCATTCATTTGGCAAATAAAGATTACAACTGTCTACAAAGATATTTAGTAAAAGTTTGAGCTCAATCTTTTCTGAAAGTAATGCCTGAGTAAAGGACAAAGGAAAACTCCTCCTACTGCAGCTACTATTACTACGAACAACCTCTGCTACTACAGTGCTACTGTGTACAATACTGCTACTATTTACTCGACTCCCATTCCCTGAGTGAGGTCAGCAACCATTGGACGTCACAAAACTTTAAAGGAAAACTTCATCAAATGTGATTATTACTGGTCAGGATAACTCTGACATCAGTGCAACCATTCCACATGTTAATATTGAATTAAGAGACATGCAGGTCTGTGAGGCTGTACTAATACGCAGAAGTGCCTTAAGCTATTTACTAATGTCAGCATGCTGAGATGTTAACAACGTCTTGCTATAATGCTGATTTAACATTTATAATGGTGATTTGTTTAGTACAGCTGAGGGTGGAAGGCATGTCATCAGTTTTACAGGTAGGATTATTTAGGCATGAAATAGGCTATTCATAGAATATTTGGATTTGTTTTAAATTTTGGCCTGATGATGATGGTTAGATGCAAAGTCAGGGGATCACTGAAGTCAGTAGGATACTTCCTCTGTGGACAATGATTATCTGTACTAAATCTAATGGCAATCAATCCAATAGCTGAGGAGAGATTTCAAACATGGCCATCCCTGATACTGATAAAAATAATAATACAACTTAAACAACTGGTTAATAATGCAATAAATAATAGAGTCATAAATAGAAGCGCAAATATAATCAAATATTAGTGAACTGACATGAGTGAACTTCCACCAGCGTTAACTTTCAGCCTTGGGTGTTGACAGATCACAAGTTAAATAAATTCAAAATGTGCTGCAAAGATGAGCGGAAATGATTATCTGCAGTGGTTTGCAATGAAGTGAAGCCAATATCCGGGTAGAGTTAAGTGCCAAGAATCCGGTCAAACATATTGTGTCATGGAGCAGTAACTCGAGCCATGATGGGACAAAAGCCTTCATTTCCTTGTCATTACAGATAATTGAATATTTAAAGTCATCTTTGTATGAAACAAACCGCAAAGGCCTGTTCTACTCTTCTACACTGTGCTGTACTCAACATGCATGAGTAAGGACACTAATGGCCCTGTTCAGCTCAGTGTATGACCTTGGTTTTAGATGAAGGTTAGATCCATTATCTGCTACCTTTAGGCTAATTTAACTCCCCACTGCACGATCAACCCCTCCCTTACTCACTCTCGTTCTCTCAGCCAACTATTTTTCTCAGCTGACACTTGTTTTTACTTTCAAATGCCCAACACTTATGTCCCCTTCTGTTACACTCCGTTCATTACGGATGACTCTAAACCTGATATGAAAATGTGTAGCTTACTTATAGTTGTCTTTAAATGAGCAAGGAGTGAGCACAATGAGAAGGAGAATAGGGAATTACCCTCCAAAAAAGTCATTTAAAAATTACATGAAATGTTAAATTAAAGACAATGTATTACAAATGAAATTGGTTATTAAGAAGTAATCTCAGCCCATTTCGCTCATTAAAAAAAAACAGCAGATTAAATGGCTCATCGTGATGGCTATTTTTTGCTGTGTACTTAGTGTGTGCCTGAACGTCCCATGAGCCTCTTGGGCAAATTGCACTGTCAACAAGGGACAGCGGAGGGGGCGGAGACATGCTGAATAAGGAAGCAGGGCTGTGATTGGTCCGAGGGGGGGCAGGGGGGAATGGACGAAGCCGGGGAGCTGAGAGAGTGATTGAATGGGACAGAGAGGGAGGTGTGGGGGTGGGGGTGGGGGGGGCACAGAGTGGGGAAAAGAGAGAGACACAGCGATAGCAGCAGATGGACTGCTGCACAGCCTGCAACACACTGACTGAGGATAGACTGTATGTGTGACGGTGTGTGTGTGTGTGTATGCCATGGAACTGTGTGTGGGATTGGTTGTGTATGAGTGAACACTTTCATGCCCTCTGGAGCTGGATGCAGTGAGCAATAATCCTCTTGAGGAATAAAGGATACATTCAAAAAAAAGACAAGGAGGCAGAAGAGTGAATACTTGCTCTTCACACTTCGGCTGCTTTCACAAGGGCAGGTGCAAGCCCAGCAAAACTACTGTAGTAAGCCTGTTATCAATGCATTAGGTAGGAGTATAGCTCCATAAATGCTACACACTGTAGCGGGACATTTTGTTCATTTGATTTTGCCGAAGGAGAGAATCATTCTTAATCAGAGGTAGAGGAGCGAGGGTAGGTCGCAGGGCACCTTTGGGAGCACAGAGAGGGGGATTCTCTATGGTGAAGATGAGTCTGGACCCTGTGCAGGTGATGAGCGGGCAGGTGAAGGAGCTCAAAGTCGCCCCGTCGTCCAACGGGGACAGCAGAGGATCATGGGAAGAGAAGGAAGAGTTTGATCAAGACCATCTGGGCCTCACCACCAAGCCAAAACCAGTAAGTGTGACCAACCATTCAGAAATCTCAGTCCTGTCTGTGTTTGTTAATGATCTGGGTTATTAGTCTCTGTCTGTTATCCCTCTGTCCTCCTCTCTTCTCACCTGCCCTGCTGCTGCTGCTTTCCTCAGCTTCATGTTCTGAGTCAGATGTTTACATCAGCCATGTGCAGTTTAAAGTGCAGCTACTGAGGCAACTATTACACCCTGCTTTCAAAAGATGAATGGACATTTAAAGCCCACACATAAATCAACCAAAATACAGCAAAAAAAAGCATGACAGTGACAGATAAATGAGCAAAGAAGTGCAATGTTTTTGACAGTGCTAATTCACAAGCTAATATTACTTATTGTCTCGATTACATTTTATGCTGTCATCACTTATCTTTTTCACTGGACTTTGGTCTAAAGGCTGATTTTGTCCAGATTATTACAGTATTTTCACTCATTATGACTATAAAGGATATGATCGTCATGTGATGTGATCATGTGACACAACATGAATATGAAAGTAAACTCTATATCTGATTAATAGGAGAACATAGAGTAAATGATAAACCAAAACATTTTGCATGTTACAGTAGTGCTGCACAGAACTGGATCACGTGTCAGGTGTCACAACTGGATATTTTTAACTGACGCTCCAGATGTGCTTCAGTGGAAGCTCATATACAGTAGCTCACTTTGATTTATTTACCTTCTATAGTTAGGTTCCCCAAACAGGTATCACTCAAACATAGCTCCGCCTCTAGAGCAACTTTACTTCCCAGAAACTTCCGAGAAGTAAAAGTCCAGTTCTGAAAGGTTAACTTGAATCCAGGCTGACAGGTAAAAGAGAAGCAGACACACGCTCAGTGACAGGGTTTTAGTGCTGTTTATAGCTCTGCAGGATTTCAACATGGTGCACAGGACACAGCAGCATATCCAGGGAGTCAGGGACTACTTTATATACATACATGTATGTGTACATATAAAGCAAAAACATACAGAGCATTTGAGTAAGAAAGAGAATGATAGAAATAAATAGAGAACAAAGTACTGGTGAAGGCTAGTTACTGCAGCCTAAAGTAGCTAAAAGCTGAGTAATCTCTGCTGGATTAGTGCGGCCACAGTGGGGTATTTTCAGACCGTAAACATCCACCGCTGCTTAACTATCAATCTATATATTACTGTAATGAGGATATGACACTGGCCTAATGGACTACACAGATCCATCCCTGCCTTCATCTGAAACCCTGTCCACCGGAGGGTTCAGCTGTGCCCACATGACACATGAGACACATGACAGCATTAGTGTATACAGCATCAGAGGTAATGGACCGGACAGATTACAGGGCTTTTATTGAAATGATTGGACGGTAATATGACAGTTATAACTGAGCAGAATAAAGCTGTGTTCTTGTTTTCATAGGATACAGCACATTAAAACAGTGAAATTTAAGATGACACTTTCCAAGCTTTTTATACTGTATCCATGCTAAAACTTAATATAACATATTTTTTGCGTATTTTTTTTTCTATCAAAATCCCTTCCTCTACGTTTAATCATGACTTTGTGAGTCCAAATTCGTCTAAAAAATCAAGTGATTCAAAACAGACTAAGAAAAGGAATATGTGAGATAAATAGTTTTTTAGTAATAGGAGCTTTTACTCAACAACGCAGGCCTCATTCATCAAAAAGAGGCAGTGCTAATTCACTACTTCTTTCATTTCATTTCAGTTATATCATTTTAATGAATATTAAATGGGCCAGTCAGTGTAATTAGGTAGCATTCATATTAAATTACCCCCACCTCTCGTCTGTATTGAGTCTGAAGGTGAGGACCAAGACTGGAAAATGACCTGGGGGCTGTAGGTGAGATAGGATAGATAATCATACATAGAATGATTGGAAAGAAAAATAAATACAATACTGCGTTCTTCCAGGAAATAAAAACAGAGAGCAGAAGATGTAAGGAATGGACTTTATATGCTGCAAAGCTACAGCTACTCACTATAATTAACCACTTCTCCACTGTAATACAAGACATGCTGTGTCCTTATTTCCATGTCTTATAAATGGAGCACTTTTGACTTAATTAGATAATGACAGTTGTCATTTCAGGGGAAGGCTGAATCTGTCATTTTCATTGTTTAAACAAAACTTTGACTGGCTCTTATGTGTTATGGTACATGACATTTATATGGTGCTTTTCTAGTCTGCTGATGACTCAAAGTGCTTTTACAAAGCAAGGCAGTATTTCCCCCATTCACACACACACACACACACACACACACACACACACACACACACACACACACACACACACACACACACACACACACACACACACACAAACTGGTGGCAGATTGGAAGGTCCCACCATTGGCCACTCACACACATAGCCCATGGGAGCAATTTGGGGTTCGGTGTGTTACCCAAGGACGCTTTGACATGCAGGCTGCAGGGGGCAGGGATTGAACTACCAACCTACTGATTAGTGGAGGATATGACTCTTTTAAGAAATTGCCATAAACACAACAGTTCTGTCATCCCTCAGCGCACAATTAAGGTTCAGGGTTTTAAACAGCTCTTAAATATGAGGATGAAAGTATGATGACTCTGCTCTTTTCCTACAGGACTCACAAAGCAGCACTGACCAAATACTCTTTAAAATTAATATGTAACCATACATCAGATCTCTCTGTCACTTTTCCTCATATGTGATTTTTAATAAAAGTCCAGTATTTGCCTGGTTTCAGACAGACCAGTCCAGTATCATAGCTGTTACTGGCAGTGTTCAGTCACTCTCCTTTATTACCATATCTGCCAAGGCCTGAACAGACTGCATCATCACTGGCCTTTTACTTATCTATAAATATCAGCCCCCCCCACTGCTTCTCACTCCCACTCTGTCACTTTCTGCTCACACTCTCACCTCTTTATTTCCTCCACCCGCTACTCCTCTCCACTTCTTTCTCTCGCTGTCTGTTGCCTGGAAATCCCTTCCACCTCTCTGCTTTTCATCCTCGGATGGATGGAAGGGATGTCTCACGGCCTCAGATATGTAAATAACAGATGACTCATGGATCTGGGTTATGCACAGATACCAGTCCTGCTGATCTGGCACAGCTCTGATAGGATTAATATAGAGGGGGAGGAAGAGGGGATGGGGGGGAGGTTTGACACCAATTGTCTTTTTTTATGCTTCGCAGGACATAAAAATGCTGCTGTAATTCCAAAGTGCGACATAAATTAAAGATGATTAGTTTTCTTTTCTTTTTTTTTTTTTCCAGTTTTCAGTCCCAGCAGGTTTAATTATGCTCACCCGTCTTTGTCATACAAATCAATAAGTTGGAGGTGATTGCGGTCAATGTGGGAGCCTTGTGATCAATGCATTCCCAGTAGGTAGGAGGCCCACTGTGAGAGGGCAGGCTGTTAACACTTCCAGTATCAGATCACAGCAAAGAGCTGGACTCTTGGTCAGGGATCACTCTCCGACTGTGTGACATGTTATTCATAGAGTAAAATGACTCTAATGGATAAGCTGCACCAAAGGTCTCGCGCAAAGGTTTGGAAAGGCTGTCTCTGAGCAGCACTGGCAAAGATACCCATGTTTAAACCACGCAGCATAGTGTCAGTGTGTTCTATGCAACCAACTATGCACTTCATATGGGAAAATTGATTCAGGCGTCAAGTAATGCAAAAAAAAAGTTCCACCTTAAGAAATCAATTATGTCTTAATTTAAAAGCTTCTCTACAAGAAAAAACAGTATGTTTGGGTCGACTGTGAGTGAAAGTCAGCTGTAAATGTATGTTCTGAATGAATAAAAACAAACTGTCATTTTGCTAAGGTGACAGGGAGACGAGCCCGGAAGGTGGAGGGAGGCGTGTTCTTCGTAAGTATGTCCCATCATCATGTGAGGTCAAAGGTCGTGTCCATGGCTACTGTATGACCATCACCACCACCCTCTCACCTTTCTCTTACCCTCCTCTGTGACGGCTGTCCATCTGTGCCTGCATGATCACGGACACACCCTCTCTACTAACAACAGCCTGAGCCGATGCATCGTCACGTGTGGCCGTCCTGTTGATTCACATCGCTCCCGCACAGTCACTGAGCTAACGAAGCAACACGCTGTGTTCTAATCACCAGACAGCCAACTTAGCTGCGGCTCTTTGTTTTTGAACTCATGCTCCTGTGATTTTTGAATTTTAATATTGTTGACGGATTATATGCTCTGCTACAGGCTGAAAACAATGTAATTTGCCACCCATGGTGAAGGCCCGATTCAAAAAGCACTCATGTCTCAGGAAATATAAACTCTGGATTTTTTTTTTTCCCTTTTTCAAAAGAGGAGAAAAAGTTTTTGGACAGATAAGTGGAAAGTTTCAAACCTCTGGTCGACTGATATTTAATTTATTTGCTTGCAGACATACTGTCAGCTTCTCTGATGTGCCACTGACTGGAAGACCTTGTAAAGCCTGGGAACTGATTTATGATATTTTTCGTTCCTTTTTGAACAAGCTCACACAGCAATGTGTGGTTAACCCACTCATAAAGCTGGTTAACTAGTCAATCTAGTTTGCTGTTGTGACCACTGATTCCTACTAGACAGTATTTTTTCCTGTGCGCTCATTAAGTGGTCGTCCTGTGTTTTACAAAGAAGGATGATCTCACTGGCTGGATTCGGCTGTGGTGATGGCAAAGGACCAGACGGTCATAACTCACAGCAACAACTAGTCCTCAGCACTCAGTAGGCCACCATGTGTTTCGTATCATGTCACACAGATATGGGGTCACACCATAACATCAAAGTGCTCAAGTCACACATGAGAACTGTGTGTGATATAATGATTTTAGCCTCAGTCCACATAGATATTGCACCAAGTAAATACAGAACTGAGAATGACATTCAGTACCAAGTTCATGCCCACTGGAGAAAACTAATGTGGAGCTCCTGTCAAAGTACACAAATCAAAACAAACCACATCATACATGTATACAGTAAAAATGAGTTTTATATTCAGTTTGACTAAAAAAAAAAGGAAGTTTTTCTTACTTCCTGAAGTTTGATTCTTGTTCTTATTAAAAGCTCCTATTTTAGTCTTTTTGCATAAGTGTTATTTTTACCTTCTCTTGGACCTTTGAAGGTCCTGTGTGTTAATTTAGTTTTGTCCTGACAAATTGCAACCTTCACACGCTCCCTCGGGAGAAACTCCCTCTCTCTCTGGTGACAAAACACAGCTCATTAGTGTGTTGCACAAACTCTGCCTTTACATCCATCTGTGTTTGTATGCACTGCCACATGTAGACAAAGCCTGCAGGAAGGTCATGTGTGTGTTAGTGTCATATCTGTTTCTCCATCGTCAAATAGATTGAGTCTGATGTGAAAATTCTTCACTGGAGAAAACATGTGTGCCTCATGAATGCATAAGAAAGTATGACAAAAAAAGATGCATATTGAATTTATAGTATGAACATGAATTACAATTCAGTTCAGTAGACACAGAAAAGAACTTTGCAGACAGGATCAACTGTTAAAACTAGATTATATTTGTTCGCATTTGGCTTTTAATCTAACTTAGATGTGGGTCTGGATTAATCCTGACAGGGGGAGGTGTGTGTTTTGTGTGTTCGTGTGTGTGTGTGTTAGCAGGTAAGTAGGTGACATGTCAGCAGGTAGCGGTGTTGTGATGGAATAAAGCTAAATAGAGGGACAATGGCTCAGTGCCCCTGTCAACCTGTGGCCTATTTACCAGCACACAGCACCAAACATGCATGCGTTGTTTGCAGTGGGAACAGATTCCTGTTCCCACTGCAAACACACGGAATGGATGCAAGCACATATTAACTGAGAAGCATGTTTTCATTATCGCCATTATGTGCTTTTGCCTTTTTGCATTTTGTTTTCCAAGTAAAGTTTTTGCCCTAATAACACGGTAATACCAAGCAATAAAAGGGTCAGCATTATCTCTGTATGTTTTTTTGTTAGATATATTTTATCATTAGATTATTTTAGGGAACAAACATGATCACACACACACACACACACACACACACACACACACACACACACACACACATTTTTTCACAATCACATTATTGTAGTTTAAATGAATTAGCCTCCTCTGCCCCTGCGCCCCTCTCTTCCCACCACCCAGACATCATCGGAGTTCAGCTGCCCGCTGTGGGCACTAATGCCAGCTGCCCCCACAGGAATGCTGCACTCCCCCCCCTGCACATGCTCGCACCCGAGCATAAACACACACATTAGGTAACATGAGCACAACATATGGCCGCTGTGTCATCTAGTACTGTTCATCTGAGTTCATGTTGGAGTAGTCTTCACACACACACACAAACACACACACATACAGATACAGAACTGTTTTTACTGACAACAGTTTTACAAAGTGTCCCTGAGCTCATGTAGTAATATCATAGATATTGTGTTTTTGGATCAGTCCACAACTTTCACAGTCTTTTATCCCAACATGTTTGAAACATGTTGCTGCCATCAAATTCAGAATAATCAGATATTTACAAAAATCAATGAAGCTGATGAGGTGAAACATTAAATATATTGTCTTTGTACAATTTTCAATTGAGTCAAAATAGTTTCTTCTCAAGTCTCTTTTAAAACTTGAACCATGAGCTTGAGCCTCCTCCCCACCCTCATTGTAACCTGTCCTCAGGTGGAGTAGCAGCTGTAGTGTGTTGCATGTGAATGAAGCATTGACCATGCACACACAGTCTAATCATGGGATTAGCGGTGACACCATTCTTCTAATGACAGATTTCCATTCATACGGTTGTTGCAGCTCTAAGATTATTAAAATGTTGTAATGGCATTAAGACAACAGGCATGAGATGTGTCACATGTATTTGCATGTATCCCAGCATGCATTGTGATGTGAAGAGCTCCATTAAAAGCTTTAATGATGTTGCCCCCAGGTCTCTTGTAAAAGAGTAACAGCAGTGCTTGTGTGTGCATGCAGTTATTAAGAGGAGCCATTGAAAGTATTATTAGGTGGGTTTAGTTTGAGGGTTACTTTTTCACTGCAGATAAAAATAGGCTCATCCATTCCTTCAGTCTCTCCTCCCTCTGTGTTTTCCAGTCATCATCTCAATGGGTCATTATATTGCTCGCTCATCTTCCCTCCTCCCTTGTTCCTCTTCATCACACTGTTTTCTTTTTTTCTCGCTGTTTTCCACAGCCGAAGCCGGAGAACGCCGTCACCATCGCCGTGTCTTCTCGGGTCTTGTTTCGCACCGAGCGGGAGCAGAAGGTGTTCGAGCAGAAAGGTGTGGAGGAGTACCTGAGGTACCAAATCGAACACGAGAACGAACCCTTCGCACCTGGACCCGCCTTCCCCTTCGTCAAGGTCACACAAGCACGCACTCACACGCATGAAAAATAAAGTACAGACTTTCATTTACAGATTCAACATTTTGATTTTTTGCTGTCCTGAGCTTCTGAGCTGACCGCCGCTGCATCCCCACAGGCTCTGGAGGCCGTGAACGCTCGTCTGCGGGAGCTGTACCCGCAGAGCGAAGAGCTGTTTGACATTGTTCTGGTGACGTACAACCACGCACACGTAGGCATCCGGCTCATCAACACCATCAACCATCACAGTGAGTCTCACAGAGGTGGAATTATAAAGTGTGGATGTGAGCAGCATCTCAGAGACAGTAATGGCAATAACACAATAACACAGTCCCCGTAGACAGAGTTAGGACTTTGGTGACCCTTGGTGTCACTATTAGAAGATACAATGTGGCAGACAGAATAGGGACTTTAAATAGCTTTGTTGATAGGTTAGATATCAGATTTCATGCTCTGACACAGACACTTGCAGTTCAGTTTGACAAGACCATTATCTCACTCTCCATGCAGCCAAATGTAAAGGAAATTATTTGGAACAATAATAATGTTGATTACTCCATTGTAGGACTAATGAAGGAACATCTTATCTTATATTAGCTTAACCATTACGAGTGAAGGTAGAAAGGAAAAATTATGAAATCCAGTGAAGCACTGCCCAGAAGAATAACTTGGAAAAGATCAAAAGACAGACAAGAACTTGGCCTGTGGCTTAAATGTGCAAATGCAAGCTCATATGCCAGCTGTAGAAAACTGTGCACGAGTGTAGAAATGGATGAGGTCAATATTTTGATGTGGGCATTAATATTTCAAAAAGGAATCCTTTTAGATAATTGAAATACATTCAAGCACAACATACACTGTAAACCCGTTTAAGTTGACTCTACTTAAAAAATCTGAGGAAACCGGTTGCCTTAAAAAAGAAGGTACAATGGACTTAAAGCTTGAGTGCATTTAACTTAAAAGCTTGAGTTCAATACACTGAATGCCAAGTTGATTCAATTTAAAATCATCTGTAATATCAGTTGCTTTGCACAGTGAATACACTTTTAAAAAAGAAGGTACAATGGACTTAAAGCTTGAGTGCATTTAACTTAAAAGCTTGAGTTCAATACACTAAATTCCAAGTTGATTAAACTTTAAATAATGTATTATTTCAATTGCTCCACTTAAAACCTTTAAGTACATTTATGCTTATATTTCTGTTAATTAACCCAGAAAACTACATGAAGAAAACATCAAAACACTCAATACAAAAGTACATTCTTTTTATTTCCATACTTTAAACTGTGCAAAACAATGTCATTTGCAAAAGGAGAATGTTTGGACAATAAAGTCAAAAATTCTACAAGATTGGAAAAATGAATTGGAGCTAATCCTGTAGAAGAAAGGTTTCCAGATAATATTGTGACTATTGTAAATGTGTGTTGCATATTTAGAATTTATGAAACAGTTGAAAATCTCTCAGAACAGGAACTATATAGTGATGGACATGGTCAATGTTTGTCACAGCAGCAGAGGAAATGGAGTCTTGCTTCGGCTCAGTAAATTAGAATGGTCATGTCTTTATGCTTCTAATGAGTTCAGAGTTTCCTCCTAATGACCTTAACACATGAATATTCATTTTAAAAACACATGCTGAATTTGTGGTTATGAGTTCTTAACTGTACTTTGTAGCATCCACCCTTTGTGCCTTTTTGCTTTTATGAAACCGTCTCCTTATGCAACTTTAACAAAAAAAAAAAAAAGAGGACTATAAGACGCTGGGATGCAAAGCGGTGTAATGAGATAATCCAAGTTGGTCAGAACGCTGACGCAAGCTCAGCTGAGAAACAAACAACAAAGTGTATGAACAGCTGACTGACGGGATCCTTCCCAGGGAAAACTCAGACCCTGTGATGACACCTTCCCTTGTGGGCCACTTCCTGTTCTGCTCATCAGATGTTTTCATATCCTCAGAGCTTCGAGTCGGGTTGAGTTCAAGATTAACTCCTTTGGGATGTAAGAATAATCCGAGAGGCCTGAAACAAAAACAGGCACGACCCTCCAGATGCTTCCATGTCAGATCTCTCTGGTGGCTCTCAGCATGAGGGGCCCGATGCATTCAAACAGTCTCCTGACCTCTGACCTTTCCTGCAGAATCAAAGGGAGACGTGGCTGATATCAGAGATAATGGTTTGTTGAACATCGTCCCCGCGATGATTAAGAAAGAAATATTTACTTGCTCCTTGGCTTTTCACATTTGAAACTGAATCCGGAGAAACATGTAGATACTCATTCATCTCTCATCAGCTGCTTACACCTGCTATTTTTAACAGCTGCACCATGAAGTCTAACATTTCTCACCTTGCATGTGGACGCCTGGGGACAAGTTACAGTAGTGCACGACTGTGAATGACAAGGTGTCCGCCAGTAATTTTATACATCCGCTTTGCATGTATAGACTGGCAGGTCCTGTAATGGACTCTGCGTGAAAACTGAGATTTCACGTGGCGACATTATCGTTCTAAATGGAAATCACAACCGGAGCCGCTGCACGACCTCATATATGCAATACGCATAATATCCTACACGGAGACACACCTAGCTGCCACGAGAGACGAGTGTTGAACTGCACAGTAGAGCTCATTCTTTGATGTGACAGCAGCGTCTCTGCAGTCCTGCTGATTTCCTGCTCTCCCATTACCATGTTTTAGATCTTTCTGAACAAGCAAATAAATCATACATTCAACGATATGAAAACATTTTTGAAAGGGGGGGAGGGGGGGAGATACAGAGCCATCAATGGTGAGGGAAAGCGACTCCCACGCTCCGTCTTAAAGGCGGGGGACGCCTGGGAGGTTTGATGTGACGAGGTAGGCCGGGGGGGTCAAACTCACCAGAGCCCCACTACAAAGCTAAACAAACCATTTGGAAAATGCACAGAGGACAGTTGCTTCTTTGAATGATGGCGACATCACTTTGATGGTTTAAAGAACACTGTCTCTCTGTGTCTTTTAGACTCCATCTCCATTTGCCTTCAGTCTGCTAATGAGTCTTACTGCATCCAAATAACAGTAAAAGTCTGACATCAAAAACATGAGATCCAACAGGACACGAGAGTTCTGCTGCTTCTGAGCTCAAATTTTTCTGTATAGGTTATTCAGCTATGAGACAGTTTGTCTTTTGCACCATAAGTGGACTGTGTCTGAATCTCCTCTGATGTTTGATTTCTCTCTCATAAAATACTGAATAGCTTTACCTCTTCAGTTTTTTTTCTAAATCAAACAATCTTTGGACTCTCAACTGATGAGCATACTGAACATATGAGCAGGGGCTGTAAGGGGACATTGGTCCATTTGGAGCTGGGGTCACGAGCCAGAAAGGTTCAGAACCCCATCACATGATCACTGTTGGTTTTGTGTGCGTTCAGTGACAAACATTCACTGTCCTATGATAAGTCCTGTTTCTGTTGAGGATGGCTCATGCTATAACTTATAACCTATATTTTCTTCTGTTTCATTAAATGTAGGGTAGAGCTGACCTCCCTGATGAAGGCCAGACAGCTAGAAATATTGAAATATATATGAATATGGTCATGTTTTAATTTTAATGGATTAGTTTTAAATGCCTGATGCCCCAAAGCACTCATTTTAAAACCATATATCCGTCTGTGAAAAAGGAAAACCAGCCATCTGTATAGGTGAAAATGATGATTTCATATATCCAGTTTCATGCGTCTCGTCAGAATTTCATTTGTGTTTATTTGTAGAAATGTATATATAATATACCCTTTGTTCTTGTCCACATTAGCATCTCCAGCACACTGTCATTAAGGCTTCTGCCCCCACAAACAAAACAAAAATATGGAGATCTCTTTGTCTTCATCGCCCTTCAGTTGTGACACTGCAAAGCTTCACAAACAGTGATCTCTGCACTTCTGCGCAGTCGATCACATCACAAAGCTATGAAAGCTGAAGTGGTCTGAAAAAACTGAACCCACAGTAAGTGCAGCTTAATGGGAACTTGTATTGTGTGATCAGCCATGGTGACATTTAAAATGAGGGATCACAGACGGAGCAAGGCGACAGGAGGCTACTTTAATTTTCCGTGTTAGCTTTCAAGTGTTGCTGACTAAGTGTGGAAGGAAAGATGAAAGAAAAAGACACTGCAGGGATTTTACATCAAAAGTTAAGCTCACTTGTCATGATGAGTATTCAGTCTGTGACAGCTGTTGCATAATGTCTTGTATGTCTTGTTTGTTCTGGAGGCAGCTTTGTCAAATATAATAAATATGGTGATGTCATAGTGATGTCATCAGGGTCATCTTGGTTCGGGCTTGGATGTCGCAAATTAATAAAAGAACACGTGTGTGGAAAAACATTAGCATCATGCAAGGAGGATTTATTAAACATGTAACAACAATACCAGTTGCATTATGGGAAATGTAGGATGTAGCTGTTAGCTCAGTCTTAAAGTCAGGACACTTTGGCTTCTGCTGCATCAATTAAATTGCCGGAGTGCCTCTTTAATGTGGATGAAGTCGAAGACAAGTTCCTTGCATAGCGCGGCTTTAAATAAATGCCGTAACCTTGCCATCTCGCTTTACATCAACAGACTAATCTCCCACTCACACTAACCTTCACTCGTACTATATCATCCATCTTGGGTGTCGCCTATTCTCGCTTCCCAGACTCATTTTGATCGCACCTCCATCCCAACATTAGTCTACTACTCCACTCCTGGGTGCTTTCTAACAGCCCCCCACCTTCTGTTCTCCCTGCTCCCTCATAAATATCAGCTCATTTCACCTGAACAGCTCTGTAATCGTGGATCTAATTACATAATATCAGCCTCCTCTCGCCCCCCTCACCCCCCCCCC